>BCNH02000010.1:1348476-1405228 GCA_001662345.2 Metrosideros polymorpha var. glaberrima
GGCGACCATTCCCCCCCGTCGCCGGCCCTTTCCGGCGATGGTGGGGGCGACGGCCGAGCACCTGCATCAGCACCTGTTCATCTTTTTTTAATTTTCCTTATTTTTTGAGAAAACAGAAAGGAAAAAATAGGAAAAAAAATTTTAAATTGTAAAATGACGAAAATACCCTTCAGATCAGACCCTTATTTGAAACAAAAAGGGCACTTCATGCCCTTATTTGAAACAACGTTCACTTTAGGCCCTTATTTGAAAAAATGAAGGCACTTCAGGCCCTTATTTGAAACAAAGTTTACTTTGGATCCTTATTTGAAAAAATAAGGGCACTTCGGGCCCTTATTTGAAATTTTCCCTAATTACTATCATGGCCCGATTGTTGGTATATTTTATATAAGTTTATGGCATAAGTTTAGAGGCTCAATGAATTATCTTTTGCTGATCAGAAGTTCACAATTATCATGTAAAGAGACCATTTGTCACCTGTTAGGTTTCTGTCAAAAAGGTTAGGAGTTCCTCGCCCAATTTCTGAAGCTTGGGGTTTTCTACAAGCCAAGAAGTAAAACAAGAAATTTTCTGCTTGTGAGATTGACGGGAACCAACGTGTTGACGGATTGGTCGAGTGATAAGACGATTAAGATCTTGCGCCTAAAAAAATGCAATTTTTTCATGTTTAATTCATATATGAAGCCGTACTATGATAAAGGGAGTAATTCCTCGCAATTTCGACACGGATGTTCTTCCTCCGATTGGACCGGACCTAGTCTCCGGTCCAAATTGGTGAAAAAGACATGTCTAATTTTGATAGAAGTGAGAAGAGAAGGACCCTCATTGCCATTTCCTCAACTTTGAAGCAAATGCCAAACTCAACCAGAAGTTTTCCATAACTGTTCTCTCCATCAATGTTCATAAACTCAATCCATGAACTGATGATGCTAATCAAAGCAGCCTCTGTGTCTCTCTCTGTCTCTCTCTCGCTCACCCAATCCCATCCCCTGAGTTTTCACTTCCCTCTTTCTCTCTCTCTGTCTCTCTCCGGCAATGAAGCTCACCAACCCCTCAAGCCCTGCCACCCGCCGCCCTTTTAGATGACGAGGCCGCGGCTCTCTGCCGTCGTCTTCGCCATCGCCGCGGTCGTGCTCTCGGCCACCGCTGCAGCCCATGCCTTAGGGACAGGCTCCACCATTGCCATCAGCTACTCCTCCGCCACTGTGTGCGGCATCGCCTCCGCCCAACTCAAGCAGAGGATCAAATGCTACCGACGAGGGCGAGTAGTGGACTTGAGCCCCTACATCTCCTTCTCCGCCATCTCCGGCGGCGCCAACTCCGTCTGTGGGCTCCGCTCCGGCGGCTACAGCTTCCTCTGCTGGGACAATCTCGACGCTAACAGCTCCACCCTCGTCCCCAAGAGGATTTACGGCGACGACACTGTTCTGTTGGAGAATATCTCAGTCGGTGATTTTCAGATTTGTGCACAGGTCAATGGTACAAACTCAGTCAAATGCTGGAGACGTAACAAATCATTCTCTTCACCTCCTGAGGATGATGAATTCGCTTCAATCTCATCTGGGTTCGGGTTTTCTTGCGGGGTTTCGGTGAATTCCACTCGTGTTCGATGTTGGGGAAGCAATTCAATGGCAAGGGATATAGAAAATGGGTTCGGAACTATGCCGATGTCGAGCGTCGTAGCCGGTGGTTCTCATGTTTGTGGATTGAACTCAACTGGGTTTGTGGTCTGCAGAGGAAGCAATGAAGCTGGGCAATTAGATGTTCCCTTCAATTCAGCCATGGAGTACTCACTCTTGTCATTAGGTGCTAATCACAGTTGCGCAATCCGGAGACTGAACAACACCGTGATTTGCTGGGGTGGCAAAGGGCAATTTAAAGAAATCGAGGGAACTTACTTTGAAGCGATTGCTTCGGGCGCGAATTTCACTTGCGGATTGACGACGAGCAATTTCTCGGTAATGTGTTGGGGTCCGGGATGGAACAATGGATCAGGTCCTGAGCTGCTTCCATTGACAGGGATTTTGCCAGGACCCTGTGTTCAATCATGTGATTGTGGCATATACACAGAGTCTCAGAGTCTTTGTTATGATTCCGGTGTTATTTGCAAGCCTTGCCAGGTTGAGTTCCTGACTCTTGCGCCGCCGCCTCAGCTGCCATCGGCCTCTCCTTCCTCTTCTCCATCACAAGGCTTGAGGAAGAGCCTATTGGCCTTCGCGATAGTCGGCTCTGTTGGGGCTTTTTCGGGCCTGTGCACGGCTATATACTTGTTATATACAGGGGCGTGCTTTGGGCACAAGAAGATACACAACTCGGTGCAGCCAACAATCACGCGGGCAAATTCGAACAATCCGATGAGCTTGAACAGCGGCAATCTCTTGAGACCATCGACCATCCGACGGCAGAGCTCGAGAGTAATGAGCCGGCAGAGGAGCGGGACCTCATCTAAGCACGCCGACAGGGCCGAGGAATTCTCGTTCGCCGAGCTCGCTGCAGCCACCAACTTCTTCTCCTTGGAGAACAGGATCGGTGCGGGGAGCTTCGGGGTCGTCTACCGAGGCAAATTGCCTGGCGACCGCGAGGTCGCGATCAAGCGAGGCGAGACAGGGTCGAAGGCGAAAAAGTTCCAGGAGAAAGAGAGCGCGTTCGATTCGGAACTAGTGTTCCTATCAAGACTCCATCACAAACACCTGGTCAGACTAGTTGGTTACTGCATGGAGAACGACGAAAGGCTCTTGGTCTACGAGTACATGAAAAATGGAGCTCTCTACGACCACTTGCACGACAAGAACAACGTGGAGATATCGAGCAGCGTCCTCAATTCGTGGAAAATGAGGATCAAGATCGCGCTGGATGCGGCGAGAGGTATCGAGTATCTGCACAGTTACGCAGTCCCTCCGATCATTCACAGAGACATTAAATCGTCGAACATATTGCTTGACTCGAATTGGACCGCTCGGGTCTCCGATTTCGGCCTGTCTCTGATGGATCATCATCATCACCAACAACACGAGTTGGACCGCGACCAGAGGCCGATGAAGGCAGCTGGAACCATCGGGTACATCGACCCGGAGTACTACGGGCTGAACGTGCTCACGGCGAAGAGTGACGTGTATGGCCTCGGCGTGGTGTTGCTGGAGCTGCTGACGGGGAAGAAGGCGATCTTCAAGGACGGGGAGGGGGAGGGAGCGACGCCGGAGAGTGTGGTAGACTACGCCGTGCCGGCAATAATGGCCGGGGAGGTGGCGAGGGTGCTGGTCGGTAGGGTGGTGGCACCGGAGAAGGAGGAGGCGGAGGCGGTGGAGTTGGTGGCGTACATGGCAATGCATTGCGTTAATCTGGAAGGGAAGGACCGGCCGACGATGAACGACATAGTGGCGAACTTGGAGCGAGCTTTCAGCCTCTGTGAGGGTGATAGCCATGGAAGCATCTCCAGCGGCGGAATCTCCATTGTTTCGGAATGAAAAGTGAAAACAAAGAGAGTCAAATTCAATTTTTATTTTTTTCGAAATCTCTGCCTAATTTCATTGTTTTTGTCTGATTTATTTTGGTGTAAACTGCAATTATCATTTTACTTTCTAATGTTTTGTAAAGAGTAGCTCTTTTTTCCCCTAATTTAACGGTAGATTTTTTGGGAAAAATTTCCATCTAGGCAAAGGCTGCAATTTTATTTTTAATTTTTGTTGTTTCCCAAAATTGTTTTCCATCTTTATGATTTTCATATTGGCAACCGAAAAATTTGTTATAATAGTGCTGATTATTATGTTCTCTTTTTATCTAATTGAAGAAACTACTGGTCGTGTCATTAATGCACGTCCCTTGCGAGACTCGCATATTCAAAAGATGGAGATGCATATGGTTTACAGTAATTTTCAAGAATTGCGAAGGTCTATCTTTGTACTTTGAGAAACATGGTCCACGGTCGTGTTCGGCGTCTTGATTCCACGTCAGCCTATTGCACCCACACCTTCATATGCAATCGGAGCAAGAACGTTTTCTAACGTAGGTCCCCGTGGATGTACCAAAATTCAGAGCTTAGAATATCCATCCTGGAGGAGCTCCAAGCTGGGAGTTGGGTAGAAAGCAGAGTGGGAGATGTGCAGGATGAATAATAGGAATAAACAGAGAGAGCATTAAACAAATAATCATGATTGTCTAGATAGGACTTCTGGAAGAAGAGGGCTTGCGTCATCTTTGAATTTCTGCGTCCAAAAAGGCGATCGGACCAAGAAAGAAGCAGGACGTCACCGTTGGACCGATGCTCACGGCGTTGACCCGAGTGCTAAACTTTCTTCAGGTGTCGCTGTCTCGTGAACTTTCCATGCTCTTTAGGAAGGAATCTGAAGGGGAAGAGGTTCACACGAGAAGACCAAGACCACCTAGTGGGGATCAGTCGTGCAGCACATGACACGACTTTCACTTTCAGACTTCGAACTTGGCGTGTTCACTTCATCTTCACTCCAGACAGGTCTTGCCCAACCGTTGGCGCCGTCTGCAGGCTGCAGCAAGCTATGCTACAGAGGAAGATCTTCAAGACTTTATTTCCCTTTTGGTCAAGAGAAAAGGGGATGGATTTAGTATCTCTTTGCAATATTCGACTGGGCCAAGATGAAGGTGTCGCACGAGTTTGCAACTCAAGAGTATAGACCTACCGTATTTTTATCCCTAGCGCACCAAAAGGTAACACTCACAAGTACCATCAAATGACAAAGAATGAGACCCATAAGAAGAAGACATTGGACAGTACGATATCCAGATGTTTTCGAAATTCAGGATTTGGAACAAGCTTCATAATTACCCTATCCAAACCGACTGCAGCCGGAAGATTTGTAAGCAGTTTTAGGTCATGAGGCTAAGTTCAATCGCAGTGAAAATTTCACGTGACTCGGACTAGACCTCACAAAAAGGTGTGCATATCCTGGCATGATCTATTGAGGAACTAAAAAATTGTTTTCCCGACCAACTTAACGATGTACTGAAGTGAAACATCGACTGCGGATGGAGGCAATGCTCACACTCTAACATCTCTAGCTCTCCCAAAGTAAAGCGAAGAAGTGGCCAGTTTCAAGCTAGCAAACAAAGTCTATCAATATGTCCATAGTACTAAGTCCATGGAAACAAAACAGAAAGAGACAGTTATGGATCGTGAGATTGCATTAAAGTTCAAAAGAAATGTTCAAGCTCCACGTGAGAAACCTCTCCTCAATAGAAAAATGCGGGCCAAATATCTAAAGATCTTTCTTTGAAAACATAAAGATATCGGAAGCCTCTGGCCAGCCCTAGCGAAGTGAGTTTAAGTATGTTTTATTGCCTCTGAAATACTCGTACAACTTGTCCAAGTAACTCAGACCAAAAATAGCATAAGAAGCAACAAAAAAAAAAAACCGCCACTTCATACCAAAAATATGTGCAAACAGGTTTTGGAGAAATTAAAGGATAACAAAAACGAACAGTATGAATGGCAATACATAAATTTACTTAGCAGCACCCACACCCACAAAAAAGGAAGAATCCAATCTATGCAGGCGAACATCATAAGTTACATTGCTCCCACGACATATTCTGATTTTGTGGAGGCACTAAGATCGGCGAAGTTCTTTACCATGATTTCGATGAATGAGCTCCATTACTCAATAGCTGACATGGTGTTGCTGCTACACTAAACTTGTCTATTTTTACATACCTATACAAGAGTAAGTTGGAGTTTTGGCCGATTTGGCTGAGGCTCCACGACCTCCATGTGAATGTTCACCTTCTGCAGGACCCCGTAACTAATGCTTCCATCCATCTTTTTTATCTTCTGCTGCTGTTCGTCAACAAACCATTCCCCACCTCCCTTCTCACTTCTCTCTGTCAAGTATACAGGTCCTTCGATCCCAAATCTGCAAGAGTGAACGACCTATTAATTATGCATAAGAGGTGTACGTGTCATACGTGTAGACAGCAGATCCTTCCAGACATATATATTACCAAAACCATGTTCTTTCTGCACTTGCCCACAATGAGCGAGAGTTAGCATCATATATTATATTCAGTGGGGTAGGATTTTATCAACCATCACCATCAAGGCTTCTTTTAGCAACACAGTCAATATGGAAAAAATGACTGTCATAGAAAATTTGCCAACCCAATCAATCCATTGCCACGTACATGGAGGCAGGTCTAAATGAACGCCATTGGTAAAACTCCTAAGATTTCCCTAAAATCTATGTGGAAATTGTTGAACCACCATCAAGCGATGGTTTATAAATATTTAAATGTTCTGACACTCGTCTGCATACGTAAGCTGGAATTTCACCTAAAATTAAAGAGTGAATTGAACAATGAGGGCCCAAAGAGGTGCAAACACAAGCCTTCTTGAGGTATCATGTGGGAAAGGCAAGAGTATTCTAAAAGTTTAAGGTGTATCTGATTAAGACTGCTTAATATTTACGTGTTCTAACAATTTAGAGTGCATGTTTCTAGAGATCATAAACTTTTTCTATTCTCTCTAAGACAAGAATAGAATTTCTCACCAGCCAACTTTCCAAGGAAGAAAGTGCCTGCTTTTCTTATCAATGGAAAGATAGGTGTCAAAGCAAAAGCAATAATTTGCTTGCTAGCCCATAACATTAAAGATGCGGTCAATAGGCTCCTAGTCTTTCAGCTGAAAGGTCAAATTTCCTATCTTCCACCAAGATGTGTCTTTTGCCAAGATTTTTACATTTAGGGTATAGACTGAATTGGGCAACGCATCCAATCTTCTTTCACATATTAAGTCTAACTTTTCTTTCCATTTGATTCTTTTTGTTACTTTATGTTCTTGTCAGAAGGAGGAAGGCAAGAAGTCTTTGACTGTAAAAATCAGTCAAAGTGTTGACTCCCACCGTAGGATTACCCATTGGATATATGACAGAAACTTTATTTTTTGGTTGGAAATATATGACAGAAACTTGAACAAAGAAAGAAAGCAGAAACAAAATCAAGGAGAAAGTCACTTACTTGGGTACAAAAACGAAAAAGCCATTGGATCTAATCTTGACAATTCTAGCTTCGGTGTCAGTGGGCCTGCAGTAAATAATAGTGTTTTCATGTGCCAGTCTGCATCAATGCGTCCTTGGGTGCGCTCAATCGCATGCAGGCGACCAAGCATAAGAGAGAGAGAAAGAGAAGCGTACCGCTTCCTGAAGTAGATGAGTGTATGAAGCTCCACTGAGGCTCTACTAGCCATCTGAGCATTTCTATGTCGATAATTCAGATCTGGAAAAAGAAAATTGGAAAAGAAAATGGAGTCAGTAATTTGGAAGCAGAGAGAGAGGTGCAACCACAGGGAGGATATGAAGAAGTAAAAGAAGATCAAATGAGTTATTGAGAACCTCCCCCCCCCCAAACCAATATATAAAGAAAAAGACAAAAGATTCCTCTCACCAATAGAGCAGTTCAACCATGTAAGTTTGTGGCTGAATGATAGAGCAACACTAAAGTATTTGGCTGTACCACTAATACAAGATTGTTCAAAGCTAGAAAGAGAGAGGCAAGGAAACGGAACAATAAAAAGCTTAGTTGGATCATTCTTGTCTTACTGTCAGCAATACTCGTTAGCTGGGGTCTGTCTTGAAATATGGCTGGAAGCTTGTAAATTCCTAACGATGCAGCAAGCAACCTGTGCACAATGACATCTGCAAAATAGTTTAGTTCCAAAATCAGCATGTACCATCTCTTTTACCACAAAGAGAAGCATCAGAAGAAAACTGCTTCCTTACCTGCATATCGCCTGATGGGTGAAGTAAAATGAGTATATAATGGGGCAGCCAGCCCATAATGATGGTATTCTGGCGGAGTCAAGTCTCCACTACAGAAATATACTGCCTGTACGACAAACAAAGGAAACAGATCATATCTAACAAGAGCATAAAAAAAGAAGAAGAAATTTTCAGGTTTACTACATTCAATTGAAATCACCTGTGTCATGCATCTAGTTGCGAGTATCCGTATCAATTTGTTAAAATATGGATCTTCTCCCTGTAGATTTTTATTGGCATTAAGAGAGTGAGGTATATAGCATGGTAAGTTGAAAAGCACATAACAAACTGGACCAATCCTGGGGCAAACCATCTAGAACTGTCAGCTTATACAAGTGAACGAATTAAATCAGCAAGGCAACTAGAGAAAAGAAATCCAATTGAGCCAAATGAGATATGGTTAACTGCCGTATCTCACGAAACAGAAGGTTCACAGACTTCATCAGCTGAAAAAACCAATGATAAGGCACAAGTACTGAAAACTCACCACTGCACGGTCGAGTGAATCAGCCAGTGCTTTTGATGAAGAGACGTCCAAGTCAAGACCAACAGAAGCAGCTGTGCGCAGCAAGGGTTCAAGCATCTCTTTCGTTGGTATAGGATGCCGCCTTTGAAAGCAATCAACCACAGATACTTGTTATATAGCCAGAACCCCCACAAATGGACATTAATCTGAGGAATACTATCAAAGACAAGTAAAAAAAAAAAAAAACAAGTCGTGATGTTTAATTGTATCGATATATATATTCTCAGATCCCCACCATAAGAAAATATTTGTAGCTTTCCCTCTACTTATAGGGTAATTAGTATATCTAGTAAATTCATGAGCATCAGGCATCTTTCAATACAAGTTGAAATATACTGGGGGCATGGCATAGTAAGACTTTTACCCATTTAAGTATTATAGAATTAGTTTATACTCAAACCACAATCATCATTTGAAATTATGAAGCCACTTGCAAGGTGGCTGGACTCCTAAAAGAAGTGAAATCGCTCATATAACCATCAGTAAATTGAGAAAGGACTAAAAGCAGGACCCTTCAGCAACTGAAGTAAAGGATTAGGCTCCATTTTTATCATTATTTCAAGACATTTATACTCCAGAAAGCTTTCTGCGCATTGAGCGATGCACCGGTGTCACTTACAGGTTGGAAATTGGAAAGGATGGCAATGAAAATAATACAATGCCACCCAAGATAACAGCAAAAGGCAGGAAATCTAGGAGAGCTAATCCCAGATTAACATAACAGAAAACACCAGCTTACCTCAACAGAGAACATGGAGGATAGTGTTTAAGGATTTTTTCAGCAACTGAAACATTGGCAGCAAGCATGAACTCCTCCACCATTTGGTTTGCTTCTCGAATCTGATACATGCCTGGAGATTTGCAGGAGGGTGGAAATGCAATTAGTTATAAAATGACTACAATAACTATATGCTGGCTGTTGGCAAAAGTATCTAACACCTCCGCTTTCAAGTGTAATAATCAAGTGTTATCTGATTCATCCTGTAATATAGTGACTGAAGATGACCACACTCGAAATTGGCAGTTAAACAAGCTTCAACAGTTTGAAGATGACAATATATATATATTTTTTCCGTTTAATAGTAAGGAAGCCTATATATCGGTAGGTAAACATCCTTTAAGCATTCTATTTAGATACAAAAGTAGAACCCTTCAAATGATTTCAAAAGGAGAGAAGTTTTGGAATTTTTGGTTTAATACACTTTATAATATTTCACTATTGTTTGCAGCCAAGTGTAATAACAGAAACACGAATGGTCATCCATTCTAATATATAATGGAGTGATAGCGAATAGAGGGTACAACTAAAAATTATGTTTCAACAATTAAGAGAAACTGTCATCTTTAAAGTTTACATGACATACCAATATCAAGAGGATCATGAGTCTCAGTGTCAATCTGAAATTTGACCTCAGCAGAAGCAAGTGTTAAGGCTCCTCTCTCAATACGCCTGTGCCTCATAATCTAAATCACGAGTATAACGCACCGTTTAGAGAAAGTCATAATCTCCAGTAAACAAGCAAACCAGGTCGAGAATGCATGCACACCTTTGCCAATGTATTCATATTCCTCAAATCTGTAGTTAAAGGATCTGCCAACCGACTACAAAATAAGAGAAAGTAAGTAATCCAGCAATTACCTGAACAAACTCCTTGCAGTATACTAGACGTTACCAGGAAAAGCTCACCAGCAAGAATAAGAACTGCTGAATTATGTTAACGCAAAAATTTATTCAATAGAGGATAAGTCATGTGGAAAGAGCATGTTGTTTAATTAACAAAAGCATCAAAGACGTAAGGGAACTAACAGAAAAACGGATTGATATCTCTCATGGTCCAACTTTCATACGCCTTACATGACTGCCAATACCATATAGCTGTTCACGGCTACCACAAGGAAGTTTGAACATTCTCTTTTGGCAATAGCAGACTAGTTTACTAGGTGAGAATATGATCAAACTGGACGGGACTTACAAACTGTATCGGGAATTTCTTTCTGCTAGTGCCACGCAATTATACACAACTTTTTATGAGCATGTTTGCTTTTCCCGATCTTAAAGTTCAAAAAGTTACACATGGAATGGACAGTTGATAAAATCACGCCACTTCCATTTTCTACTACAGGTTCATCACCAAACACCTTTTTCTCCCCCAACCGGAACAACGATGAATAAACCAACAGGAACACAGAGGACCAGTATATTTCCGGCAAACTTTTACAACCAAACTTGGAAATATCAGATGTAAAGGAGATAAAAGTTTCAGGTATTCAACACGAATATAGGATGCCAGAGATAAGAAGCGGAAAAAGAACTAGTATGGACTAAGTTTTTCGAAAAACAATATTATCAGATCAAGTTTAGTACATTGTGTGAGAGGTTATGCACCAGAAAAGAGCTCTTATGAACAGAGGACGAACCTACTTAGCATTTAATACCATTACCTGTCATCCATCCTTGCCTGAGCTTCAATATAAGACAGAGCTGCACATGATTTGATAATACTTTTTGTATATCTTGTGGATATTATCTCTGCTTCAGGTGTCATTTCCTGAAAATGGGCAGTTAACACGATTGTTCTCCTTTCATGGGAAGATCAATCAATATATTTGTATACAGGGCTGACAAGTTCATGATTAGTCAGCACACGAGCTATTGTTTGGTGTAGTATGGTGATGGTGGCTAATGGACATGCAATCCTCTCATCCTAAAAGAGCACAGCGAATGACAAAGAAGATAGAACAAGAACATACCCAGATAACAGAGAAGGCCAGTCTCTCCACATCTGCCCGAAGCGAACATATATCTGCAAACATAAATTCACACATTAAGTTTGATCCAGGAAGGACTATGGATTAACCACAATCAGTCTTTTCTCTGATGTCAAAGAGATGATTTTACAGCTCTAAATAACGTATTACCTTCTGTCAAAGGCTTTGGTAGCATATCAATGCGGCGCTCAACAAGGTAAACAGATGTGCCCCTTTGCGAAGCCTCATCATCAAGTGGTGTGGAAGAGTGCACAAAGTTTGTCACATCAGCAATATCTAGGTGATTAACATTAAAGAAAATTTTCCTGGCTAAGTCTTCAAAAACCAAAAACTCAACATGTTAAAATTGTTGGCCCTTGAACTCCTTAGTATGTGAAAGCCAGGTTACCTTGGTGTGGAACAAAATTGACTTGGACCCCATCAACATGGAGTCAAACTGAACCATGCTCGAAAAATTGATAGCCTAAATAAAGCTTCTAAATCAAGTGACTGAGAGTTTGTCAGAGATTTTGGAGACGAAGAATCATCAAATTCAGAAATCTGGGGAAAAATGTGCAGAAACAAAAGGCACAGTAATTATCTCTGTCCAGCTCAAGGAAGGACCAAAAGAGGAAATTTAGAAGGACAAAAGCAACTAAAAGTAACTTGGCCCAAGAAAGCTTCACTCACTAGAATCGGCGAAACTGTCCTGCTAGACAATGCCATGGCAAAAATGAAATGTTAAAGGACTTGGTAAAAAGAAAGGCATCCTTATCAGGGAAGGACCACCTCAGAAGATGGTGGCATTTACTACAAATTGAAAGAAGAAACTGATAAATACTCATTGAATAAGCTTGATAACAAACAGGGTGCAGCAGAGAAGTTATTCGTGGAATATATACTCACAGGATAAGTAGAACTTCCATAAACAGCTAGTCAAGATTAAAGAAAAAAAAAATCTAGACAAGGATTGGGAAGAAACAGAACCAGATGAGGTTCTGTATCCATTAATTTAAGTATTCTGACACGACATCAGCTTCAACTTTTGTATACCTGATTATAGGCCATGAACTTTCCTATGCAAACTACTTTAGAAATACCATTATGGCAAGATCAATCTTAAGTCACAATCATGTTAAATCTATATATGAAGCCCTGTGGAAGCCCAACTCTAAGGATACGAACTCCAACTTCAAAAATTCCGTTGGAAAGGGCTGTGCAGTGCAGCGCATCATCAATATCCTTGCATCCTGCCCAATGCAGAAGCGTACATTAAACATTAAAGAGTATAAATGTCAAAAAGGGGAAAAGAATTGGAAATTAGCAAGTATATACAAATTAGATACCTGGAGGGTCCACACTGAAGACACGCAAATGCCGTAAATCTTGCCTGATGGGATTTGCCAAATCTTCTGAGGAGACTGACCATGGTAATGGAGGCAAACACGCCAATACTTGAGAAGAAAATGGCCTTGCATCAATGTCATTCTCAATCAATACAACCTACACACACATTTAAGGAAAAAATATGTTTTATTCGATCTCACTTTCTATTGAGCAAAAGGGCAAACATTTCTTGTTTCTTTTAAAAATCAGTAGCACGACATAAAATTTCAATTACTCCCCACAAATTTATCGTCCATGAAACCAAACACAACTAAAAGGACACAAAACCACAAACAAGCATGAAAAAAAAAACAAATGCATCATCAGGTACCTCGCTTTCTGTATCTCTATCACCTATCTCTCCAATTGTACGAACATAATGCCCAGAAGGATAGCGGGAAAGACGGTCCCAGGAGTCCACAGTCACGACAATTCTCTTGTTCAGAAGGTTCCCAAGCTGTCGAGTTTGGATGCGAATTTTTGGAATTCTCCTGTCCTTAGAAACAAATAGCGCATGTGCAACACCCCCATCTCCCGCCGGCATGGGCATAGGCTCCAAAGATCCACAATAACTACTCAAAGTGAGTTAAGCAAATACTAGGAAATAGGTACATAACGGAGAAATAACCAAAATATTGGAACAACCATTTTTTGACATACAATTGGATGTTAACTCCACAAACTAAGTAGTGATATTCATTCGCACCCAAATGAATAAACTTCACAAGAACTACAAAGCAAATATTAGGGAGATAATTCATTTAAATGCTTCCTTTTAGCAGTGTAAATCAAGTGCAGATAGGTACACACACTTACTAAGAAAGACAGCGAACAACAAATAACGAAAGCTGATTTATCAGCATAAACAAGTTACTCACACTATCCATATATTTAAAGACAGTCCAGACACCAACAGTGATGGTCAACTGAAAGGCAGAATGCATGCCACACCATATGGAATAAGATACTAATGATGCAAACATGTATTCCATAGTCCAACCACCAAGTTTGAGTTAATAGATGCAACAGAAAAGTAGAAAAGCTACTCCTGTAAACAAATAACAGAGTTACACCATAAGAATCCACTTACGAATGCCAGTTCCTCTTTATGATACCAACAACCCGGCCAGATGGGCGAGATGGAGGTGGCCCAGCAGCACCCTGCACCAGATTTGTTGTCCTAGGGGCATCATCTGCACTGCCTGGGACCAGATGAACTCCTTCCTCTTCATCCTCTGCAATTAAATAAAAATAATGATAATTATAAGCAGAACCTTAGGATCCAAAAGAGTACCTGGTTGAAAGCAGAGTGGAAGGAAAAAGCAAACATATTCCTTAAAGAAGGCACCATATAAGCTACCATACCTTCATCTGCTAATGATAAAGAGTTCTCCTCATGCCACTGATCTTGAGGCAGGAGTTCCACTGCCACAATATCACCATCAAAAGCTCGATTCATATTGCCACGCCCATATATAATGATTTCATCACCAATACTTTCACTTCCAACATATGCTTCGAAAGGATTGTATCGATTAACGCGAAGCTTCCCTTGGTGATATATTCCTCGATGCAACCCAGAAGTAATTTCAGATAGGGGCTTGTGCTGCATAAACTAAAAATGCTAAGAACAGCAGTATATCATATCTTCAGCTCATTCAAACATAGCAACAGCTTACACCAATTTATTAGATGGGATGATCTCAAGGCATACCTCAGCATATATAACTTTTCTCTTTGATGGTCTTAAATCTTCAACTTCTCCCATATCTACATCCTCTGATGCAGGACGCACAAGCAAATCTAGCAGATCCTGGTGGTCCAGTGATTTCACATACGCTTCAACTGCATCACCGCAATTAATCTTAGTTTAAGGTTACAAACAAGCAGCACATTCACCATGCATACTCACCAGACATATCACAAAACATGATTCATAGATATAAAGATCTACATACAAGCCATATGTAAGATGGGGTGCACAAAGAGGTAATAGTTACAATTGTCTCTGAAACTTAGAAAAGCATATTGTGTAAGGAATAAACTGAGGAGAAAGTAAAAAAGTTATACATACTGGTCTCTGCTGGAATGCCCTCTTCTGTAGCTTTCCTCTTATTCTCCCTGTCATTGGTTATGAGCAGAACCTGAGCAGCACCACCAAGATGACTCTGATACCACAGAGCCGCCACACGTATAGCTGAATTAGAAGTTCTTGAGCGTCAGTTGGAAGTTATGCAAAAAGATGTGTCTGATGAAACACTAAAACAATAACTACTCAATGGCATTGTACATATTGAACAGGAAATTGAGTAATAACCATCAAAAGGCTGGTAAAAAAATTCAAAAGAGTAAAGGTGCAAGAAAATCAGACCTCTATCATTCCTGTCATTTTTACTTTCACCCGCCATGTCCTGGACGAACGTATCCCTGCATAAATATTAGCCGATATGCTTCATTGGAATAGCATCGACATAGACAATACATAAGAAGCAAAAATCAACCATAATGAAAACTACCAACCACGTAGGATTATAAAATGAGTTCCTAACCAATGACACTTCCACAACAGTAACCTAGGATCACGTAAGAAATGAAACAGATATATGTGCAGATAGCAATGATGATCAATGTTGCACCTGTTAAAGCAATGTGATGTCGAATCTAATGAATCACAAAATTGGGAGATCAATTTCTCCAAAGAACGCAGGGGCCAAATACAAATTAATTAGGCCATTCAAATCAAGTCTCCCACTGTATATTATTGAATGAAAATTTATCCAAGAGCAAGTTTTTTCTACCTAATCCTGGAAAGCCTTCTCATCTACGTCCCCTTAGACGAGCATCCAAATTACTAAAACCACCTCTCCCATACCAGCAATGATTCTCTTTATTAACATCACTCGACACAACATGAAAGGTCGCTCTCCACTAGGTACTATAATTACAAGGCAAGTACTCACTTGTGGTGCTCATTCGAAAAGACATAGAATTTCCTTGCTGAATTGCTACAGAGGGCTCTGATTCTATTATAGACCGCCAAGTTTCTGTTCCTGACCTCTTGCAGCACGATAGACAGCACGACGACATCATCAATCGCCGGATTCTCGAGCAAATCAATCTAAAAACAACACCACCAGTAATCCCAAGTCACATTCCGTTATTCCACGCACCAAAAGGGAACATGGTGAACCGAGGCTCAGTGTTCACCTGATTGAGAACGACGTTCGTGTCGAGGACAAGGATTGGGGAAGAGGCAGAGCCGCTCAGGCGAGCAGCGGAAGAGTCGCAGACTTTGCATATCGGGACTCCGCAGTAGATATCGTCGCGCAGATAGTGTTCTCTCACATTCTGCGGCAACCAAAAGGAATATAGAGCGAGATCGTTAAACCTAACGGCTCAGAGCGAGAGAGATGGATACGTGTCGAAGTCGAGTGCGAGAGACCTTGGTGATTTTGCCTGATTTCGTCTTCTTGACGAAGGACTTGTTGTGCAACATGCTTTGGCGTGGTGAGCCCTTCCGAGTTCCTAAGCTCTGCGCTTACTTCTCTGCAACTGGAGGGCGGAGGGGAAGCCGCTTCAAAGTTACTTTCGCGCGGTGGCGGAGGCGCGGTGGAGCTTGAGCTTCAGGTTGAGGTTGAGTGTCGCTCGGTTGATGCGGAGAGACGGAGCAGCAGTATCTCTCTTTGGGCCTTCAGACGGCGACGCAGCGTATTGAAGAAGGCGGGACCGGTCCACTGGCTTCTTTGCTCAATTACCGGACCCTTTTTTTTTTTTTTTTTTAAGGAATAACGCTAGAAATCCTAACATTTATCAAAAGTGTAATTAATTAAGTACTAAATCTTTTAAAAAGCGCAATCAAATTATAAAATTGGTCATAAACTTTTAAAAAGTACAATCAAATCTTAAAATTTGTCACGTACAATCGAGTTTTAAGATTTTCAAAAAGTGCAATTAATAAAAGAATTTGATTGGACCAATTTGATTTTTAGGACTTGATTATACTTTTTTTAAGTTTCAAGATTTAATTATACTTTTAATACAAGTTTAAGAAATTAATTATATATTTTTTAAAGTTTTAGAACTAAATTACATTTTTGTGACAAGTTTTAAACATTCTAATGCACTTATTTTTTTTTTTTTCTAAATGTCGAAATTTCGGATCGTTTTTCTTAAGCGAACTATTAGCTTACTCTACCCATATCTTTATTCTTGCTATGATTAAGAGGAAATTTATGTCTGAAGAGGTCTACCGACCGGCAAAACCTCTTGTGCACGCTGCACCCTACCATAACCTGTCTCGGCAACGAGATGAGATTGGAGGAAGGCGCGGATGTGAGGACGAATGGTCAGGACGGATTTGCATTTACTAGGAACTTGGTTACCGGAATCAAAGTACATGCTCGAAGAGTATCCGGTATGCCTTTTCTTGGAACCCGGTCACCGGTCCATCCTCAGTCAAGCTTGTGTTCGAGGCCTGCTGCATTAGCCTCTTCTTGGACCGGCTTTTCGCCGCCTCTTCCTTCCCGTAGATGAACGAGAGGAACAACTGTCGATGGCTCGATCGAGGGATCGAGGCAGGCAGAGCATCTCTCTGCTTTGATATTTACCAGTGCTCAGCGCAAGAGAGAGAGAAACACCATTCGTGGGGATACGAGGAGGATGCTGACAGCAGAACACTCCATGAATCATCATCATTCTTTGACTGAAACTCATGGTGTCAACCCTAGTATGCTCACTTTCCTCAGGTGTCATATTCTCCTGAACTTTTCCATGCTCTTTAGGAGGAATGTAAGAAGAAGCTCTCTTGATTGGTCATGCAAAACAAGACACCCGACTTTCGGACTTCAAACCTATTCGCTTACTTCGCTTTTACTGCAAAACAAAGTCTCCGCGAATCCTCGGCCTCGTTCGAATTCAGCTATATGCTACAGAGGAAGATATTCAAAAAGCTCTCAATGACGTCACACGGTTCTCGGAGTTCAAGCGAATGTAACGTTAGTTCGAGACATCACACGAAACAGTAATAGAACCACTTGAATACATCACAGTACTACAGCAAAAACAAAAAACTGACCTTATATTGGCCTTTATGATACATATGTCAAGGTACACGAACAAAAACCAGCCTATTCTCCAGGATTGGGCTTCTTGATAGAGTAAAATATACTATAACTATAATGATATTTCAGCATTCATCATAGATTAAAACATGTAAGATTGTTGTTTTCGCGTTTAGATTCATATCTAGTCGGTGGCGAATTTCTGGGCAGAACTTTATCTATCTATGCCTATGAAATAGATGAAAGAACTATGGTATATGCAAATACTTTACGACTAGATTCGAGGATGTCTTCCTTGCCTTTGCCTATCGATCTCATTCATCCAATCAGAAAGCCTCAATAGACCTTTGTAACCATAGTAGCTTGCTGCGATCATAACCACCACAATGGCTAGACAAATAAGCATCCACCGCATGGTGCTGCCAATTCTCTGTCCAACAACCAACAAAATTTACTCAATCAACCAGAGAAAAAGATTCCTGTCTCTTGCAGATTTTTGTCCAACGAAATCTATTACCTGCAGAGTTGAAGTTTCTTTCGTTTCTTGCAGTCTTTCACGTCGCTTCCGACGCTTTGGGGCAGACTTCCCTGAATCAGGCTCCTTGATCTTGAATAAAACGCAATATGTTATGAGATGTTTTAGTCAATAAACTCTTCTTTTAGGAGAAACAAGATCTTTAGTCAATATACTCATGCATAAAAGTTTCTCAATCTTTATTAGCAAGAATGTTTGTGTCACAGGTCACAAGCTAAATCAAGAAAAATTGTGAATGGCCTGAGATCCACATAGGAGGATTAGAATAATTTAGATCGAATTATACGTAGAAGAACCAGTTCATTAGATAACAAGCCAAAGTAAACCAGTTTTTTCCCAGCATTTTAGTTTCATACAGAAGATTCAATTCCGAATTTATTTTAGCATCTATTTCTGTTCAATGGAATCCATGTTTAAATGCACAGTATCGGCATTTGATACACATTAGATACATCACATCTGAAACCTAATCAGTGCGCTAGAAACAATATGGAGTGCTAATTCTGGCTGTGACAACCTTGGACTTACCTCTGAAATTTTAGGTTTACGTTGTTGCAAGTCCGATTGAAGAACTTGTACTCTGCTTTTGCAGTCAGAGTTGCAAGGAAGAAGTCCATTTCCGAATTGATTCTTAGATATGTCCTTCGGATCACGGCCAGCAGCACGATATCCTGCTTGGACATCATGACAAGACCACTCCTTTTTCAAAGTCTGGCATTCACAACGAACAGTAACCTTGCAAAAGAGGATTCCAAAAGAGAAATACAGTAAATTAATTGTTCCGGTTAACTACCAAAATCAAAACCTACCAATCAAGTATGCCATTTATGTCAAGTTGTCTTTCCATTTATTTGTACAAAAAGTAGCATAATACCTTTTTGCCGCACTTCTCGGGAGATGGGCATGGACCGGGATGACACATCTCTGGGCAGAGATGGGTACAATTGGACAACTTTCTGCACGTCAGAAAGTGATAATAAGAATTCATCAATCATCATGGTAGCCCACAAACAACCATTTCAAACCACCACAGGTAAAATAAGATTTTGCAGAAGAAACTTAAGACACAGCTCACCAAAGAGCCTACCACTTTGTTTCCAGAAAAATGGTTTCTTAAATTATGCTAAAATGCAATTTTTATAGTAATTCATTTTATCTTTTCTTTTGGAAGGAAAATGTGCGAACTTTGTTTTCCTTTTGCACTCAAACAAAGCTTTTTCCACTTCCTAGAATATTTCAACAAAAGAAACGATCAGCTGTAATCATGTTATGATCATACTCTTTGCTCCTGAAAATGAAGCAAAGACCAAAAGTTACCTGTGGCAGGGTCCACCACATGATCGAACAGCCATTTGCTCTTCCCCTGACAGGGTGTTGTAATATATGCATTCAAAAACATGGACCATGGCACCACAGTGACATGATCGCTTGACAAGAACTTTGCATGGTGCACATTCACCAGGATGGCAAGGGACGGGACAGGGATGCGGACATTCGGGTGTCCTCTCCTGAATAAAAATTTTACAACAATTAAAGATTGGTAATTTATCTTACCAAAATTGGACAAAGAAAATCTGACAGAAAAGAAAATATGCAGAGTACTTGGCCATAAACATTAGTGACATTGACCCATCGTGTCAAGAGCTAGATGAAAGTGTAAAAACCTTTTGGCAAGAGAGAGTACACTCTTCACAAGATTCACCACCTCTGATCGTAGATGATGTTGAAGACCGGCTCTTCAAGGCATGGCAAGTTTTAGTGCAATAATGATTGCCACAGGATAAAGGATTCCCACATAGGTTATCACATGAGAATAGTGTTCTCTCTGAACATACCATCTGAAGAATGTATCAAGCAAAGCATAAATGAGCATTAAAAATGTGAGTGATATCGTAAAGCAATCAATAATGCAAAAGAACTAAAACCACCAATTCAGGAGTAAAACTTACCATCTTTTCCGCCCCTACATGCTGTCCAACACATGATCTCCAGACAAGTTCAGGACAAGGAGGGCATGGAAAACCAGGAGTATATTCACTCTGACGAACAAACTTTTTCTTCTTGGGTTTCACTGTGAATTCTGGATTAGGAGGAGGTTTAGGGCCGTGACATCTGATTGACAATATAAGCGGTCAGAATTATTGTCACATTGAAGATTTAAATCAGCTCAGTGCAAAAAACTACGAACCTCAGTTTGCACCTATGACCACATGGATACTCTTCTTCACAAATTAGCTTGCATTGCGGGCATGCTCCGTAGTGGCACTTATGCGGCTGGGACCCAAAAGATGAGAAAGTAATGCCAAGATCACCCTCAAGTACTTGAAGTTAGTGCTTAAATAAAAAATGGATTTGTTTTTCATACCCCATGCACTATAGCTTCTAAGGAGGCCAAGTTGTAAAACAAAATGGGGGACGCAAAACTCAGATGAACAAAGACATAATAAGTTGTAACCAATTGAGGCAAAGCCTTCCACTCACTAGTGTTTCAACCAATAACCAGTTCTTTACTAAATCGCAATGAATCTTGTCTTCAGGGTTCAAACTTCATCATCAGGTATAAAAGAAAGAAAGCAAATATAATGAAATCTTTTGGCAAAAAAAAACAAAGAGGAGAATTAAGAAGAAGAAGAGATGCTTCGAGAGCTAGAAGAAAATCCCATAGCTCTTTCGAAAATCCATGCAATAACTAGATAGGAAAGAGATTGAATATTCCAACATTATCCCAAAGGCTAGAGTGAAAATTAGAAGGACTCAAAAGACTCAAATCATATTTTGCTGAATGCAGGAGACCCAATACATGTCTATGTTTAAACTCAGTCCATGAAATTTAGGAAGTCCTTTGATACACAAGATAAACAATAATACCTTGCAAATTGATGCATGCCGACAGAGTGGTGCAATGGAACAAGGTTTGCGGCATTTAGGAGGTTTCTGATCCATTTCAGTACCACAGGGAACCTACAAAGTAAAGCAGAAAATAAGCTATCTGCACTCCTACATGTTTTTTTGATTTAAAAAGAAAAATACTACAACTTCTTCTCACAAAAGAAAAGTCAGCCTTGAAACTTAAATGCCTAACAAAATAATGTTCAATCTGTAAACTAGACAGCTTAAAAAATGGACTGGTTATGCTAATAGACAACTTCCACTCTTGTTGGGCAATCAAACATAACAGATTTGTCAAAGCCAATTTTGGAAGTGTGGAAGAAGCAAATCAAGCATCATGACATAGCCATCAGCTTTTCTTACGTTACAAAATTTAATGATCCATAAAGATGGAGATTCCTTTAGGTACAACCTTCACTTCCTCCAAAATCAGGTGACTGCTCATAAATCAAGTAAATGACATAATAGAGAGCATTGTATGCAAATCACATCAACAAGTTTCACAGCTATAGGAATTAGCGTTTATATCCTTAATTTTTTAAAAGCAATTAGAAGCCTTCTAAATGCAGAGCAAGGTAATTCCATTGTTTAATCCGGTGCAATTATTAAAAGTTCATGAAGAATCAAACAATCCAAAAGGTGGAAACAATTAGGTCAAGACTATTGTTTACAGATTTACACAATAACCACACTCACCTCAAACCGTGTTTCACCGCATGCACATGCAATTGTCACCATCACTGGGCAAGGGGCACAGGCACCTCTGAAAGATTGAAAGTGAAATTCAACATTTACATCCTGCTTTATGGTGGAAATAATGCAAATACAAGCTTACCCAAGAATAAATCCATAAAAGCACAAACTTCTCATTGCAAAGTCATGCTCAGAAACAGTAAGTTACCAGATCGTCAATCTACCAATTTCAATTAGATGCCTTCTTTAACAAAGAAAAGTATGACAACGTTCTAATTCAATGATTCCTCCAAAGTGCCAGCTTCCACTTAGGGATATATTAGCTGCAGATCACCGTATATTTAGTCAAAACAAGTGGATATTTAAGTTTTTACCATGTTGATTATGCTTGTGCACTTGCTTGCAGACACTCTAAAACTTATTAAAGATCAGAAGTAGTTCCACTCCCAAATTTACACTCGTTTCTGCAAATCTTGTTTACCTTCTCCATTTAATTTCTACTTTTGTTTGTCCTCCAAATTCATGCCGCTCAATGACATTGATATTTTTTGGTCATTCAATCTTCAGCAATATTTTGGGGCCTTCAACTTTATTGTTTCCTACGTCATTTTTCATGATTATAAAGGGAATCTGACTAATTTTTGTTCAACTTCGACTTAAATTAGGTAGTTTGTTAATACAGAATAAGGAGATAACATACCTGTGACATGGGGAAGGACATTTATGGTTTTTGCACCTAAGCCTCTTGTCACAAATCTACAGTTAAGCAAACATACCATCAGAGAAAACCTATAAATGCAAAGCGACAAGTTAAAAAGGGAAAAGAAATAATGTTTAATGCTCACCAACCTCCGAGCATGGCGGGCAATCCCCATCGCAGCAACGACGCTTGCAAGCATGACGTCCACAGTCTCTCATTCTCATGCACTTCCTCTCACATGACAAATCTTGATAGCAAGGAACCTATTCTAGATTCAGTTATGCTATCTAGTTCGCATTTAAACGCCAATTAACATGTCAACATAATTTTTCATATAAAAGCATTAAACTTTTTACCTCTTTCTTCAGGCTTCCACACCTACATGACTTGGTAACAACAATTCTACAAGTCTCAATGCAAGTTCCACGATGACAACGTTCCGGGCACCTATGATAACTGCAGCTCAGCATCTTGTTACACGTGGCGCCACACAAAGGCGCATCGACATCGCAGGCCATTCCTTCATAGATTCTCTTCCTGCAAGGGCAAGTTCTTTTCCCTTGCAGTGGGCAATCACCACATTCCCCAGCATGACACCCTTTGCTACACACATGCTTCCCACAACCAAGAGCTTTCTCGCACGGCACATCACACCGAAAATCTCTATCGCAACAATCTCTCTCTTCCTCCCTCTTCCCGCATCTGCACTGATACACGCCTCTCTTCTGACATGGCGGGCAATCGCCCTCATGACAAATTTCACCACACTGATGAATACCACAATCCAACAACTTATTGCACCTTTTCTTACAGGAAAAGTTCTTGAACCCACATCGGCGGACATCTCGGGCTGATCCGCAAAAGCACGCGGCCTCCACGAGCTGAGGGCAGCTGGGGCACGGACCGGGGTGACAAAGCAACAAGCAAAAGTGCCCACAGAGGGGCCTCAAGGGCCTATTACACAGCTCACCACAAGAATGCGGCAAGATCCAAGGATTATCGCCTGGCGGGTTCTCAACCTTGCCACAGTAACAAAAATACGATTTTGGGATCTGGGTCTTGGAGTACTCGCACCTGCATTTCGGGCAGCCCCAGGAGGCAGCCTCCGCGGCCTTGTCGGCGGGGATGGAGAGGCGGGTGGCGGCGCGGGCTATGGCGGAATCGAGGGACTGGCGGGCCCAGGACTGGATGCAGAGGAGGTGGAAGACGGAGAAGCAGAGGGAGGAGCAGGACCAGGTGGGGTCGGAGGGCCTGATGCGCTCGAGGCAGATGAGGCACGACAGGGCGCCGGAGGAGGAGGAGGCGAGGAAAGACTGGATCTTCGAGAGGTCGACGGTGGTCGCGGTGTGGCCGGTGAACTGGAGGTAAGATTTGAAGACGGAGTCCGAGAGGTCCACGTGGCGGAGCGGGCGGGTGCCGGAGGCGGCGTGGTCGGAGTCGGAGTCGGAGTCGGAGTCGGAGAGGAGCTGGTCGGGGTGAGGGTGGACGGTGGAGGTCGCCATTTGAGGCGATGGCGGAATGAGGCTGCCGGGGCAGAACTCTTCGAGGATGGTGCGGTGGATCACTAGCCCGCCACCGCTAGTGCATGAAGCTATGAGATGCTTTTGTTAATCGCGCTGGGGGCATTCACAAACCAAGATCAGCTCAAAATCATACTACAGACGAGATTATATGTAATTGAACTAGAAAACCCGTTTTCTTGGGAGTCGGATCGCAGTGATGCATTCGGACTCCGCAGCCCGACCCGAAACTGTGTAGACCTGCCCCATCCCCAACATAATAGGCATGATCCATCCATTGATCACTTGAATAGACCCATTTATTTCGCGAACAATAAATAATTTGTAAAGTTTTTTGTTAAGAATAATTGTTTGTATCGCTTAAAATAATTAGTCAATAAAAAATATTTTCATTATTGACAACAATTCATGTCTAGATTTTTTTTGTGGATGATGAAATATGTGGATATTTTTTTAAAAATTCTTTCATTTTTGCATGTGTTTGTAGAAAAATATTTTTCAAGTCATTCATTTTTGCGAAACAAATGCACTCTTAATAACTAATCAAATTTGATGCTTCATTTAATAGTTATTTTTTTAGTAAATAAGTCTTACTACCTGTAACTAGGTTTGGGAGGACCAAGGTTGAACGAATTCAAGCTAAAAAATTTACTTAGGCATGTTTGCCGGTGAGCAAGCATAGTGAATAGTTGGCCTGTTTATAAAGCACGTGCATGCATTTGTGTAGTGGGGCAACTAAATTAACGTTGCTAGTGGGATAGATGATTAGGTTCAAAAAGAATATTCAAAGGGAACTTAATCTAAATAAAAAAGAAATTCTTACTAAGTGCGTTTATTTTACGAGAAAACTCAAGATTTGAAAATATTTTTCGAAAACTGATCACTTGTATCATTTACAAAAATGAATATTAAAAAATTATAAAATTTGTTCACATCAGCATCAGTCGTATCATGTAGAATGACCGGCGTCCATGTCATTGACTAGATGAATTAAATTGACACAAATGCAAAATGTTTAGAACTAAATTGATTCAATTGAAGGATTTAGGGCCGAATTGATATCAATATAATAGATTTATTACTTTTTTGTGCTTTTCCCTTCTAATTTATAATATGGTTCGACATTGCATGAACATATTGATATTATTAAGACAAAAATAGATATAAACTCCAAAAATCTTGTGATATGTATACGAATGTATTGCTTGATCTGTTAAAATCAAAAAATTTCCGACACTCTTAAGATTGAACGATTACGGTAAGGAGGCGCGATATCTCGAGATCTAGAGGTCCAATATGAACAAATTGGAAAGCTCTTGGCTCGTACTACCTATTATATCTTTAGTCGAACTCTTAAAAAAGTTTTATATTGACTAAAATTGATCAAATCTCCAAAAGTCTTCAGATGAAAATTTAGTTGTGTCAAAACACTTTTGTGAAAGCCTCTAAACGTCCTGTTGAGTTATACTTGGCTTTTCTTGCGGACAAAAATAGAAACTATTGTACAGAAAAATTCTAAAACAGCGTCAGACTTTTATGTTAGGGCAGGATTAGGTGAACATTCCCCGTGAGAGTTGGCCAATCTGCGAGATTCTATAAGGTAAGGTTGAACAGAATAGCAAACAATTGAACAAACTAATAAGAAGCAACAAAGCTCCTCTCGGGTTCACATTACTAACAACAGTAGAGCTATCAGCAGCTTTGCTAGTCTCCATCTTTACAACAGTAGGGTTTTCTAAGTCCATACTCTTTTTGATACAATCCAACTCATGTTCACTTGTGATTCTGGCGACGAATTCAAACGAATTCGAACCGCATAAGAAGCCTCGCAGATGGGTACTTCTCTCCCTCGCGGTTGTGGAGTGGAACCGATCGTATCCCTCTTCGCAGCTCCCATACCGGTAGGCATGTTTGGCCTCCGAAGTCGTCCTTTCTCGCGATGTCGGACTCGTGAACTTCGATCCGAAGTAAAGCCAGTTCTGGAACCGTTAAATGAAACTCGAATTCCTTGTTCCAAACCGGTGTCCAATTGTCTTCCAGTGTGTTCGTTTCCTTCATGACAGTATCCACTTGAACTCCGGCAATTCCTACCTGCATCAATGTTTGCTTTTAATGTTTCAAGTTTTCCCGAACATTTTCTTGAAATCAATCAGAAAATTTGTCGCGGTTACTATCGACTGCCTGTGCCTACTCTTCTATGCAACAAAGGAAAAAGAAAAAACGTCAGGGTCAATGATAGCAACTATGTATCTACCTATTTCTCACTTGATTCCTACAGCAGAGACTTTGTTCTTTTTGGTGAAGGATGCAGCAAACTTGAGAGCAACATAAGAAGCAAACAACAACTAATTATGTCCTTTCATGGCGGCTAAGATAAATAGTTGCCGGAACATGATGGTTGAAGTCGGTCGAGAGAGAAAGTAATGCGATGATGCGGATGGTAACCTGTCAAATGATAGCAAGCATGTATCTACCTATTGTATCTACTTACCCGGGTGTAAAAATCCGGAGGTGAGCATGCGTCGAAATAAGTATGACGAAAATCGTAGTACCATCCTTCTCCCATATACACAGTCACCTGCCAATGGAGAAACAATAAAATGGTAAAAACGACCTTCGAAAGAGAAAAAAAAAATTTGCAATTGGAAACAATGGCAAGCACTTGAAGGCCCATCGCAACGAAAAGCCGAGCGAGTAAACTCACTCACCTTCAAAGTTGTTTTCACTGGAAGTTTGGCAATGGGATCCAAAACCTCATTATCAGGGCCAGATTTCATTAGGAATTCTGGTTTCTTGACATAACCACAACCGCCATTTGCTCTGAACATTCCGTGCATTAACCAGAGTGGTCTTCCATGTCCCTTGCCAAGACAAGAATAGCTTTTAGTACCTCTGTCACAGCTACACAGAAACCGCTATTTTTCGTCCTCCTCTTTAAAAAGAAAGAAAAATTTTCCATCAATTGGTTCAATCTCATCTCATTTCTTATCTTCACATGTACCAGTACTAAAGGCCTAATGACAACAGACTTTAGGCTCTATTTTCACATCGAAACAAGGTCCACCAATAAAAGATCAGACTGCTCTAAAGACAATGCATTGGCACAACAACTTTTGCTTAGATCGTCTCGCAAAGGAGGGAATGATGCAGGGAAGGACTTTGGGAAGACTAACGGCAGGGAAAGAACCTGCATGTTGAGCGCGACCATTTGAGCTCCGCACGTCCATCCGATCATAGGATTGTAGTTCGACGAGTCAATACGTATGCCATTTGGGTACACCCTCAGCAAGTTCCTCTGGGTGAACCTATCATAGACAGATTGCATATGATTCAAAATAGAATAAGAGAAATATGGAAGAGCCACACTCATGATTGGATATACCCAGCTGAGCATATTGTCCGCTGCTGACAGAATTGTAACTTCATTTAATTTGATACACTTCATCGGTGAGCTGAGATCAATCATGCATCATTATAATTTCGGCATGATATTTAGCTTTAACTAATCTGACATAATTTTCTCTGGCGTGCTTCCTCTTTCCTTTGTCTAGATGTTAAGATGTTGGCCGACGACATGCACATGCGATACCTGATAATGTCTTTCCCATAGGCATCGACTTCTTTCTTGAGCTTTCCTTCGCTTAAGCTCAGGCGCATTACTTTATCAGGATTAACCGTCAGGTTTTCTTTGAATTTACCCTTTAGTCTCATTGCGTGGATAGCTATAAGTCTCACATATGCTTCATTGCCATCCTGAAGTACATCCTCGTGGTTATTGTCTTCTTCATCAGAATCATTCTGCCAGAAGAAAGTGATCAAGCGATGAGCAAAAGAAGTTGTTTTGATGATATTGTGTTGGAAATTGTGATCCATTTTCTAGAATCTTCAAGATGGACTTTGGCTAGAGAAGTCAAGAAAGTTCCTACAAAAAAATCTAGTGCATTGGCGGCAAGGAAATGTCTAGAGTCCTCTAACATTAGTGTAGAAAAATCTGAAATAATTAGAGAAAGTTGTCTTTAGTCAGTCGAAGAGGCTATAAATAGAGGTCCTCATTTGCTATCTTGTACGTGTGGGGGAGTGAGCTCATAAAGCAACATCTTTAGCTCCTCCACCCAAACTCCTCCATCATCTATATTTGTAATACCTCCTGTACAACCTAAAAGCTAGATAAACTATATTTTCTCTCCTATAGCCTTAAACCCATAATTATTACCTTGATCCTTGTTTATTCTCTACCAACTATATCCTACACATACACACTTGCACATTACTAACCATGAGCTATCATTGATATCAACACCATACTTCCGCACGCAAATTCAAATTTTCAACATATTGTATGAAACCGAAAAGACAGAACATTTCCGACATTTACCGAATCACCAGCTGTGGAGTCCCCGCCTTTGAGTTCAGGTAATTCTTTACCCCAAGCCTCTTCATCGGTCGAGGCCTTGCTCTTTTGCTTTTCTATTTCCTTGGTTTCTGGTGCCTCAAGATACTTCTTAGGTGGTTTTGTCGATATTATGATATGCTTCTTGAGCAACTCCGGGGAAGGAAATTCCTTCAACCATTCCGATCTGGGACGAAACAGCATGTCTCCAAAGGTTTGAGTGAACATCTACAAGTAGATCTGAGGACAGTAAATCATATACAAAAATTTGATTTGAGGTACACATTCAAGCACAGAATTGCAAAAAGACTCACCTGGTCCACTTTGGCCCGAAGAGCCGTAGTGAGGTGATCTTCCAAGGTTATGATGACCGGATAGTCGGAAGCGACAAATGCATGCTCCTTAATAGAACTCAGACACTTCATAAGTTCCACTGGAGTGGTTAAAGTCCTAAACAGTTGAAATTAAATTAATAGGAGTACGTACGGAGCATGCAAAACAAGCTAGATCAAACGTCAGATTCTGCAATCTATTCTTTGAGAGGAGCAAAACATTAAGACATATTTACAAGTTTCATGCGCCATACATTTAGAGCATATCAGCAGCATCATGCTTTTCAAGTGATTCGCATTATTGAAATATATCAGGGAGGAAAATATGCAGGGAATAAGATTTGTAATAATTCCGACTAGACAATGTGAACATGTAGAATCGTGATAGCGCATCGTACCTTCCATGAACAACATCGACATTGTCGTTAGATGAATTTGGCCATAAGTCCAATTCAATCGCTCTAACACCTCTGCGGAGCGCTTTGATGATCGGAACATCGCTGCTCTTGCTGCTTAGCTGATTACCGTGTAGATATGAATTGTGGCCTGTGTATATGAAATAATGAGACAGAGGGGCATCCATATCACGGGGCACCTGGATTAGATCAAAAAGGAAAGAAAAAATAAAGAGGTCACCACCAATTATTGTCAAGAAATTATAAGGGATAAGGCGTGTCGACAGGACATGAATCACTGAAATACTGACACAGTGCCAAATTTACTGCTTGCCTTGCTAATATCAGTGAGACAACACATGAATGATAATATCCAGAACAACCCACGAATGTCAAAATAAGCCAAACTGCACCACTTCCTTAATGACAAAGCTCCCATCTCCTATGGAAGCTGTGTTCATTTCGTTTTCCTTCAGTATGTGCCAAGCGTTAAACTCAGGTACTGTTCAATCATCATGCCAAGATAATTGTTGATTTATTTCTGTTTAATTCAGTGAAAAAGAGAGTAGTGAGCTTCCATGAGGACTTTGAATTTTAGCATCTTGACTTGACAATATGTACAGTGAACATTCTCTTTTTTGTACTAATAGGATTAGGAATAAACCAACACTGAGTTACTGCACCACAAACAGAAAATATTTTTTTATTACCCCTTGATTTGGAGAGAGAGGAGGGTTGATATCTCCAAACAGGTATCTGAAAAAGGCTTCTAAGCGAAGGCCCTTCCTGTGAAGTATGTTCAGATGCTTGAGCTTACGTAGACTGTCCTCTATGGCCTGCGCGTCCTCTCTCGTGGCGCTCTTCTCCTCCTGAACTTCGATCAAGAACCTGTGGAGATGATCGACAGTCATGATCCCATTCTCTGAGTATTTTTCGAAGAGTCTCTTGATCTCGTCCAGTGCTTCCGCCCCGTGGAGCTTGAACCTCCTGCTGAAGCAGAAGCACACTCGGTAGGTCTGTTTCAACATGGGTTTCGCAGGGAAATATGATCTCTTGTCGATGAGCTGCGAAGATGAAGAAGAAGAAGAAGAACAGGAAGTGTTAATGTTGGAGTTAGATGATGAAGGACCCTTTTCTTTTCTTCTGTTTTTTGTAGCGCCAACTAACATAGTTATGCCAATAGGCATAATGTCCTGTTGGTAAAAGGATTGGGAGGTGAGCATGTTAGTACCCGACGCTCTGCAAAGGTCAGAGAGAGGAGAGTTAGTAATAAGACTGATCGAAAAAAAAAAAAAAAAAACTAACATAGTTATGACCATATGTGAGCGAAAAAAAGGATTCATTCAATCAAAAATCAAGAAATGTACAGTTGATTATTTTGGAGAGTACTTGTAAAACTCGATTATAATAATTGTATTTAATTACTATTGGGTCATACGAAGAAAGAGATAATATACAACAAAAACCCAATCTCCTTCTTCCACCCTATCTTAATCATGATAATAGGCAACGTGATACCTAACTTTTTAATACATTCGATTGATCTATCTTCCATTATTCTACTATGAACATATTTAGACAGTTAACTTGGTTTTTCTAAAAATTTGTGGAATCAAATCATAAATCGAATAAAAAACAAACCCCAGTCCAACAAAAAATAAAAGAAAATCGGCATAACCTTAAAGCACAAGGTAATCTCTCTTTGGTGGCATCTTTAGGGTTGCCGTGTAGCAATTTGCCATCTCCTATTAGGAGTTTATTTAATTGTTAGTATTCATAAATCCATAATTTCCTTAGTAATTTTTATAGTTGAATTCCGAGTGAGAATGAGAAATATGACTGGAAATTAGGAACTCGCGATGATAATGTTGTTACGCTCGAGAGTCGCCTTTGGAAGGAGCAATCCAATCACAACGTGTTCCACATTGGCTCTAACTAAATTTGAATGGGACACTATAGTCAATGGGGCTAGACTTTATATTGACTATATCAAGAAGAGAGCTGCTTCTTACGCAGTACCGGTAATCAATGTGGAGTTAGTGTTTTCAGGCCTAAAAGGAAGAGAATTTTTAATGCGAAATTTTAGTGGTCCATTTTAATAATTTACTAGGCGACTCCAGCTGTCGGTCCAAAAGATGAAGACAATTTCATACGAAGGAAATGAAGAAAACGACAGTGTTACGTTATTTTCAAGCCCTTTGCAAGCAAATGGCCCTATTGACCAAGACTAGGATCAACCAAGCCCGGCCAATCACAAAGCAGTGGCTGAACATGACGTAAAATCTGATGCAGATAGGACAAAAGAGAGGACGTGAGAAGCAACCATTTTTCTCACCATGAGGTCCCGCTAGAAAAGTCTTAATTCCTTTAAGGGGCAATGATACAAATGGTTCTTGAATTTTGGTCTAACGTGCAATTTGATCTCTAAATTTTTAATTTGTTTAATATGGTCTCTAAACTTTTGATTTGTTTAATGTGGTTCCTGGACTTTTTATATATATTCAATGTAATCCGTGATATATATGAAAATGTTTAATATTGTTATTTCATTAATTCAAGATCACGAACTACATTGAACATATACCAAATGTTCAAGAATTACATTGAACAAATCAAAAGTTCAGGGACCACATTGCACATTGTGCTAAAGTTCAAGGGCCACATTGAATAAATTGAAAGTTTATGGATGAAATTGCACATTGAGCCAAAATTTAAGGACTATTTGTGTCATTTTCCTTTCCAAGAAAACAACCCAACTTTAGGTTAAATTTCAGTTCTACCTAGAACTGTTTTGTTATTGTCCTTAAAAAAAAGCACATACTTTCACTATAGTCCTGAATCTGCCCCGTGTCCAAAAATTGCATCTGGTTTTTTCAAAATTATCAACATGAAAAAGTTGTTATTGTTCGACACGAAGGTGAGGGTGTTGGTGAATACGTAAGTTCTAATAATGAACCTCTAACTGGCCCTGATGTTCAAAATTTTGAAGTAACTAGTGGTGATTTTTTGACGTGAGGCAGGTTTTGGACTATAGTAAAAGTTTGCGATGTTTTTCAGACAAAAAAAATTTTGAGGCACAATTGAGATTTGACTCAAAGTTAGATGTTTTTTTAGGGAATTAAGCCTGGTAGGCAATAGAAAATGATTGCTAAATAAGGCTCCGGAAAGAAAGAAAAGGATTTTTTTAAAAGAAAGGAAAAAAAGAAGAAATAATATGGAAAATTTGTGGTTAATACTAAAAAAAATCTCAAACTGATATTCTCATACTGCATTTACTCTAAACAAATTTTCATCCTATAAAAAATCTCAAATGGGTATATTTATGTCACAATTATCCTAAACTAATTTTAATGTCACAAAAAATCCAAAATTGGTACGCGCATATCACATTTACCCCAAACTAATTTTCGTGTCACAAAAAAATTAGGGATTGTAGTAGATCTTCGAAACTTGAAGGAGCTCTTAGGGAAAAAATTAATAGATTTTCCAATCTAAGATTTCAGTGACATAAGGTAAATGTAACACCGATACACCGATTTGAAATTTTCTACAACATGAAAATTAGTTTGGAGTAAATGTAGCACAAGTGTATATGGGATTTCTAGTGGTATTAGCCCGTAGATTTTTGCACAAAGTAAAAATTTGAATAGTCAAGAATTGCATACATGAAGTTACTACCGTCAGCTCTTCGTAAAAACAAAGACAAGCCACAAGCTGAACGCAGGAGACAAGATGGACCAACGAAATTAACCGTCCCTTGTCTTCGCGTGACCCTCGACGACATCGTTTTCCCAAAGTCAAGAGACAAGTCAACCGTCTTCGAACTACCCCCATTAACTCCAAAGTTAAGCTGAACAAATGGAATGGATAGGCATATCAAGTCGTTGCCATTCATTGCAGCTGCAGATGAGAAGTCTCTCCGCAACAGCTTCATCTGCACAGCACTGCAGATGCCATATAATCTTAGCCCGGAATTAGATCTAATCATTCAAATCGAAATCGCATCGAGAGCTTCACGGATTTGTACTTCTCTCCCTCCTTGTCGCGAAACGGGAGAGCACAGAATCCGGTTTTTAGCCCCGACAAAATCACGATTCAGACGAGATTATAATTGAACTTTTATGCTACTATGTCTTTTTCAATGATGGTATTGAACCTTCAACGAGCTAAAGGTTAAATTTTCATTTGAAGAAATATAAGGACAATGTAGTCGTGAAGATGTAATTAGATTCGTTTCCATTATAATCTCTTCTCCAACCAACAATGAAATCAAATTCATTACCTTTTTTCTCCACACCCTCTTCAGCAGTACATCCAGATTATGTGGGATCAAGGTTTATAGAGCCGTCTTCAACCAACAAGTTTTCTTCACTGCGTGGATAGCCATAAGTCTCACATATGCCGGCATCGCATCTCGTCGTGCTTTATCGCTGTCCTCAAGTATTTCCTCATGATCATTGTCTTCTTCATCGGAATCATTCTGCCAAAAGACTGTGATCGATCCATGATTGAAAGAAGTCGTTTTGATGATTTAGTACAATATGAAGAAGCAGAATCTTTCCGGCATATATCAAATGGCCAGCTGCAGAGTCCCCGCCTTCGAGTTGAGGTAATTCTTTACCCCAAGCCTCTTCATCGGTCGCGGCTTTGCTCTTTTGCTTTTCTATTTCCTTTCCCTTGATTTCTTGGGCCTCAAGATACTTCTTAGGCGATTTCGTTGATACTTGATACGCTTTTTCCATGGTTATGTTAACCGGATACTTTGCTTGTGAGATAGGCGACGAGCACTCATGAGGCTAAGATTAGATAATCAAGGTGAACTTAATCTGAAAAAAAAAAAAAAGACTTGAAAAGAAGAGAGAGTGAAAGAGAAGGTTTGTTGCATGTTTTTTTTTATCAATTATTAGGACAGACACCGGTACCGAGTTCACACAAACTGTCTCAAACGTTCAGAAACTCAGAAAAACTCAGGAAAGTCCTTACACCATCCAGCTCATATTTACTTGTGATTCTGGCAACGAATTCAAACAAATTCGAACCGCATAAGAAGCCTCACGGATTGGTACTTCTCTCCCTCGTAGTCATGGAGCGGAACCGATCGTATCCCTCTTTGCAGCTCCCATACCGGTAGGCATGTTTGGCCTCCAAAGTCGTCATTCTCCGAAAAGTCATGGTCATAAACTTCGATCCGAAGTAAAGCCAGTTCCGGAACAGTTAAAGGAAATTCGAATTTTTCGTTCCAAACTGGTGTCCAATTATCTTCCAGCGCTCTCGTTCTCTTCATTACAGTATCCATTGGCACTCCGGCGATTCCTACCTGCATCGATGTTTGCTATTTATATTTCAAGTTTTCCCGAACATTTCCTTGGAATCAGTCGAAATTTGACACGGGGTCTATCGACTGCCACTGCCTACTCTTCTATTTATCAAAGAAAAAATGTCACAGTCAATATAGAAGGGAACACGACGTTTCCGTTTAGACTGCCGTGGAGCTCCATGATTTCTCACTTGATTTCTACTGCAGAGACTTTGATCTTTTTGGTGAAGGATGTGGCAAACTTGAGAGCAACATGACAAGCAAATAATGATCAATTATGTCCGTTCACGGCGACTAAGATGAATAGTTGCCCGAACACGACGGTTGAAGTCTGCTCGATAGAGCAAGTACCATGACGATGCAGATAATGACCTGTTACGTGACAGCAGAGTATGCATCTAGCTACTGTATCAACTTACCCGAGTGTAAAAATCCGGAGGTGAGTATGGGTCGAAATGCGTATGATGAAAATCGTAGTACCATCCTTCTCCCATATACACAGTGACCTGCCAAGGGATAAAGGATGAAAAGAAAAAGGGACCTTCCAAAGAGAAAATATTTCTATTGGAAACAATGGCAGGCACTTGAAGGCCCTTCGCAACGAAAAGCCGAGCGAGTAATTTCACGGACCTTCAAAGTGGTTTTCACCGGAAGTTTGGCCTTGGGATCGAAAACCTCATTATCGGGGCCAGATTTCATTAGGAATTCTGGTTTCTTGACATAACCACAACCACCATTTGCTCTGAACATTCCATGCATTAACCAGAGTGATTTTCCATGTCCCTTGTCGAAATAAGAATAGCTATCAATACCTCTGTCACAGCTACACAGGAAACGCTATTTTTGTTTTCCCTTCCCCTTTAAAGGGAACGAAAAACTTTCCACAAAATCTTCGGTTCAATCTCATCTCATTTCGCCAGAATTTAGGCTCTACTTTCCCCATCAAAACAAGGTTTATTAATGAAAGATCAGACTGCTCCACAGATAATGCCTTGGAAAAACAACTTTTGCTTGGTTCGTCTCTACAAAAGTGGGAATGATGCAGCGAAGGATTTTGGGAAGACTAATGGCAAGGAAAGAATCATACTTGCATGTTGAGTGCGACCATTTGAGCTCCGTACCTCCATCCGATCATCGGATTGTAGTTCGACGAGTCGATACGCGTGGCCTTCGGGAATAGCCTCACCAAGTTCCTCTGGGTGAACCTTTCATAGACAGATCCAGTTAACATTAGTGGGTATGATTTAAAATAGATTATGAGAAATATGGAAGATCTACACTCGTGATTGAACATACCCAACTGAGTATATTGTCCACTACTGATGAAATTTTAACTTCATTTAATTTGATATACTTCAGCAGTGAGCTGAGATCAGGCATGCATCATTATAATTTTGACATAATCTTTCCAGCTTTAACCCTTTTGACATAATATTCGCAGGCGTGCTTCCTCTTTCCTTTGTCTAGATGTTAAGATGTCGGCCAACTCCATGCACATGCAATACCTGATAATGTCTTTCCCATGGCCAACGACTGCTTTTTCGAACTTTTGTTCGTTTAAGCTCAGGCGCGTGACTTTATCAGGATTAATCCTCAGGTAATTTTTTAGTCCACCCTTTCGTTTCACTGCTTGGATAGCTATGAGCCTCACATATGCAGCCACCGCATCTCGTTGTGCTTTATCACTGTCCTCAAGTATGTCCTCGTGACTACTGTCTTCTTCATCAGAATCACTAGCTGCAGAGTTCCCACCTTCGAGTTGAGGTAATTCTTTACCCGAAGCCTCTTCATCGGTTGCAGCCTTGCTCTTTTGCTTTTCGATTTCCTTTTCCTTGATTTCTTGGGCCTCAAGATACTTCTTAGGCGGTTTCGTCGACACTACGATATGCTTCTTGAGCGACTCCGGGGAAGGAAATTCTTTTAAGCATTCCGATCCGGGACAGAATAGCATATCTCCATAGGTTTGAGTGACCATCTACAAATAGATCTGAGGACAGTAAATAATATACAAAAATTTGATTTGAGGTGCACATTCATGTGCAAATCGCAAAAAGACTCGCCTCGGCCACTTTGGCCTGAAGATTCGGAGTGATGTGATCCTCGAAGGTTATGATGACTGGATACTCGGACGTGACGAATGCGTGCTCCTTAATAGACCTCAGACACTTTATGAGTTGCACTGGAGTGGTTAAAGTCCTAAACAGAAGAAACCAAATTAACAGTAGTACATATGGAGCATGCAAAACAAGCTAGATGAAACATCAGATTCTGCAACACAATAGGGCATATTCACAAGTTTCATGTGCCATACATTCAGAGCATACCACCATCATGCTTTTCAAGCGATTTACATTATGATAATGCTTCAAGGATGAAAATACGCAGGGAATAAGATTGGTAACAATTCTAAGTAGACGATATGAACATGTAGAATCATGTAGCGCACGATGATCGTACCCTCCATGAAGAACATCGATGTCGTCCTCAGATGAATTTGGCCATATATCCAGTTCAATAACTCTAACACCTCTCTGGAGTGCTTTGATGATCGGAACATCACTGCTCTCACTGCTTAGCTGATTTCCCGTTAGATATGAATTGTGGCCTGTGTACACGAAATAATGAGACAGAGGTGCATCCATGTCATGGTGCTCCTGGATTCGATCCAAACAAAAAAAAAAATGTCACCACCAATTATTGTTAAGAAATATAAAGGATAATGCAAGTCGACCATACATATACAACTGAAATACTCATACTGTGTCACAATATACTGCATGCTCTTCCTAATATCAGTGAGACAAGACCTGAATGGTAATATCCAGAGTTACTGTATCACAAATTCCCTTTTCCCCCTCGTTTTTGGAGGGTAAAAGAAAAACCTATTCTCATTTACTTTTCTAATTTTGCATCCCCAGAAGAATCACACTGTTTGGATTATGTTTTTCCATAGAAATAAATCCTTGTTTCCTATTAAAAGCGCTCATATCCTCAAGTTGTAAGATCTCAATTGAGTTAAATTTCAAATGTCCAGAGACCCAAGAGGAAAAAAAAATTAGAAAATAGAGTGGAAAAGAGATGAAACATGGAAGTGATCTCATGCAAACAACACAGTCTATTGAGTGATGGATGTATCATGTAGCATCAATCAGATTTATTTGGATCTTTACATTTGGAAATAGATTGTCACACTATTAGGACACAAATGTTTTGTCAAATAATGGTCGGATTATTTCTCTTTATCAGTAGTATAATTTTACTCCATATGAATCACTATGGTTCTATGCATCGAGGCATAAAATACATTCTTCATTCAAAGATTTAATCTGAATGAAAATGAAATTACGTTACAAGGCAAAAGTTTTATTACCCCTTGATTTGGAGAGAGAGGAGGGTTGATATCACCAAACAGGTATCTGAGAAAGGCTTCAAAGCTAAGGCCCTTCCTGAGAAGTATGTTACGATTCTTGGGCTCACGTAGACTGTCCACTATGGCCTGTGCGTCCTCTCTTGTGGCTCTCTCTTCCTTCTGAACTTCGATCAAGAACCTGTGGAGATGATGGACTGTCATGAACCCGTTCTCCGAGTATTGCACGAACAGGCGCTTGATCTCGACAGGCGCTTCCGCCACGCGGAGGTCGAACCTCCTGCGGAAGCATAAGCACACACGGTAAGTTTGTTTCCACATGGGTTTCACAGAAAAATACGATCTCTTGTCGATAAACTGTGCAGAAGAAGAAGAAGAAGAAGAAAGAAAGCGTGAATGTTGGAGTCGATGATGAAGGAGCCATTTCTTTTCTTTTGTTTTCTATAGTGGCCAACTAATAAAGCGATGATTATATATTATGGATTAATGTTGGGGATGGGCCAAGTTTATTCTTGAGAAAAGAGTGATTGTGATCTGTGGAGAAGATGCTTTTGATGTGAAAAAATATTTGTTTCTTGTAGCATATTGTACAGAGGGGTTAGGTCTGTCCATGCAAAAGTATTATTATTATTTTTTTATAATGTGCAAAGGTAGTATTTTATTCTTTTGTAAAGTTGATCGTATGGCCTCATGGAAGCCAATAAGAAAAGACGAGAGAAGCACCACAACTATCTTGATTATTGTAATGTTTATGGACCTGAAATTTAATGTAATTATTGGGTAAATCAAGTTTCACGTGCATGATCATAATGCTAGACATGCAATAATTGAAAACGCAAAATGGATGCACATGATTCACGAAACAACCGAACACAACCAATTACGTGGTTCGATAAAAGGGATTCACTAAATTAAAAATCAAGGAATGTATGGTTGGTAGAGTCTTTGCAAAACTCGATTCTACAATCTATACTTAATTATCATTGAATCATATTACAAAAGAGATGACATACGACCAAACCTAATGCATTTGATCGATCTTATTTCCATTATTCTACTATGAATATTTTTAAAAAAGAATGAAACTTGGCTTTTCTACAAATGTGTGGAACCAAGGCATAAATCGAATTATGGTCTATTTGGTAATAATTTTGTTCCCGATAACAACTTCTGAGTAGAAATGATTTTTTCTAATTCTGTTCTCGAAAACAAAGAAGTAGATTTTTTTTTCTTGTTTCTGTTCTGGGAACAGAGTAATTAGCTAACATTACCAAACAAATTTATGTTCTTTTTCTGTTCCTAGGAAGAAAAAAACAGGAATCAGAAAAATAGGAGTGTTACCAAATAGTCTCTTATTGAGTTCGACTAGAAAAAACCAACATAACATAGGGTGCGTTTGTTTAACCGAAAACTCAAGATTTGAAAAATATTTTTCGAAAAACTATTAGTTATATTGCTTAGAAAAATTAGTCAATGGAAAATGTTTTTATCGTCAACAACAATTACGCCTAATTATTTTCTAGGATGATGATTTTTTTTTATTCATTCATTATTGTAAACGATATAACCAAACATTTTTTTGAAAAATGTTTTCCAAATATTAAATTTTCATAAAACAAAAGCACACATAAAGTACAAAGTAATCTCTCTTGAGTGGCATCTTTAGGGTTGCCATATAGCGGTTTGCCATCTTTATTTGGCATTTGTTTAATTGTCTAAATTCAGAAATATGTTATTTCTTTAGAAAATTTCAAAGCTGAATTTCGAGTGAGAATGTAAGCTGTGATTGGAAATTAGGAATACAGATGATAACCATGTCACACTCAAATCGCCTTCCAAAGGCGATTTGGCATTTGTTTAATTGTCTAAATTCAGAAATATGTTATTTCTTTAGAAAATTTCAAAGCTGAATTTCGAGTGAGAATGTAAGCTGTGATTGGAAATTAGGAATACAGATGATAACCATGTCACACTCAAATCGCCTTTGGAAGGAGCTGTTATGAAAATCAAGCGATCGAACACAATAATAAAATAATAGAAAATTAGATGGGATGTCAAATTTACATGTGACCTACTCCTAAAGGTGTCAAAATGGGTCCATGCGACTCATATTTTTTTATAAACGGGTTGTGCATGGGTTGTAAATTTTTAAAGGGCCGAGTGAAAATGGGTCGAAAAAGTTAAAGTTGAATCAGATGGGTCGAAAATGAGTCAATAAGTTGAACCCATTTTTGACCCATTTAAAAATTAAGTCATCAGTTTGAGATTTTTCGTTATATTAATTCAATTTAATGGAAATTAATGGAGAGTAAATTTCTCATAAGTATACTATCTTGATGTTTTTTGTGGTAAAAAAATTAATTTAGAATAAATTTATTACAAATGTACCAGTTCAAAGTTTTATGCGGTATTAACCCTTCTTAATCTCATGTTCATTGCATATGTATTTCCAGCATCGAATTGCCGGTCATGTCTATATATTATTAGGACACAGCCACACAGGGTAGGGTACCACGTTCACACCAACTATCAAACGTTGAAGGAAAGTTTTTACGCAATCCGACTCATATGTGCTTGTGATTCCGGCAACAAATTCAAACGAATTCGAAGCGCATGAGAAGCTTCACGGATCGGTACTTCTCTCCCTCGTAGTTATGGAGCGGAACCGATCGTATCCCTCTTCGCAGCTCCCACACCGGTAGGCATGTTTGGCCTCCAAAGTCGTCCTTCTCCGAAATGTCGTACTCATGAACTTCGATCCGAAGTAAAGCCAGTTCCGGAACAGTTAGAGGAAACTCGAATTCTTCGTTCCAAACGGGTGTCCAATTGTTTTCCAGCGTTCTCGTTCTCTTCATGACAGTATCCGCTGGAACTCCGGCGATTCCTACCTGCATCGATGTTTGCTGTTATATTTTAAGCTTTCCCAAACATTTCCACGAAACCAGTCCGAAAGTTTGTCATGGTTCCAATCGACTGCCAATGCCTACTCTTCTATGCAACAAGGAGAAAAAACGTCACTGGACGCTTCCTTTTAGACTGGTGTGGAGCTCTATGATATCTCACTCGGTTCCTACTGCAGAGACTTTGTTCTTTTTGGTGAAGGATGCAGCAAACTTGAGAGCAACATAAGAAGCAAACAACGATTAATTATGTTCTTTCGTGGCGACTAAGATAAAGAGTTGCCGGGACATGATGGTTGAAGTCGCTGGAGAGAGCAAGTACCATGGCGATGCAGATCATAACCTGTCAAGTGACAGCAGAGTATGTATCTAGCTATTGTATCGACTTACCCGGGTGTAAAAATCCGGAGGTGAGTATGCATCGAAATGCGTCCGATGAAAATCGTAGTACCATCCTTCTCCCATACACACAGTGACCTGCCAAGGGATAAAGGATGAAAAGAAAAAAAGACCTTCCAAAGACAACAAATTTCCATTGGAAAAAATGGCAGGCACTTGACGGCCCTTCGCAACGGAAAGCCGAGCATGTAAACTCACTCACCTTCAAAGTTGTTTTCACCGGAAGTTTGGCCTTGGGATCGAAAACCTCATTATCGGGGCCAGATTTCATTAGGAATTCTGGTTTCTTGACATAACCACAACCACCATTTGCTCTGAACATTCCATGCATTAACCAGAGTGGTCTTCCATGTCCCTTGCCAAGACAAGAATAGTATTAGTACCTCCGTCACAGCAACACAGGAGCTACTATTTTTCGTCTGCCCCTTCAAAGAGAATGAAAAACTTTCCACAAAATCTTCGGTTCAATCTCGTCTCGTTTCTTATCTTCACATATGCCAGTACTAAAGGCCTAATGACACCAGAATATAGGCTCTATTTTCACATCAAAACAAGGTCTACCAATGAAAGCTCAGACTGTGCTCTACAGACAATGCCTTGGAAAAACAACTTTTGCTTGGATCGTCTCTACAAAAGTGGGAATGATGCTTTCGGAAGACTAATGGTGGGCAAAGAAATATACCTGCATGTTGAGCGCGACCATTTGAGCTCCGCACCTCCATCCGATCACAGGATTGTAGTTTGACGAGTCGATACGCGTCCTTTTCGGGAACACCCTCAGCAAGTTCCTCTGGGTGAACCTATCATAGACGGATCCAGTTAAAATTGTTGCATATGATTTAAAATAGATTATGAGAAATATGGAAGAGCTACACTCATGATTGGAAGTACCCGGCTGAGTATATTATCAAGTATTGATGAAATTTTAACCTCATTTAAGTTCATACGCTTTAGCAGTGATCAGAGATCAAGTATGCATCATTACAAATACTGGCATAACCTTTCCAGTTTTAACCAGTCTGACATTAATTCCCTGGCGTGCTTCCTCTTTGCTTTGTCTAAATGTTAAGATGTCGGCCGACGACATGCACATGTCGTACCTGATAAGGTCTTTCCCATGGGCAGCGACTGATTTTTCGAGCTTTTGCTCATCTAAGCTCAGGCGCGTTACTTTATCAGGATTGACCCCAGGTAATCTTTCAATCTACCCTTTCGTCTCACTGCATGGATAGCTATAAGCCTCACGTATGCCGGCATCACATCGCATCGTGCTTTATCACCGTCATCGATTACTTCATCGTGAATATTGTCTTCTTCATCAGAATCATTCTGCCAAAAGACCATGATTCGGTGATTAAAGAAAGTTGTCTTGATGATATTTTACAAAATGAGAAATCTTTCCGTTGTGTACCGAATCACCAGCTGCAGAGTCCCCGCGTTTGAGTTCAGGTAATTCTTTACCCCAAGCTTCTTCATTGGTCGAGGCCTTGCTCTTTTGCTGTTCAATTTCCTTTTCCTTGATTGCTTGGGCCTCCACGTACTTCTTAGGCGGTTTTGTCGATATCATGATACGCTTCTTGAGTGACTCTGGGGAAGGAAATTCCTTTAAGCATTCCGATCCGGGACAAAACAGCATGTCTCCATAGGTTTGATTGATCATCTACAAATAGATCCCACGACAGTAAATAACATGTAAAAAATTTGATACGATGTACACATTCACACACAAAATTTCAAATAGACTCGCCTCGGCCACTTTGGCCTGAAGATCCGCAGTGATGTGATCTTCCAAGGTTATGATGACCGGATACTCGGACGCGACAAACGCATGCTCCTTAATAGACCTCAGACACTTTATAAGTTCCACTGGAGTGGTTAAAGTCCCAGATAGATCAAACGAAATTAATAGTAGTACACATGGATCGTGCAAAGAAGCTAGATCAAACAAACATCAGATTCTGCAATCTTTTCCTTGAGAGGAGCAAAATAATAAGACATTTACAAGTTTTACGCGCCATACATTTAGAGCATATCAGCATCATGCTTTTCAAGTGGTTCACATCATTAAATCTTTTCAGGGAGTTAATATGCATGGAATAAGATTAGCAATAATTCTGGCTAGACAACATGAACATGTAGAGTCATGTCATGCGCAATCATCGTACCCTCCATGAAGGACATCGATGTCGTCCTTAGATGAATTTGGCCATATATCCAGTTCAATCACTCTAACGCCTCTCTGGAGCGCTTCGATGATCGGAACATCACTGCAATCGCTGCTTATCTGATTACCGGTCAGATATGAATTGTGGCCTGTGTATATGAAATAGTGAGACAGAGGGGCATCCATGTCATGGTGCACCTGGATTAGATCAAAAAAGAAAATAATAAAAAATATATGTCACTACCAATTATTGTCAAGAAAATCTAAGCATGTTTGCTGTAACTCCTAAGTTGACGTGTTCTATGACAATGCTCCCGGTTCCTGTAAAAACTGGGTTCATTTTCGTTTTCCTTCAGTACGTGCCTAGAGCTATAATCGGGAAGTTGCTGTTCAATCATCATGCCAAGATAATTGTTGCTTTTTCTTTTTCAGTTTAATTTAATGAAAAGGAGAGTAACTGAGCTTCTATAAGGACTTTGAGTTTGAGCATCTTGAACGAAAAAAAAATTAATAATATGTATTGCTCCCATTCTCTTTTAATGAAAAATTCAAAGTAAGGACATGAAATGCACTAATTTTATCAAATAATGATATAAAGTAGACCTTATTTCAAATAAATGTGTCCTTAATTTCAAAGAATGCATTTACTCTTTTGTTCTCCTTTTTTCTCTTTTTTTTCTTTTCTTTTTCCCATTTCTTTTTTCTTTTTTTTGTTGTGGCCGGCGAAGGCCACAATCCTCGTCGGGAAAAAAGAGAGTAAATGACGAAAATGCCTTTGTTTAGGTCTTTATTTGAAATAATGTCCACTTTAAATTGTACAAAAAATGAAAGCACTTTAAGTCATTAGTTGAAATTTCCCCCATTTTTAATAATAGGAATAAATTGACAAGTAGAGAGTTAACTGTACAGGAAATTCCCTTTTTCTCATCCTTTTGGGAGGGAATGATGGAAATGAAAAACCCATTCTCATTGACCTTTCTAACTCAAGCATCCCCAGAAGAATCACACTGTTTGGATCGTGTTTTTTAAATATATATAAATCCTCGTTTCTTATTAATAGCACACATATCATCAAGCTGTAACCAGCTCAATCAAGCTAAATTTCATATGTCTAAAGACCCAAGAATAAAAAGAAGAAAAGAGAGTGGAAATGGGTTCAATTAGTGAAAGGATCTCATCCAAACAACAAAGAATATTAAGTGATGGATATTTCATGTAGCATTAATCCGATTTTTATTTGGATCTTCAGATTCAAAAATAGATTTTCATGGGCACGGAAAAAAAAAACATTTTTTTTTATTACCCCTTGATTTGGAGAGAGAGGAGGGTTGACGTCACCAAACAGGTATCTGAAAAAGGCTTCGAGGCCGAGGCCCTTCCTGTGAAGTACGTTAAGGTGCTTGAGCTCACGTAGGCTGTCCACTATGGCCTGCGCGTCCTCTCTGGTGGCTCTCTCTTCCTTCTGAACTTCGATCATGAACCTGTGGAGATGATCGATGGTCATGGTCCCGTTCTCGGAGTAGCGCACGAACAGCCTCTTGATCTCGTCCGGCGCTTCCGCCACGTGGAGCTTGAACCTCCTGCGGAAGCAGAAGCACACTCGGTAGGTCTGTTTCGACATGGGTTTCGCAGAAAAATCTGATCTTCTTGTCGATAAACTGCGAAGATGATGAAGAAGACGAAGAAGAAGAAGAAGAAGAAGAAGAGAGGAAACAAGAACAAGAAACTTGGGTTGGTTCTCTTCTCTCTCTTTCTCCAGGGGTAAATGGAAATGTTAATGATATGATCTGTTGAGTTGACCCATTTCTTCTCTTTCGTTTTCTTTGTAGGGGCCAACTGATGAAGTGGTGCTTGCACATCATGGTCTAATACTGAGGATTGGACAGCTTCAATCTCGACAGTGATTCATGAAGAGGGAAAAAGGTGATTGTGATCCGTGAAGAAGATGCTTGTCGTGCAAAAGCTGATGTGAGGATGTGTCTTGGTTCCTTCTTGTATATTTGACAGAGGTGTTAAAGCTCTGATCTTGCAACAGTTGATCATACATGGCCTCATGTCAGCCAATAAAAAAAGGACGAGAGAAGCACGACGATTATCTTGACCATTGTCTTGTTCGTGGAACAGAAATTCGATGTCATTATTGGGCAAAAGAACCTTCACGTACGACAAAAAAAAAATTAAAAAAAATTTGGATGAACAGATCAAAGGAAAACCTAACACTATCTAGAAAAGCTATGACCACAGATGAGCGTAAGAGGGATTCACTAAATAAAAGATCAAGAAACGTATAATTGGTTATTTTTAAGAGTACGTACAAAACTCGATTCTACCATTTAAACTTAATCACCATCGAGTCATATTAAGAAAGAGATAATATCCAACAAAAACCCAATTCCCTTCTTCGGCCCTTAGTCGTGATAATAGGCGGCATGATATCTAACTTTCTGATGCATTTTATTGATCTATCTTACATTCTTCTTCCATGAATCATTTCTTTCAAAAGGTAACTTGGTTTTTTTATGGAATCAGATCATAAATTGAATTAAAAATTAAACTGCGTTCGACTAAAAAAAAATCAGCACAACCTAAAGTGCAAAATTATCTCCCTTCAGTGGCATCTTTAGTGACGAAATATTATCATAGATCGCTTGACAACAAGTCTTATATGTTTTTAATATACATGTGGTCTTCATTCACTTATTAGATTAATCTTTTGAGTTGGACGTCTTAAAATTTAAGGGTTTCATATAGCGATTTGCCATCTCTTTTTGGCGTTTATTTCAATTTCTGTAATTTCCTGATCAATTTATACATGATGACAAGAATGTTAGGTTCAAGTTGCCTTTGGATAAAAGCAATCCCAACGAGTTCCACACATCGCCTCTTATTACCTTCGAATGTACACCTAACCACCGGCAAATGTTGCTACACAGTGTTTTGATCATGACAGGACAAGGCTGTTTAGCAGGCCCAAAAGCATTATGATGACTGCATGTGGAAGTCCAGAAGAAGAAGAAGATAATTTCATCCAATCCCCAATGAAGAAGAATGCTGTTGGAGGAAAATGCAGATGAAGAAACTGGTCTTACGTTATTTCAAATCTCAAAGAACTGCAAACAAATGACCACCATCGGTCGGAACCAAGGATCAACCAAGCCCAGCCACTCATGAACGTTGGCTGAAGAAGACATGTGAAATCTGATGCAGGTAGGACACAGAAAAGGGACATCAGAAGCAAGCATCTTTCTCACTGTCGGCAACGATAAGGTCCCAGGAGAAAATGATTGCTGAATCTGGGGTCACGAAAGAAAGAAGAGGATTCTTGAAAAAGAGAAGAAAAAAGAAAGAGGAAAATGATTCTTGCACAAACGCCATGAAAAAACACCACATAACCATGGAGGACATCATTTTGCAAGGTCAAGAGACAAGTCACCATTTTTGAACCACCCATTAGAATGAATAGGCGTAATTCACAACATTCTCTATGACACGATGAGTCATTGTCATTCATTGCAGCTGCAGATGAGAAATCTCTACACGACAGCTTCATCTGCACCACAATGCAAATGCAATATAATCTAGCCCGTATTGGGATGAATTAGGTTTCTGGTTATCTAATCATACAAATTGAAATCGCATCAGAAGCTTCACGGATTTGTACTTCTCTCCCTTCTTATTGTACAACGGGATCGAGCGGAATCCGGTTTTTAGCTCCGATATGGGCAGACACGTCTGCCCGCCGAAATCGTCCTTCTCAGACCTGTCATGTTCTCTTACTTCGATCCGAAGCAACGCCAGCTCCGGGACGCCTAGCGGGAATTCGAACTCTTCGTCCCAAACAGGAAACCAGTCGTCTTCGATGATCCTCGTCTTCTTCTTGGCATTATCGGCTGGCACTCCGACAATGTGCACCTGAAATGGAAAGAAATCAGTGGCTTAGGATTAATCAAGGACAGACTTGACGGTTCATTTTGGTTCAGTTTCTTTTTTCCATGTAACTGTTCAGAAATCTTTAACAGATCAGTTCAGTTCTGAATTTTTGCCAGTCCTAACCCGAACAAAAGTTACCAAAGGAAGCTGAAGCTTTTCGGCCTGGGACTACCTAACATTAGGAATTTTTATTGGATCACTGCAAAAATTCTTCTAACCTTCGTGTAGAAGTCTGGAGGTGAAAAAGTGTCGAAGTGTGTTGGGCTAAATTCCAAGTGCCATCCGTCCCCCAAATATACTCTGACCTGATCCTCCAAGCACAATTTTTAAGTGAATTCAAATAAATACAAGACCAAATTAATCGGTGTATTAGGATGTGTCACGAACCTTCAATGTCTGCTTTACAATGTGCTCTCTTTTAGGATCGTGTACTTCCTTGTTAGGACCCTGCCGCATCAAAAACTCGGGCTTCTTCACATAACCACACCCTCCGTTGGCTTTAAACATCCCGTGCATCTTCCAGAGCGATTTCCCGTATCCCTACCACGCGAAAGCCCAAGGTAAGCTCAAAAGAGGCTCGGGACACATCAATGTGTATCAAACAGCACTTACACAAGAATCTGCTTGAAGAGGAGAGATATTCACATTCAGACTAATATCGGATAAACATCGTTTTAAACATTTCCGTGCATTTGCAACAGGATTCCCATGTAAATGTTGGGTTTTCTGCTTAATCGAAAGCACCTCAATCAAGAAAAAACTACTGAGTACTTGATAATGGATACTAACAACCTAAGAGAAGTCCTTTACTGCATAGATTGTTATTAGCAAAAACAATCTTCATCCGACCACATCAAGCATGGCTACTATTTTGAATATCACCCATACATACAGAACTGACACGGACATATTATTATCAGATATGTACTGTGCTCTTGTATCACTTGGATTGGCACTAATTCACACCGTACTATTGAGTTCTATAGAACACTAAATCCGACGCAAAAATAGAAGAGAAGGATAGAATAGAATGTCTGGTCATAAAACTCAATCTAGAAATCTGATTCATGCCATCCTAAATTTGTGGAAATGGATAGCAAAGGGAATGAACCTGCATATTAAATGCGACCATCTGAGCGCCGTGCATCCAACCGAGATGGGGATTGTAATTTGAGGAAGTGACTCTTGTTCCTTTGGGATACACTCTTAAAATGTTCCTTTGAGTAAACCTGACATGAACAACAGCAACCAAGGACAAATTATGAACAAAAGGAGCGAAAACCAAGAGCACCAAAACAACTTGCGAATCCACGATATGGGTTCTTTTTGACAAGTACCTCACTAGATCAGTGCCATGAGATGAAGTAGCTTTCTCGAGTTCCTGTTCGCTCAAACTTAGACGCCTAACTTTATCTTCTAAAACTCGCAACGCCTCCTTCAAGCTACCCTTTGGTTTCCCTGCATTTATTGTGATTAGGCGTCTGTATTCGGGTGTCTGGCTGGCATGGGTGTCTTCACAATCTTGATCGCTCTCACTCTGTGATGTATTTCAAGTTCTCTAAGGACAAAATGGAAAATCTCAATTTTAGGAAAATGACAGATTACGAAGCCACCTCTTACCCTGTAATCACAATCAAACTCAGATGTAGAGTCAGGTGTTTCCTTCCCCCCAGCTTCGTCTTCAGATGAATGTGTACCGGTCGGTGAAAATGAAGACTTATCCTTTGAGCTTTTAGATTCAAGAAACTCTTTTGGTGGTTTGGTCGAAATGATGATCCGGTTCTTAAGTGACTCTGGTGAAGGGAATTCTGCCAAGAATTCTGCTGTTGGGTAGTACAATATATCCCCGAATATTTGAGTGGTCATCTGCATCACAAAACTATCTGAGGCCATAAATGGATGATCAACAAAATGCTAAAAATTTTCAACTATGAAAGAAAAATGAATGGTTTACAACCTCTGCAACTTTCGCCTGGAGTTCCGGTGTAAGATGGTCTTCTAAAGTGATTATCACTGGGTACGGCGATTTAACAAAGGCATACTCTTTTATGGACTTCAAACACTTGACAAGCGTGACGGGACTTGTTAGCGTCCTGCAATCCAATATGAAAAGGTTGAGAATATCATCCTTCGAACTTAATCAGCTCAAACCAATGAAAAGCCATTGATTCATTGGAGAAGTTCTTAGTCATGAACTAACTCTCAGTTAATCTAGACTAGCCCAACATTCTGACACTAATTATAACTTCGACAGGAGTGAGGAGTAGGCTGCATCAAGAACGGGAAAACAAAAGGGCGAAGTTATTGTACCTCCCGTGAAGAACAAGGATGTCATCTTTGTCTGAGTTGGGCCACATGTCGAGTTCGATCACTCTCACGCCTCTCTGCAAAGCTCGTATAATAGGGGCATCGCTGCAGTCACTGCTCAACTGGTTCCCGGTGAGGTAGGAATTGTGCCCTGTATATATGAAATAATGCGACAAGGGTGCAGTCATATCATGGTGTACCTGCCATTCGAGATATCATCCTCGTCAAGGACTAAAATGCGGTCTAGATACATTACATTGTTCAAAGGTTCATTTCTATTCGTACTCGCTTCAAATGTCAAGCTCCACATCGATACAACATTATGCATCGCATGTTATGTCTAGTGTTTTGGCAAATAAAAGCAACTTGTAAGATTAATTCCCGCGGCAGCCATCACATTGTGATGTAGACCTCAGTGGTATCGGATGCACGTCAACTTGAGACGCGGCGATTATTCTTCCTAAAGCACGAACTGACAATGACCACAGAACCCAACACTCTCTATGTTTCCTACTCTTCATGAGAAGCACCGACGGTCGAAGAAACTGTTCCCACAGGCGAGCTCGTGATCGAGATCCGGGTACATGTAACTAGTCACTTAATTTGATGATGTATACGCGACATGTTCGGAAGAGAACGCTTGCAGAAAGATTTTCCTCGACCCACAGTGCATCGAACTTACGCTAGTAGAGAAAAAGCAAAGCCAATGCTACTAGTGGAATAGGATTCGATAGCTGGGAAGTATTCAAACGAAGGGTGAAGAGAACGTCAAAGAAGCCATTACTGCTAATCCTTAGTAAGTCATGGATGGGCAAAAGCAAAAAATCACACGCCACGTCATTGTCCAACATTAGCTATCTTCGAGAGATCAAACGTCACGGTCTCCTGCATCTTTCTCGTCTAGCAAATAAGAAGAACAGAGCATTTGACATTTCAACCATCAGAGAGGAAGAGCGAGGGGTTTGACCGCTGACCTGGCACGAGATGGGCCCATTGAGATCGTCGCGCAGCAAGTAATGGAAGAAATCGTCGAGCGCGAGGCCTTGCTTCTGGCTGGGAACCAGATGGAACTTGGTGTGGAGGACCTGCTCCACCAGGCGCTCCGCCTCCGACGCGGCGGCGGCGGCGGGCTCGCCCTGGTGCTCCGCCATGAAGCGCCGGAGCTGGTCGGAGCCCATGTGGGTCCCGCCATAGGAGAACCTGAGGAAGGCCTCCTTGACGTCCTGGGGGGGCTCGATCTCGGTGATCTTGAACTTCCGGTTGAAGTACTTGAACATCTTGTAGTTGTAGCTCCCATTTGACGATGTCATCGTGCGCGTCCGTCTTCTTGTCCCGGGATGGATCTGCTCCTTTGTTACTTTCCCCTTCTCTCTTCGCAGAGATTGGAGGAGAGAGAGAGAGAGATAGAGAGGTTGCAGGGATTGGAGGAAGAAGAAGAGTAACGAGGCCTAGGTTCGAGGAGTATTTGATGCTGAATCGTTGGACTTTCGACGTGTCCGACGTTAACTGCGAAGTTATTTTACATTCTCTCTCTCTCTCTCTCTCTCTCTCTCTCTCTCTCTCATGAAAGTTTGGTTATGTTATTATTGTTGGCCGACGTGTAGGAATTTATGAAATTAGTTCATGCGTTATAGCTCTATTTATTATTTGAATATAACTCCCGTATTTTAAATGTTTTGCAATTTATCACGTCGCTCAACTAATTATTTGGCGAAATTCAATATTAGTACCTGTCTAGTGTCCCATTTCTTCTTTTTCTTTTTTTCACTTTGGGACAAGGAGTTTTTTTTTTTTCTAATCCATTTTTCATGTTTCAATTTTCGTCACTCGCGCAATGTGTTTATAGATATTAATTTTTTTTCAAACTGTACAATAATTGAGATTTTAAAATTTTCCATTTGTTGATTATCGTCTTTTTCATGTTTTTCTTTTTCGAATTGTGAAATTCTTGTAGTTGTTTTCACTAAATATCCCCAAAGGACTTTTGTATCATGTATATGCATTTCCCGACACATGTTTATCCTCAAATTATTGTATTTCCAGCTGATCCCTTAGTTATTTACTAAATTTTCAATTATTTCCTTTTTTGCATCATTTTACCTTAGTTATATTTTTATCGACAAGTCTGAATATTGTCCAATCCAAAGTCGCCAATGTTGAGATTAACTTTTTTCATTCTCTTTTTCTTTGCTGGCACGTAATTTCAACATTACTTATGAGGGGCGTTGCACGTCTTTTCATGTTGTACCCCGAATATGCCTCTGATTTATATTATTAAAATAGAGAGCCGGCGGATGCAGGTGCAGCAAATTATTTTTTTTAAAAAAAAAGTTGTAAGGAATGCCGCGAATTAAAAATAAAAAGTAAAAAGAGAAGAAAAGAAGAAGTCCTTCCTGCTTTATAATAAAATAAAATATATTGAAAAGAAAAGACTACTCTTTCATCCCTGAAGAAAAGTAGTCGCTAAAAGTTGTACGTGTACCGGTCAGGGACGAGTAATTGCGGGGACACTTTGGACTTTTTGCCCCTAATAAGAAGAGTCCATCCGGTAGGTATCGCGCATTTGGTAACCATTCTGCTCCAGAATTCAATTTCTGACCAGAAGCGATTTTACTCTAGAATGAGAAATGCATTTCTGGAATGTTACCAAATGCATCCTCATTCTACTTCGGCGACCGGCGGGCGATCGCCGATCGCCAGTCGCCTAGCGACCGATTGGCGACAAGGGCTATCGCCCTTGCCTTGATGTAAGAGAACAAGAATCACTTTTGAAGGGGAAGAGAAAATCACTTCTGAAGTTGAAATTTCTACTTTTTTTGTCAAACGCAATTCCGCTTCAAAAGTAGAAAAATGCTCTAGAAGTAATTATTTACCAAACACATTTTTGCTCTAAAAGCATTTCTGGAGTAAAATTAGAATTTCTAGAATGTTACCAAACGCGCCCAATCGACAACATACCCCCATCAACTCCATTGCATATGCCGAAAACATATGTCTCGAAAGAAACCCGATTCAAATAAGTTTTCTAGCTTGAATTAAGGATAATCAGTTCGCGAGTGAGCCATTATCGACCTAGAACTGGGAACTCACCCTACGACTCCCATTTCCAAAATTTGAAATCGTAATTCCCGAACCATTCGGACCGACTTTTTTAATTTGTGTAAAAATGGTGTTTTTATAATAAGATATAAAAGTTGTACAATTTCTTTAGAAATATATATATATGTTGATCAAGTGTTATGTTGTTGTTTATTCATGTTGAAGATCATAGTTCGATTTTGTTTTGTATAAAAGTATATATTTTTGTCTAAAAGAAGTTTCAAAACCGGTTCTATCCGGAAACCAAATCGCCTGGTGCTCACCCCTTGTTTGAATAAATTTCCTAATTTTTATTAGGTTTTATAAATAGACTTTCCTATTTTGGATCCAAATATCCTTAACTGTATATGTATAAGAAGTGGATCTTTTTCGTGAATTACATCCAAGAGATGAGCATTCAAGCCAATAAATTTCGTGTTAGGATTATAGGAGATTGTTTCACAAAGAATTATGACGACTAACCACTGTGCGAGTTAGTGAATGTAATTGGGCCCGCCAAAAACTAAGAATATTTAAGTGACTCGAATATGGTTGTAATCCCCACAGTATCTCTAATCTATAATGGAATCACGTACTGCTCTTCCAATGGAATAGGTCCCACCGATCAAATCAAATAAATTAAATATCTTATATATCTCATCATTCTGTTTATTTCAATGTTTGACCGTTTGTTCTTCGCAACAGTGTATTGTGGGTAAAGAGCTCGATAGATCAATCGAACACGAATGTTTTCCGCGTTTGAATTCACATTGATGAAAAGCCCGGTTCATAAGATATAACCTGATTTGAGAACGTGGAATACTATGCACATTTGGACCATTATCGACAAGTCGTGGTCATTCTTTTTTATCCTTTTGATTCCAAAAAGTCTTGGCCATCTGAAAGAGCCAGTCAACCTTTTAATAATTTCAAATCAAGTTAGATCCACGGAATAATAAAATTCTCCAGTTGAAAACTAAGATTGCACATTGTTCCCCGTCGTTATAACTGGGACAGTAGCTATGCGGTGAAAATGAATCTGACTCTGGATCCGGACACGTTGGGATGCGTGGCCAGCCAAGACAAGATCGAGGTAATTATAATTTAAGTACGTCTGGTGGAGTGAATATCTAGACCGAGCTTGAACGCAAGAATGCTGGACTTGGAGTTTAATCTGGGCTTGCCCTTGCCCGTTCACATTTCATAAGGTTTCCGTTCATTTGTAAATCATTACAACACATGTTTTCATATTTACTTATTTCGGTAACGTCGAACAAATTAAAAGCAGTCAGACACGCCCATCTTAGTGGTCATAGAAATTGTGCGTCCACGGCAAAATGTTTGGTGCAAGACGTATACTATTACTCATTTCGAATGAGCCTGTCGTTAGATCTGTCAAAATGGGTCATAAACCCATTTATTAACTCATATTTGATAAGTTGAGTTCTTATATGGGTTACTTATATTCAGTAAATGTGTTATAAATGAATTTAGAATGGTAGAACCTAAAACAATATGAGTGTTAAATGAGTTTACAACTTATTTGGACTCAATTCACATTTATGACTCTTTCTTTACTTTTTTTCTTGCCCCTCACTCGATCTCACGCTTACTTGCTCTGTGCTCTCACCTTAATTTGGATATGGGTTTTCCTAGATTTAGTTAGATCGGGTCAAGTTAGGTTGGGTATGAATAGAAAATTGTCCAAAAGTCATAGTCTATTACACTTTTGCTAATTCAATCATAAACATTTTAATTGTGTCAACCAAGTTTTAAACTTTTTCACGTTTTTCCAATTGAGTCCATTCGGCCAATTTTGGCTAGAAATCGCTGACATGAATATCAAACATCCTATGTTGCATGGCCGGTAGCTCTAGCACTAACGTGGAGAATTTTAATAGTGTTTTTATTATTTTATTTTGTCTTCTCTTCTCTTATTTTCTTTCTATCCTTTTTTCCCTAAATGTGGTCAGTGAGGTTGCCGGCCGACCATCACCAGCCACGGGCTAGGGCATCGAGCCCTTGCTCAAATCCAAGCCGAGGCTGACACCCTCTCCTGTTTGAGGGCAAGGGTCGTGACGCCCTCGCTTGGGCAACACCCTTGCCTAGCCTAGGCAATGTTTGCTGGTTACAATTGGGGAAAAAATTGAAAAAATCAAAATAATATTAAAATATTTATTAAATTGTCTACGTCACTGTCAGCCGTGCCACGTAGGAAACTTGGCATCCACGTCAGCAATTTTTCGGCAATAATTGACTGAATGGACTCAATTAGCAAAACATGAAAATGTTTAGAACTCAATTGGCACAATTAAAACATTTATGACTAAATTAGCAAAAATGTAATATGTTTAGGACTTTTTGGACAATTTTCTCTGGGTATGGGTCACTATGGAAATGGGTCAAAACGAGTTAAATTGGTCAATAAAAAAGTCATAAATCTATTTCACTTTTGCTAATTCAGTCATAAACCTTTTAATTGTGCCAACCGATTCCTAAACTTTTTCACGTTTCGCCAATTGAATCTATCTGGCCAATTTTGGCCTGAAATCTCTGATGTGGATGTTGGACATACTATATGGCATGGCCAGCAACTCTAGCGCTGACGTGGAGATTTTTAATTATTATTATTATTTTTTCCTTTATTTCTTTCCCAACTTTGGCCGAAGAGGTCGCTGACCATGGGCGAGGGCATCGGGCCCTCGCCTAGATCCAAGTTGAGGTTGACACCCTTGCCTGTTGGCTAGTGAGGGCCGCAACGCCCTCGCCTAGTCTAAGGGAGGGCTCAACGCGCTTGCCTAGATCTTGGGGAGGGCTAGGGGCATGCATCGATTCAAGTTGGTCCAATTCCCTTAGAAACCAAGGACCAAATCGATGGTCATGATTCCCAATTTTCAGAACTGGCAACTAAACTGGATTGATTGGTCCGGTCTCATTCCCGGGCTGTCCAATCATTAGACCGGTTGCATTTTTTGTGATTTTTCATTAAATTTTTCTCGTTAACAACATATTCATTAGACCATCTCTTATTAATTGCATATCATTGTCGCTAAAACGTCACTAAGGAAATATAAAGCAAAAGTTCTGATTTAGGTTTAGATTTACATTTAGGACAATTAAAAAAAACATATATATATAATTTGGTCTGGTTCTCCCTTGGAACCGAGAATCGAACCGGAGCTCTCCAAGAACCGGACCCACTGGCCGGTTCGGTCCAGTCCGGGCGGTCCATTATGCTTAGCCCTAGTGAGGGCACCTTGCTTAGCCCAGGCGAGGGTCGCCGACTACAGTTGGGGAAAAAAATGAAGGAAATAAAAGAAAAAAATCTATAAAATATTTATTAAAATTGTCTACGTCAGTGCCGACTATACCAATTAGGACGCTTGGCTCCACGTAAGCAATTAGCAAAATGTGAAAATATTTAGGTCTCAATTGACACAATTAAAATATTTATGACTGAATTGGCAAAAATACAATAGATTTAAGACTTTCTGAATAATTTTCCCTGAGTATGAGTTACTAAATTTGCATTGTATGAAAATTGATCAAAACGGGTTAAATGAATCATTTTAGGTTGGACCATTTTCAATCCAACCTAAATCCAACTGGCTCACCCGTTTGACGGATCTATCTGTCGCCGTCACCCCCAGGTTACTGAACTCCACATTACGGTCGAACCTACTCGACCAAGGTTGTCTATGGTTGAGAAGGGAGCGGGAGCATTTCGAACTTGTGAGCAAGAGGGGTTGAAGCCACTTGGGAAAACCATCGCCAACCGCCGCGGCCACCGCGAGTTAATTGTTTTAGCCTAGGAAACATAATTGTTGAAGGTACGAGCACAACCTGACACGGCCCATCACGCATGGCCCATCATATTAATAGGCCAGGCCGGGCAAGACATGGTTGAAGTCAGGTACGATGAGCCATGGGCCGGGTCGGCCCGGCCTGATGCCTCTGTCGTTCATCGTTTTTGTCGAAAAATGGAGGCACACGGCCAAACAGTAGGCAGTGAAGACAAAAGAGAAGCAGCTGATCAAAGAAAGAGCTCGAACCTCGCTCTCATGGCTGACCATTGACCATCATCCAGCGCAGAGAAGAGACAGTGACCACACACCCACAAGGCCTGCATTCTCCTTCTCCGCGAGCTTTGACAATTCACGGGAAAAAGGCAGGAAAATTAAGGCAGAGGAGGAGGGCGAAATTGGAATGGCCATGGCGACGAGGACGAGATGGGTCACGATTACGATGGCGTGGATTTTGGTCTTGTTCGGAACCCTAGCTCTCATTCAGGTGATGCAAAGCTCAGCCTCGACCCGAATCCCCCCCCCCCCCCCC
>BCNH02000010.1:1405280-1432055 GCA_001662345.2 Metrosideros polymorpha var. glaberrima
CCCCCCCCCCCCCCCTTCTCCTCCGGAGAATTCTGAGACTTTTGACTCGTTGTTGTGCATATAGAACCGATTGAGCGACGCCGGAGCTTCATCTGATCCAAAACTCGTTCATCGCAAAGTTGGTGAGGTGATTTCTTGCGTCTAAGTTGATCCCATATTGCCGAGAGACGTCGTGGTTTGATCATTATGATAGTAATGTGCCTTTTTCTTTTAATCGGGTGGCTACTGACTGGGTGCGAGAGAGAATCAATGGTGATATTGTTCGTGTTTGCAGGGAAAGAAGAAGCCAGACGATTTGGAAGAAGTGACTCACAAGGTTTATTTCGATGTTGAGATTGGAGGAAAACCAGTGGGTATGCACTCTGTGCAATATAAGCTCATAGATGAACAGATTCTGAATACCGTACTGATTAGATAGCATATATCGCCGTCGAATTAGAAATAATTGAGCTAGAAATTTGTGTCTGAACATTTGCCTTTTTATGTACAGAAGTCAGTAAGTAGTGCGAACTGATCGAATCTGATTGTGATAGACATCCTTGCATAGAAATCTTTTCCTTGGTATGGTTATTGTCCTCGAGTTAGTCAAATCTTTGGTGAGCCAGTTTCTTTTCCTTTTGGGAATGCTGGATTTGGCAATGTGCCTATTCTGGTTGTTATGATTGTTCATTATATCTCTTGCTTTTAATTAAGGATTCGCACCCGTCTCGTGCATAGAAATCTTCTCTTGGGTGTAGTTATCGTCCTCGAGTTAGTCAAATCTTTGGTGAGCCAGCTTGTTTTCCTTTTGGGAAGTCTGATTTGGCAACGAGCGCTTTCTGGCTGTTATGATTGTTTGATATATCTCTTGTTTCTGATTAAGAACTTGCACCCGTCTGTTGTGCTATGCTCTTTAGAATGATTAAGAGCCTGAATTTAGCTTATGGATATGAATCCATCTTTTGCTACTAAACTTAAATTCTGGATTTCTGCGGTAGAAGGATCTTACTTCATTATGGTTTGTGTGCTTCCAGGTCAAATTGTCATGGGCCTCTTTGGCAAAACTGTCCCCAAAACAGTTGGTGAGCACCTATTTGCACTAGGCTTCACAAGGTCACGAATTATACGTCGAAATCTTATTTCTCATTTTTCTCACTTGCTCTCCATCTTTGTTGTGCAGAAAACTTCCGAGCTCTTTCCACGGGTAGCCAAGTGACATCTGCCTCCTTTCTTTAATTTCCTTTAAACCTCCGGACACTCATGACCAAGTTGTGGGAAGAGGAATCGGCTTTTTGCTGAATGATTTCTCTACAAACTAATAATAAGAAAGAATCATACTCATACATGTGTAGAGGAGAGAGAGGTATCCCTAATTTGTTACTTCCTGCCTGAACATGTCAGAGTGTCTTTCCTAGATTATTATCAGTCTTATTGCAGGGGAGAAAGGGATTGGAAAGAGTGGGAAGCCCCTGTATTACAAAGGGAGCCAATTCCACAGGATCATTCCTAGCTTTATGATCCAGGGCGGTGACTTCACTCGTGGAGATGGGAGAGGAGGAGAGTCAATCTATGGGAGCAAATTTTCTGATGAAAACTTCAAACTGAAGCATACAGATGCAGGTATTTGTATAATTGGACTTCCTAGTGCTTTCCAATTATTTGCAAAAAAGTTTGTAGTTGCCCTGAAGTTAATTTCTTGAGCTGTGGCACATGAATAAGATCATATAGAGGTTTAATTCTCTACCTTGTCACAGGGCGCCTTTCAATGGCAAATGCTGGGCCAGACACAAATGGGTCACAATTTTTCATTACCACTGCGACAACTAGCTGGTAATTGACTATCTTTCTTTTTTCATTTCTTTGATAAGCAACTTTGTCACCTAGTTCGTGGGACAATCAGCTCATTGTTGTTACTGTTGGAGATGTGACCATGATTTGAATGAGTTTGAGGCTGTTGTTGGCTTACTCTGAGACATTATAGGGGAAAAATGTGCTAATGCCTACTAACATCTGGGTAACTTTATGATGGATTATTGTCATAATCTAGTAAATCTAAGCTCTTTTGGTAATCTTTTGAGTTGTTAGGTTGATTATAAACTAACCCAAGGATTTAAACTGCTTGCAATCTCTTGTAGGTTGGATGGCCGCCATGTTGTGTTTGGAAAGGTGCTGTCTGGAATGGATGTTGTCCACAAGATTGAGGCTGAAGGGAGACAGAGCGGTGAACCCAAAAGTATTGTTGTCATTTCAGACAGCGGAGAGTTAGCTCTATGAGCACTTCGCTCCGGATTGCACTTGACAAGTTTGACCTCATAGATTATTCAACACGAATGTAGGGCTCAGGCATCATGCACTGCTTTGATGCATATGAATTTTTTTTATGTTGAAGAGAACGCGAGGCAAGCTTGTCTATTGGATATTGCAACATACTTGAAAGAGCTTGGATAGATCATCATAGAGGCCATGAATAGAGAGAACTGCTCTGAGTCTGAATTTGATGTTTCATTGCACATCGCCGAATGAAATCTAGAAACCGGAATTTTTGTTCTGAAAACTGGAGAGCAAATGATGTTTTTCTCCTTTATATTTACTCAAAATCTTCAATCCGATAAAAATGACGAGAGAGTCATTTCTGGAGATTCTCAGTTTATTAATATCTTCCAGCCGAATGAATGAGTAAAAACTTATACCAACAGCACCACATTTGCAACAAGTGAAGACATTGTCCGAACTGGAAACAATATCTCTGAACATGAAAGACAAGACAAAAGACTTCTGGTAAACTAAATATGTTCTATGGACATTGAGAGTGATGTTGTATAGTTCTGTGAACTTTACTTGATTTGTAAATTGAGAAAAGTTCTCTGTTTTCGCAGTTTGGATGTTGCGGCTCTTGCTGTGGATTCAGCATTCTTTAAGATATGTGTTTAACTCGTTTCCAATGTGTCACAATCGCGTTAAAAAAATTACTGTCACGGATTATATCCTGAACTGAAGAAAACACCAGACCTGAAAGAGCTGAAGAAGCAGCTGCGAAGGAAAAGAAACTTTTAATGAACGAGCAAATATGTTGGTGGAGCAGAACTACATTGTGCCACTGATCTAACTTTAACCAATTGAGAGTTAATGATGTACCCATCAGATTAAAGAGAAAAGTAAGTTCAAACTCATTGGGACATAAAAGAACTGCACATGGAAGCCGCTTCAGCAGTAAAATTGCAGTAATGACACCCTTTCTGTCCATCGACATGAACTTAGACACGTGGGAATAATATGCTCAAGGAGAGCAAAGGAAGATTGTGCAAATACGCATCCTTATGCCGGTAAAGAATAGGAGATTCCGTCCATTGACCTGATCGCCAAAGCAACAGCTATCAGAAGTAAGACAGCTACAAACAATCAGGGCTTATGCACAATGACAATGGGGTCGTCATTGGAAGATAAGGCCCTAAGTTCAGATCGGATGTGAGAAATTACACGTTTACATCCCATAGTGTGATATTCATACCGTAGCGACATAGCAAGTGTATGCATACAAGTAAGACAGCTAGAATAGATCAAGCTCTTTACATCAGATCAAAGTTGGGCGATGGTCATCACAGCGCTCCTAAAGCGCAATCCATCTGTTCTTGCCCAGCAAATCTGATGAAATCAACACCCATGAACAAAGACGGAAGCTCGAGAATTTCTGTTCATGGCAACACCTAGTCAATCGTTGACCTAATTTGCAAACCCAAGGCAACTGGACCTTCAACAGCAAAGAATCGACTAAGAAATATCTCATGTTCATTAAATACAAAGTGTACATGAATAACAGGGAAGATGACCCTAAGTACCACTCTTGATGTCAACAATCTCAATATGCAAAAATGGATTAACATTGACCGACCACCTCCCAAGAATTAACTACTTTTTTATTGGACTTGCTCATGGCCACTATGAAATAAACCAAGAACTAGTTCTTTATATCAAGAGCACATTTGAGCAACATTCTGTCTGTTTCATAGCCTAAGCATGCCAAATTTTGTTTACTTGTTCTTCTGCATCATTGAGAGAGAGAGAGAGAGAGAGAGAGAGAGAGAGAGCTCTGCTGAACATATGCTTATGTTCATTGCATGCCCAGGAGCAGGAATGTCAAAAACTTGGTTATCTAAGTGAAGGGACTTCTCAGTGCTGCTCTGCTGAACATATGCTTATGTTCATTGCATGCCCAGGAGCAGGAATGTCAAAAACTTGGTTATCTAAGTGAAGGGACTTCTTAGTGCTGACCTACATCCTTCTCAAGTGGTGAGATATGATTGTGAAGGTATCATGGTCTTGCAACCATAGATGAATGAAATTAATTACCAAGCCTAAGAAAGACTTCCCTCATGGATGACCCATTCATTTGTAATAACCCATACTTATACCACATGCAACTACAAACCTATGGAGGGATGAGATATCGAGGTCAGTTCGAGAGTCAGATATGGAAATTAAACCAGGATATTTTAACCGAAGATAGGTACACAACCTCGCTTCATGATATTTCCACATAACATTTGCTAATCCTATCATTACGGAATGACATTCTCCATAATGTCCTCACAGTGTTTTGAGCGTAAACTTGCAGGATGCTAGTGACACTTTCATCATAAGTGATGGCACCTGCTATCGTACCAAAATGAGACTGACGCTTCAGTACAGAGATGTTATCACAAGACTACTCGAGTAACATGAGAAGCACCTGAAGTACCAGATGGCTCACACCAGACAGTCTACACCAAGTCTATCCTAATTTGCTCTGGATTCTGCAATTTTCACTTTCCACTCCTACTTTTCAAGAAACTGCCCCAGTAGTAAAGGACAATCATTGTCATGACTTTTGTTTGCAGCTATCATAGCTAATCAATTTCTATTGGATTTCTCAGTCTAAGTAGGAGACAATATACTTTGATATTATTGATCATTCTTTGATTTAAAGAATCATCCCATCTCAATTGAAAACGTAAATACCTTTCTTAATGCGATCTGATAACGGATCTAGGACTGAGACAAGTTAAGATTCCAGCGGAGATTATTACCATAAGTCACCGTCATGTGGATTGAGGACTCAAGATTCTTACTTCCCATAATGTGGCTTTGATCTAAAGGACTTCACAGAGAAAGCATTGTTTTAATTAACCAAAGTACATTGCAACCTGGATTTCTGACCTGTAGTAGAAACCAATACATGGTGATACAGCTACCCCCCAGACAACTAAACATTACACAACACCTATTAAAGAGATTGGGGTTTTCATATCAGGAAAGCTAATCCCGTGAAGCAGGGCCTCTCAAAAATCACAATATCCACAGATAATATCCATCCACAAATTACTTCAAGTCAGTTATCATGAAGAGCACAGAATCTACTAAGAGCTCTCTCCAAACAGCTTCCAATATCCAAGCAAATCCTACTCATGTAGACAACATAAATGGGTCACCAGACTCACCACTATAGAATGTATTCGGGTTAAACATACACCTATTGTGTATTGTTCTTAAGCTCTTTATCAAGAGAAATCAGGAAAATCTGCCTGCATACTTGAGCTGGAGACCTAAAAATCCAGAGCCCTGAAACTAACATCTCCAAATCCTGCATCAGTTCCTAACACTTATCTTAACCTGATCGACATAGCTCGGATTGCGTCCTTCGATCACCGTGCAACTCAATCTATAGCAAAGGAGCTGACTTCAAAAAGAATTTAACCCTCCAATATCAAATCGTTCTATTGCCTAGTAAACCATCTGCAAAGAACTAGATAAGAACTATATTCTTACTACATACACTCTGATCAAAATTTCCCTGCATCTTCTTAAAAAGATGAGTTCGTTGTGCAGCAAATTTTTTTTCTTTTATCAACTTCAAGTTCACAGTTACTAGAAACAGCAGTTACAAAGCGGAACCACAACAAAGCGAGCATCGCAGAGTTTTTCTCCATCATTGACAACAAGAGGAGAGGGGAGACACAGCACGACGGACTCAGACTCAAACACACAGAACGACCGACTCAGACTCAAACACGAAGCAATCATGATTATTATCCTTAAGACACTCAAAAGTTTCATTAGCTAAGCACCAACCTTTCATCTCTCCAGGAAAAACTTCCATTCAATAGAAAGAGTTCGATGGGGCTCACGATTCGGGACTGCTTTCTTTGGACGCAGGGTCGGTGCCGTCCGTCTCTCGCTGGTGAAATGCGGTGTAGAAATTCGAAGAGAGATCGGAGTACAGCGAGACCACCTTCGATACGTTCTGGTTGATTTCCTGAATCAGAGCCACGTTCCTGACCATGTTGTCGGCGCTCTTCGACTGGTGATTCTCGTTCACCTGCTGAATCAGCGAGCGGTTCCGGTCGAGCACCGTCTGGACCTGCCTGAAGGTCTTGCTGAATATCTCCCACACCTCGGGGTCGCACTCGAGGGCATCCTCGGCCTCGGAGGAGTCCTTCAGCAGGTCGACGATGCGCGCGGTGGTGGCGGTGGTGACGGTGGAGGGGTTGGGCTTGGCGGAGGATTGGCTGCGGCGGTTGGCGGTGGCCTCGGCCTCATCCATGCTCGATTCGGCGGCGGAGGAGGAATCGAGCGGCCTGGTCGTCACTCCGGCGGCGAAGCTTGGGCGGACATTTCTTCTTCTCTTCCTGTGTGGTTGATATTTTCAGAGAGAGAGAGAGATATTTCTCTTTTTTTTAATGGATTGGGTGAGTTGGTCGACCGGGCGGGGCGGCGAGGCCGAATGCACGCGCCGGAAAGAGCGTGCGATGCATACGCCCGGTATTTGTCGCCGGGCTTGAAGATGGAATTTTATTTCCTTGGTTTAATTCGCGAATTTTAAGGCATTTTTGTCCATCGCTATCGATTTTTTCTTTTCAGGTTCTAATTTCGCAAAAATACTTTGCACAATCCATTATCCGTTCTTTATTTCCTCAACTACCCTGTATTGCCGACGAAAGTGGACATAAATTTCTCTTTAATTTTGTATAAACATATTTCTAAGTACATCGTATTTGAAAAGTTACTCATAAAAATTAAAATTTTTCTATCATCTTTTGTCGGTTTTTCTTTTTTTTAAGGGGCTCGAGACATTTCGATTGTTTACCGCAATCCTGTTTTTGGTTGCTAAACACAATCTTTCTAAATAACTAAACTTAAAAGAGAGAGAGAGAATTAGGTGGAAAAGAAGGACGCGCCGTGGCTGCGAGTGGGATTGGGTAACAAGACCAGAAATGAGAATATCTTACGGGGGCGTTCAATTGGACAAGTGTGCCACGGCGACAAAAAGTGCTCCACCCGCCTCTCTCTCTCTCTTCACTTAAAATATCTCGAGTCCTAGAAATATCCCCCCAAGTTCCCAACAGCCACTCAAGCAAAACGACACGTCGTTTGGCCGCGTCTCCCGGCTAATAAAATTCGTGTTACTCGGTGGTGATTTTCTAACCCAAAAAAATAGGGGGGGGGAAAGAAGAAATAGGGCACTAAATTTCTTTTCTTTTCTATTTACTTTTTGGGTCCTTAAGAGCTTGGGTGACAATTTTTTGGTCTCCAAAAATAGAGAACAAAAAGGAAATTAGGATGTCGAATAGTTTCAACGTGATTTTTTGTTTATTCACTAAATCACGGGAGATGGACACGGATTAAGCGATAAGAGGGGTTGACGTCATCTAATTATTGACCTAAATGATCTTGACTTTTTAAGTCAATCGGACAATAGCTTTTCTCAAGTTTCTCTAATCAAAATCATTGACTGCGGAGGAAGTCGTCTCAATCGAGTACAATTTTTCCATGCGTAAATGAGGGCCATTCAAAAGTCTACCTTGTCTAGAGAAAGTTTAATAAGTGCCATCATCCTCTTACGAAAAAAGCTTGCTAATTTTTCTTTCAAAAACATTTGGACCACTCTCGATTTCATTTCTTCATTCACCTCAACCTATCTGAATCGTTTCAGTACTCACGAACGACGACGGGAACGGACTATACCACTGCAAGAACACGCCGGAACAGATTTTCTTTCGCGAGCGATTTTATATAGAGAAAGGATAGAGATCAAGCCGAGCTTATTGAATGGAGGTCACTCGATGCCTATGTATCGATTAGCCTTGGCAGATGGAAACCTGGGTTTGCCACTCTTCAGTTTCTTTGAAGGATTGGGAAGTTTCAAGACAACCTAAGGGACGGGGATTGCGGCGTCCAGGATCTTCGGGTATGATATCTTCAGCAGCCAAAACTACTTGCACAATACATAAAATGTCTCTTCCTAAGAGTAGCCTGATGTAGAATGAATCCTCCGATTACATTTCAATTGCCAAGCATTTTGTCAATAGCGTAATCACTAACCTCAGGTCAATCGCTAAAAACAATCTGATCAAGGCCGTCGAATCATGACAGGACGACGTATAATTGAAATGAAGATAATCTTGCAAGAATCGGGAACATACTTCAACTATGCAGTACGCTACAATATCTGTTGGACATACCATTCTCAATATGGATCGTGCGAAGCATGCATGAGACTGTTCAGCGACCTAATCCCACTGGATTGCCCTGTGGAATGTCCATTCCGATGGATTCAATGTTGTTTTTCCATCGGCAGCAACGAGATCATATGGCGAGTCCTCTGCGAATTCGGTAGGCATGGACTTCCAATGCAGAGACGGCATCCATTCTGCTTCCTTAAGCACCTTCAGTATCTCCTCCACTACCGCCTTGCTGCCCTCAGCAGCTAAATGGACACCGTCCCTGTGAAGAAGAATAGAGAACTCATTCACTTTCAACGCATTGATGTGATCTAATCTTCAATCTGGACAAGACAGTGATGGAAGTTGACAGATTATTGTGCCTAAATTTGACAGTGTCCATGCTTCACAAACCATGATCTGTACAATCAGGACTCATGATTTACCAAGATGGTCCAAATTTCATGCTGTGTTTTCTGCCGTAAGAGCTGACTGCAACTTTAGCTTAGTGCTAATAATAGCGTGCAGTGGTAAACATGACAGGAAAATACACTTGACCGCATGAAGAACAGTAAATATGCCCAGGGGACATACGTAAAGCATGTATTGAGCCAATCGGGTCTTCTCTGTATTGCATTGAAAAGATCAACAGCTGGCACCCCAATCTCCTTGCACAGCTTTAAACATGCTTCCGAGTACATTTGACACAACTCATTCGTGCGTACTAGCTCACTGAAAAAACTGCTGTATTTCAAGATAAAGATGCTATTAGATGATTGATGTTTGGTTAGAAAAAAAGGAAATTTGTCCATGCATTGGAGTACCTTGAGCTTTGACGAACTTTGTCTTCGTTGACAGGAGGGCAGCTAAGAAATATAATTCGTGTTGTATCTGAAAGACTCTGTATATTAATAGCCATTAGAATGTAATTTACGTGATAGGATAGTATAAGGTTTCTTAATAATGCAGTGAGTACTGAATAGACTAAAAATTCTAGGATCAAATGCTTATGAAAGCATAATTTCCATCAGCAGAGCAAAAAATCTCACTAATGAAAGTGGAGAAGTTTGGCGACCTTTCTCACAGATAGGTCAAATTTATGATTCTTGAGATCTTTCTGAGACAATATAAACGCATAAATCCTCAAAGAGCTAATCCTAGAATTCAGATCAAATGCCTGTGAAAGTATTATTTCTTCCTGCACATCAAATAAAGCCAGAATTTCTTTCTTCATAAACCTCTTGGAGAAGCTTGGCAAGCCTTCTCACAGATAGGACTGTCAAGTTTATGATTCTAGAAATCTTACAAAGATAGTAAACCGCTTATACATCCCCATTATATATTCACTGTTGCACTATAAAGAAAAGAAAGAGCATGTTCCGGCATCAAAGCACTACCACACTGTTGCAGTCACCATGAGCCCCCACCAAATGCAAGGGCAAAATAAATTTCGACGATGACAATTTCATCTCAGGATGCAAGTTACATACCTTGAGATGCTCTCCAATCGTTCTCATGTTATCGACATATTCATCAAGAGGTACATGTGGGCCAAGGCCAGATGAGTGAGGCCCCATTGAATCATTACCACCAAAATAAACTATTATCAGGGAAGGCTGTGCTGCTGCATCCTAGAAAAAAATGAAGAGCACACCAGTTAGACCTACGACGTGAGAAAGTCCATAGGATCATCCCAGAGCACTGCACTTCTTTGTGCTTACCCTTCTGTACCCTTCTGTTCAAATACCAGGATTTAGGGAACACAGAAGAGATTTTCGAAAAGCTAAGTTCGATATAGAAGACACCTTTAGCAAGTACCTAAACTATGCAGCTGAGATTCTTTAGGACTAACACAGAGCATATACTACAGCCAAAAATGTGAAAACTACCGACCGGCAGTCTAATGTTACATAAGCGAGCTCAGTAACTGAGCCTTTGAGAAGAGATGCACTCAAGCAGACTCATGCCCCCTTCGAATTCCAAACATAACTACGCTCGAAGCACATTGTTCTTTATAAAGACAGCCATTCTCGATTGCTTTGGAGACATGATCATAGCGCAGATGAGAACCATTTGAAAGGCGACTGTTAATGTGCACAAGGACAGTCAAGGCACATACTGCATCATCCATCAGGTTTCACTCCTACGCCAAGACACAGATTTTCTCTAAAAAAATCCATGCCCATAAAAATTTTCCACTTCCTCTAGACACATCTTAACCAACGCGAGGACATAGTGAGTACAAGCAATCGGACAAACAGCATTTGATCATTGGAGGTGCTATATCATAAACAATTCCCAGGAGACAAATCCTTGTACATTACCTTTGGAAAAACTTGATCGAGGACCTGGACGGCGCGGCGCGAGTTCCATCCATAGTATCCTCGCAGCACTACATCAGCCTGCGATGATCGGGTAACCATTAATCTATGAGCAAACACTATGAATTCGACATGTTTAGCTCGTCGGATCACGGGTTGGTGTCCGAACAATTTGCCAACACGCAACGCTATTAAAGCGCAAAAAACAAACGTATATATTCACACGACGAGAACCCCAACAGATGATCAAACGAAACGGATGAAAAGATCTTTTTTTTTTTTTGGCATATACTTTACGAGCGTAGACGTCGGAGAGGATGGCACCCCAACCGCCGTTGCTGTAGCCGAGCTGCACTATGGAAGAGCCGAACAGGACGAACTGAGGCCTTCCTGGTCCCACCATCTCCTCCTGAAACAACCCCTCTGTTCTCCGAAACGAAGCAGTTCAGTCCGATGACGAAGCGGTCCGCCGATTTTCTCGGAGAGAATGTGGGTCGGAATGCGATTCGCGATTACCGATGGTGTTTGTGGTTGGTTGTGTTCAGGAAGAGAAGAGAGATTAATTGCGATCCCAACTTTCGTTAAACTGGATTAATACCATAAAAAATTCTAAATTTGTACATTTATCACAAACGAAGGGTAAAATTCTAAATTAATACATCCCATTAATTATTACATGTCATTAAACTCGACAATTTGATGGTAAAATTTGATAGAATCTAACGGAGGGATAAATTTGTCACAGATATATCAATTTGAAATTTTTCATAGTCAAAAAATTAATTTGAAGTAAATTTGTTATAAATGTACTAGTTTAAAATTTTTCGTAATATTAACCCTCTTATAAATGTCGAGAAAAAAAAAAGAAATTAATTTAAAAGGAGTAGGTTCTCGAGAGGAAAGCCCGACAAAAATAGGGAAATGCAGTGCAAAGAGGTTTAATTGTTTCCGTGTACTCGATCGTGGTCCTGTCTAACTCCATAATAAATTGCCGTCTGTTTTAGCTAGGCAGGATGGTGTCGCAAGCGGACTGTTGAATCCGCGATGCGGGCGATGTAAATGACACGCACCTACCAACGGCCAGCGCGCACCGGCGGATCTCGCATGCAGACCGGTGCGTGGGAGCCCGCTCTAGCTCAGCCATCCAATCGCGAGAACCCCATGTGAGGCCCGTGGTGCTCGATGGTCGAGACGAAATGGGTTACAAGGTCTTTTGCCCCAACTAAAACTGTCGTCAATAAAAAGGGAAAATTGTAAAAAAAAAAAGTCCTAAACTTATTACGTTTTTACTAATTTAATTATAAACCTTTTAAGTTTGTTAATTGAGTCTTAAATCTTTTATATTTGTGCTAATACAGTTATTTTAGTCAACCGGCGCTAACGTGGACAAATTTTAATAATATATTTATTTATTTATTTTTTATCATCCTTTTCTTATTCTTATTCTTATTCTCTTTCTTTTGGCTTTTATTCCTCTTGAGCCACATGGTGAAGAAAAGCCACAAAAAAAAAAGACAAAGACAAAGAAAAATAAAATTCAAAAAATATTATTAAAAATTGTTCAGAATAGTGTTAGTTGGCCAAAAGAACAGAATTGGCACAAATACAAACGATTTATGACTTAATTGATAAAATTAAAAAATTTATGACTGAATTGGAAAGAGTGAAATAAATTTAGGACTGTTTTTTGACAATTTTTCCTCAGTAAATGCAACTTATGACAGTAGGGGTTGGTTGGTTGTCAACCGGGTGTTCCAGCGTCGGTGCTTGAATTTTGGGGCGATAAATCAGAGATGACATCGATAACGCCACGGCCACTTGCATTGCATGTGGGCCTCCTCAATCAATTCCTACGGCTACGGTCATTAAACCCCCACCAGCAAGAGGCTCGAGCCAGTCGTAGTGCTGACCGGTTGGGGACGACGGGATGCGATGCGCCTCCCATGATCTTGGAGTAAAATAATCATCGGGTCAACAATGGATTTTTTTTTTTTCTTTCATATTTTCTCGAGTTTCGACGAAAAGATTCCTTTGACGACGTGACGCGGTGTTTCCCTTTTAATGCTGATAGCTCAACGGCCACGCTCTCGTTATGTCAACAAAAGTAATTACCGGGTGGTGTGCCGTGCGGCCGAAAGGCCAGTTTGAGGAACGCCTGTCCCTAAGAAAACAATGGCTGCCAGATTTTGAATCGAGGAAAGAGCAAACTGTGATGCGACAGTCCCGTCACCTTCCAAATCCATCCGAAGCCAGAAATTTCTGAGGAACTACTCTACGAGCAACGACAAGTACCTCAGACAGACGCGTCGCCATGGGAGAATGATCTCGAATTTGTCTTCCCAGGAAAGTAAGGAAGCTTCACAACATAAACTGTGAATGACAAAGACAGAGGTGTTCGGTCACGCGTTCTCTTGCACGGCCAAGATCACGTAATACGAAAGCAGCAGACATCTAATTTAACTGCATCGATTATGAGTCCCTCCAAAAGAATCAAACTTGTTCTTACAGTAATTCTCCCACTTCACCCCGTGGGGAGATCTCAAAAAATGAAGAGTTGCTGATGTGCTACACGGTAGATTGACATCATTTATTCGCTTGTTTCCTAAAAGAAAAATTTCAATCTGTTGATCTGGGTTGGAGAATCCTCCATGTGAATAATTGAGGCCAAGGTCATTAAAGTAATGTTCAGAGAAGGGTAAAGGGAACTATCATTGTGTAAGTGAGATATTATGGTTTCACCAGGGCAAAGCTTTTCTAAGTTGTAAAAGCCACAGGGCCAACTGCATTGCGAAAAGACGAGCTTCCACCGATATTTCCTCCAACCAAACACTCAACCGGCGTACGAGAGATCTTGTTTCGTACCTCTTTGCCTCAAGAACTGCTTCTGAAGATATCTTGCCAATGACAAGAAATGTCTCCAGTGAAGATCCCTGCAACTGTTAAAAGGCACAGCAGCTTAGCAGGAGGACGCACACAATGAGGTGAACTTTTTTAATTCACATGTTAAACAATTCTCCAACATATAAACTGCAAAACACAAAGACAAGATGGTCCACAAACAGGTCACACGAGCATCCTTGTACTCCAGCAGTCAGTAATTTTCTCAGATATCTTGCTAATAACTTACCTTACGTTCTAATGAGCTCTAAAACTGGAGGTAACAATATCCTATCAAAAGTTACAAGCTGTTTACCAGAGCAATTGCATGGTCCTTATCCTTCTTTTCAGCAGAGAAGACATTTTCATGACGCATGCAGCATAGAGAGCAGACCAAACTTGTACCGAAAACAGAGAGAATATCTACATGCGTAAGTCAGCAACTTAGTATGACTAAGCTTTACCATATTGCGAATGTACGATAAAAGGTCTATGAACTATTCTTGTTCCAGGATTTTATTAGTCTTACATACAATCAAGGTCAAGTAATGCGCATATTATGACGATCAGGGCATATCCATTCTCATTCAACCAAAATGCATATTATAAGCAAGAGTAAGTATGAAACTAATAATTTGGGATATAAATTAGACAGATGAGGGGCACAGATTGGGGGGGGCTTCCATAACTTGGCTTCTTCTGGCTCAGTACAAACACGATACACGTGACAAGTTCCACAACTGTCAACAGAAGACTATGTACATGGTACAAAGGCAGAAATTGCCCAAAAGGTAAAACAACACGACAGGATTCTATAAATGCAAATAAAGAGGTAGCCACGCAATACCAGTGCATTGTTTACAGCTCGTAGACAGTCATTTGTCTTCAGCATCAGCAGAATTACTCGAGGCAGTCTTCTCAGAAGTTCTGAGATCTCTGAAAAATACTGAGATGCGTACATCTGCCAGAGAATGTTAAAGAGTGTCATGTTACTACCTGATAAAATAATCACGCTGAGAATAATTAACAAAGGAAAAGTAAATATGATTGGAAGAATAAATAGATCTCTACAAGCACAATCAGTGGCATTCGGGAAAACAATCACCTGTATCTCCGAACGGTCACTATCCCTGCCTTGGATAACCAAATGGTCAACAGCTGGATCGATAACTCTATTCCATGGCCTCATGGTCAAAATTCCTGCAAATAGTGCATAAAGGTCCTCCCCCGCTCCCAGCTTGACACAATTTTCCTTTATTGCTTTAGCATCGGCAAAAACCAGTGCCTGTGTAAAAAAAAATTATAAACATCATGAAAAAATATTAACTCGTCTATATCGCATTATGCAAGTAAGTGACGTAATATACCTTCCAAAGAGCAGCATAGTTAGTCCTAGTAGACATGTCAAGCTCCTTATAGAGACCGTGATCTAGAAGTACCAACTGTGGTTTTTTGTTACCTAAAGGATTGTAGAAAGAACAGAGCAGAATGTCAATAGCTCAACAAAGAACAAAAAACTTAATATGAGACCTAGTGCTTTCATATGTAAACCTGTGCAAAACTTGCGATTTGATTTGCGAACTTTGCAAGAGATGAATTGTCATCGTTTTATACTACAGCTACTTAAGTGAATGTATTGAGTCTCCCTTTTTCTGTTCCAATCTCCTCATGAAAGTAAACAAGGGGGACGACTTTGAACAGAGAAAAATCTCAGATACAAGATGAAGGCATCAGAAAAGGAAACTTGAGATTCTTATGGAAGTCGAACTTGTTCTTGTATTTAGCTGCTCATGACAAAAATAATGGCAACGTTAAGAGAACCATCTTATCACGGAACATGGGCACGTGGATGTCAGAGATACATTGCCAAATTTTCCTCTAATTGTTAACGATAACAAGTATGATATTGCATTTGTGCAGTGAAACGGTCTTTCCCATTTCACAAGCAAACTCAGAAAGGTCCTCCAATTCTTTTCTTCTTGATCTACAGAAAGTATACCATACTAACAAACTTTTGCGAGGAAGAGCTCATGCTTCTTATAGAAAAACTCAAAGTCGGATGTCATCCAGGATTAGAGATTTAGCACAATCTTATGTGAGTACGCCAACAACATCATAACTAAATAATATATATCTAAGTAAGATCAAATCCCACAAAGCCTCGGAAGACCACATTTTCCAACCTTTAGTGATATCTTCTCTTCTCTTTACAATTTATGAGAAACAAGCTTATCAAATCAAGTAAATGTTATGCAACACATGAAGAAAGCAGTTCACCGAAAATACTCCTGGAAGGCATAGGACGAACTAGCAAATTGGCAGCATGCGGATCACAGTGGACAAACCCATGTTTGAACATCATTTCAGCAAAAGCTTGACTGACCTGCAAAACGTGAGCCAAAAGTCATTTAAGTTTGTGTTTTCTCGATCATCAACTTCACTTTCCACCAGCCATGTAAATGACTCAATTCCAACTAGTCTGAACCATGGGCATACCTCGATCTCTTCCCTTGCAGTCAAATTAAAAAGGAGTTTTCATAATTCTACAGTGACATTTAAGAAACCAATTGATAACTCTACTTGGTTAAAAGACCTCCCCGGCATCATTCCTTTGCTAAATTAAATTAAAAAAATTTGTGTTTGTAACAATGTCATCTTAACTGTTGCACATACTGCATGTTTGGCAAATTAAAAAAAATGATTTAGGCAATCTATTTCATGATAAATACTTAATAGAGAAGTTTATCAATGCCTACAAGAATTTTTTAACTTACTAGCTTCGAAACTTCACTTGGCCGAATTCCAAGCTTCCGAATGGTCTTCACATCATTTATTTGTGCGCCATCCATAAATTCCATGATCAACACCTTTGAGGTACTTAGGTTCCAATATACTTTTGGTGCATAAACATAGTCTGCAATGTGGGGAGATAGCTTCCGAAAGTTATCCATACATTTCTCACTATTCTTTGCCTCAACCAAGAAGTCTAGCTCCTGATAGCCATATTTAGAAGAAATAGCAATCATGTGATACAACTTCCCAAAACAATAATATTTGCATGACAATTACATGAATGCTACATTAGAGAAGTGTTCTTCCCTGATGAACAGATTAACGATTTTTAACAAAGAAATAGGTGTAATATTTTCAATATCAAGTTCCTCACTAATCATTTGCACATCTTAATTCATAACTGAAAAGATTCCAATCTTGAGATTAGATGAAAAGATCCATAACCTTCCAGGCTTATGAGACAGCACAATAAACACCAAAGAGAGAATAATGGACATTACGAAGCAGTCACCCGGATAAGGAATACCTCATTTGCAGCTGCACTTTATTTAAAGTGGTTTTTGGGAGAGTATTCTTCAAATGAGAATTACAATCAAAATTGGTGGAAAGCAGGTCTGAAAAGTTTGCTTAGGCATTATGCAGGCATATTCACATAATGTACGCACAACTTGTATGCAGGCATATTCACAAAATGTACGCACAACTAGAAGGAGAGAAACCTACAGTTCCAGAAAAGCTCCCAAATGATTGAGGCATCAAAACTCACAAGCAAACAAATGATATTTAATTATAGTGTGCAGACAGTCCAGATTTGGCCCTTGGCAATCTGCTTTTACAGTATTCAACTTCCATGAAGTTCGCACTTTGTAACCCCCCATTGAGAAAGACATGCACTAGGAAAAAGCCATGAAGCTTAGATGTCCTAAAACCAACTTACCTTTGGCAGACTTTCACGCATTTCATCAACTAGCCACCTGCGTGAGAAAGATGAGAGAACACATTCAACATACTTGGGTCCAAAAAGCAATGGGCTTAAATGCATAATTCTGGTACATACTAATAAGGAAATGAATTAAAATGCCAGAAATGACAACCAATGAAATGAAATCACAAACCTACATGTTTACATATATATTGAATGTTGCGAACAAAAAAACAAAAAAAGATATTGCAAGTATATAGTCATATATCAATGCGGCAATAAAGACTCCTTGTAATCTCTTCCCCAGAAGGATAACATATATATTGAGAAAGATAACACTACCTGTAATCAAAACTGGGGAAGACACGATGAAGAGTGTTCACAATTAAATCAACAGTAGCATGATCTGCAGCTGCGGTATCCGTCATGTGAGTGTGCTGAACCTGATCATCATAGATTTTTTTAGATCAGGTCAGTACATGAACTAGGAGAAGTACAAAAAATTACATGACTTGCATCTTTGCCTAGCATATGAAAATGAGAGTAAACATGAAAAAGAAAAGGAAAAAGAAAAAAGAAAACCTTCACGGCAACTTTCTGGCCATCATGCATACGGGCAACATGAACTTGCGCTAAGGAAGCACTTGCAATCGGAACAGGATCAAATTCAGTAAAGATCTGGAGAAATAAAAACCATAGTTCAGCAATCCTAGAGAAATGAGAAAAATGAAGCATCCATGTGGGAATTCATATGCGAGCTTATGCATGGGACACCTGTCAAACTAATTGACACATTGACGCAAACTCAACATATTAAAAAGAGCCAATGAGACCATCGGTGAACGCATATGATTCCAGTCAAGAAATATTACAACAAGAATACATACTTTATCTGGTGTCTCGCCGAGCTCTTTCTTAAAAACTTCATGCACTTGATCATAGGAGGAAACTGGACATTTGTTCAACATAGACTCCCTCATTGTCTTGACATACTCTTCAGGTACCAAATACTCCTGTATAAATTAACACAGCAGTAATGCCACTTGTTGATTTCCAAATCAACTCCAACATATATCCTACTTAGTTGTCTAAGATTATTGTGAAAACGATACCAGAGGAAGTACCGTTCTTAGATTTCCTAATAGCATCTAAAGAAGCAAAATCAATAGCATACCAACTGTCCAATATGCTGCCCAAGCTTGATATATATTCCTCCATTTTTGAAACATAACTCCTGAAGCTTAAGTGCTGATCTGAGATGAACTTCGTGCTTAACTCTTGACCTTTCTTCACTACCCTCCGGCAATCCCAGCAAGGAGTATTGATAATCTAGTTACAGTACAGAGCACATTTTAATTTACCATCAAAACAAGAACCAATGTGTTTTTTATTAGACAAGGAGCCATATCAATCACCCTTGTAAATTTTTTAGCAAAACAAGATTTGGCTTGACAACAATTTAATATACCATCGAAACAAGAGCCAATGTGTTTTTGAATAGACTACGAGCCCACATCAATCACACTTGTAAATTTCTAAATGAAACAAGATTTGGCTTGACAATAGAGTATTGGGAACGTAGTTACTGTTCACAGCACAACTGGATGCATCAACGAAACAAGAACCAATCTCTCTTTGCATGCTAATGCAATTAGATGACAAAAAAGAGCCACAATTAAATCAGACTGATAAAATTTCTGGGAATACAAGATTTGGCTTGAATACAGTCACTAATTTTACCTAATATTTCATGTCAAACGCAGTAAACAAATATCGCACCGCTACCACATCCAATTATCACATGAGCAGCCACTTAAATGAAGGTGAAAATTCAATTGCATCAGATCCAATCCTTCCAAAGGCTATGCCATTCCTCGCACCGCTTATGAACTTCTCGAGTTCATTGTCAAATCCAGCTTACAGGGTGATAACTTTCATCGAAAAGCATCAATACTTTGGACATGTGTAGTCAAGAGAGGTCGCAGGCAAAAAGCAGCAGGTGCTATGTGGTGAAAGCTCGCGTTTTCAAATACAACCACTCTACGCTGCGTCGAAGCGAACATTTTCTTTCGTGATTCAAGTTCCGAATCAGTAGGCACGCGAGGAATTGAGATTCTCGGATACGGCAAAGAAAGGCATAGTCATCGTCCGAATGTCAGTAAGGTGATATTATACAGGCTAACGGGGCAAAGGTGCATACCGAAGGCAATCGAAGCGGCGACGGCGGCGTCGCGGGCGAGGCGAACGGGAACGACGGTGCAGAGCTTCAAGGAGGTGGCCGGATCGTCGGAGGTCGCGACCGCCGCCCCCGCAGCGCCGCCGCAAGCGGCGGTGCCAGCCAAAGCGAGAAACTTGGCGCGGGAGCGCCAGAGCGATCGCGCGGCCATGCTTTCGGGCGGTGGCAAATGGTCGGAACGGAACCGAGCGCCCGGCCGTCCCCTCCCACAAATGAATTTAAATTATAAATTACACGCCAAGATTTAAAGACATAAATATAGGTAAATGCCAGGCTGTCGTGCTAACTGCTTTTTCTTATTTGGCCAGAACGCAACGCTGACTATGTTTGACTTTTGTGTAAGAAAACCAATCATCCGTACCAATTTTATTACCAGTTTCGTGCGATAAGGAAAAGACTCGACGGTTATTTATTTATTTATTGGGAAAATATAAAGACGTAAAAGGAAGAATCGATCTTTTATCATCTAAAAATAACAAAATTAATAAAGTCACTCGCATGTAAAGGAGGACAAAAACAATATCTAACAAAATTTTGAACAGAGAATAAAATCGTAAATGTTTTCAACAATAAAACAAGGTGAACTTTCAAATCTCTATAGGACATCCCTAATAAATGGCTAAATATTGACTTTTAAAAAAAAATCGAGATCCCATTCATCCTACTTGATAGCAGCAAACAAATTAATGGAAAGGTGTTCTATATTTTCATTCAATGAAATGTTGACACCTCGAATTTTGGCTCCTATTTTTATAAATCATTATGTTGACTCAGAAAAGTTACAAGACTCAAAGTACATTTCAAATCTCAAAATGGGTTTTGCTAGTCAAAATAAGTCTCTTCTTGCTCATGTTACCACTCGAATTCTATGGTCAATTTTGATCTCTTGAGCTTGATCGCTCCTTTTTTACAATATTGAAAATATTTTCAATTTCCCAATTTCATTTGCACATTCTAAAACTAGGATCATAAATATTCCAACGTCACAAAAACTCCAGTCGAATGAGGGAGTACTCATTAGTCAAATTTCGCTCAATCCTTTTGATACTCGAAAATAGGGTACCAAAACCCAAACTCATACCTAGATGTCTTGAAATTGAACAAAACTTTACAAATTTATAAGTTATGGTAGATCATGATTATAAAAAATGATAAGTCATTAAAACGGCGCACAGTTTATAGACCTGAGCTTTATATCCAGTATGACGTGATCTCTATATTATATGTTTTTCTTTGTTCAAATTGATCCTTCCACTTGGAAAGTATAATGCGGTTGTTAAGATGCCGTTAAATGGTGACATGATTCTAACATGACACTCGATGCATCTTGTACTCTTTTTTTTTTTAATAAATAAAACAAAAAATATGTATCTAGAATAAATAAATAAAAAAAGACATCAATCCTGCAAGCACTGATACCACTTGTAGGGCCAACGAACATAGTTTGGTGGTGTCTTAGGGTTGTGGCGATCCCGCCAAGGTTGGCCAAAGTTGAGCAGCAACAATGGTTGCAACTTGCGAGTCTAGGTTAAACCCTAAGGAGGCAAGCTGAGTTCACTAGACTCTACTCTAGTGCTTAGGAGGTGGCTGTGAGCCACCATCGATTGTCTCTCCCTTTGTCTTTTTTTTTTTGTCTATGTGTGTGCTTCTCTTGGAGGCAACAACGGCTATGCCATGATCGGTCGGAGGCTGGCAAGAACTCGACAGCCATCATCGGGCTTGAGTGGAGTCGTCACCGTCACCACAACTCCACCTCAATCTTCTCTGTCTTTCTCTCTTAAGATTTGAGGGATCTTATTAATTTTCTAATATTTTAATCTAATCGGGACAAATTAATTTAGTTTTTTTGCTAGAAGACAAATTAATTTAGTTGTTAGTGTTAATACGGCATTGATGTGGCACTCTATGTCAACATCTCCATTTGAATTTTTGATAGGATTAAGGATTAAGTTAAAAGAACAACATACGTTTAGGGATCATATTAGAAAAAAAAATATTAATGAGATTGAACAAATTAAAATTTACAGGATTAACGTTTTAATTGTTCGAAAAAATAAAATGAACTAATTGGGGTCGAATAACACGTAAAAGAAACCCCCCAAAAAAAAAAGAAAAGAGGGAACTAATAAGAAAAGGAACAAATAAAGCAAATAGAAAACCCATAAATCGTTGCCAGAGGAGAAGCGAAACGCCGCCGGGAATCTGAGGCGGCAGGGTCCTCCGTCTCCGTCGTCTTCCCTCACTCCTCGCAACACCAGCAGTCCAAGCTGCGACGCATTCTCGCACCCAAGAGCTCTCTCCTGCGACGGTCAGCGAGCTATAATGAGGTTCAACTTCAACTTCGCCGACTCGACTCCAGAGCCGCAACCCCGATCCCTAACTCCCAAGGAGGAAGCCCAGTGGCTCCCCCTCCAGGACCACCCGGTTTTCTCTCCCTACGCCGCCGGTTCCTCCGCCCCCACCGATTCTCCGGCGCCGCGTAATCTCCTGGCCTGGGACGGGTCTTCGCGGCTCTACTTTTGGGACAATGAGAAGCGGTACCTCCATCGGATATCCGTTCGGCTTGGAGAACCCGAACCGACTTCTGTTCTCGCTGCTTCTCCCTCTAAGGTCTTCTATTATCATTTTCTTTTGTGGGTTTTTCCAAATTAATCTATGCGTTCGTATGTTGAAGTCCTCTGTGGTATTGGGTTTGCTGTTTTTTTGCTGAGAGAAGAAACTGTGGTTCTGGCGGCATGGCTGCGTGAATTGGTGCTTTTGATGCGTCTATAGCGTATTTCGCATTAAGCAAATGCAACTGATCGGATATTTGAATGGCTTTTGTTATGCTAATCCGAAAGCTGGGGAACTGGAAAAACGAGTTCTCAGCACATTGGATGCCGAGGTTCAAGTATTCTTGGCTCAGCAGCGAAAAATTGTGGAAATTTGGTCCTTTAAAAGTTTGCAAACTTGCTTGGATGGTGGAAATTGGAAGATTGAAGACTGTGTTATCCTGTGTAATAGTTACATTTTTGGTCCGTCTTACTTATATTGGTCAACATTGTCCATCAAATAGGTATTGCGAGCAGATTTGGAGATCAACTTTGCGGTGGATAAAATCTCCATCAACAGGAACGGATCAGCATTGCTTCTTGAAGGTTCAGATGCCCTGTGTGTTATGTACCTTTATGGGCGTAGTTCTACTGCTGACGACATTATTTGCAGGTGTGCAGAGTTTGGCATTCTGTTTTTATGTTACTAGATTCCATGTTAGCAGTATTAAGAGCATGTTATTCCATTTTTTGGGACTTTATTTTGATTTTGTCATTCTTCAGGGACAAGCCTAGACCTTATGGCTTTTGATACCTGTTGAAATCTTTGTCCTTGTATTTTGTTATGGTCAAGTTTTTTTCTTTTTGGGCTGATATATCTCATCATGAGCATTTGCCTTGAAAATTCTGTAGTGCTTTTTTTTTTTTTGCTGAAGGACTTCTAATAGGTGCTGTGCTGTTTCCTGTTGACAGAACTGTTTTAGTTGGTTCTGAAATTTACTTAAATGGAAGCAATGCCTTGAGAGTTCTACGAGCTTCATGGCACCCATACAGCGACACCCATCTAGGAGTCCTTTCTTCAGATTCAGTTTTAAGGTAAGATCCCTCCTACTTTCGAATTATGGGGTTGTGTATTGCGTGTACACCTTTGCTTTCTAGTTTGGGATAAATTAAATGTTATGCTCTTCTATTACGGCCAGGTTCTTGGGTCATATACTTTAAAGTCAGTTGTGACTTGTCTTCTCTTCCCTTGTGCAGCCAAATGGCGCTAAGAACTACAACAAAAGGAAGAATAATAATAATAAATAAATAAATAAATTCCAAATGATTATTGAGGAACAAAGGGTATGGTTCTAGTGAGTAGAAGATGCAAGGGACTTATTTGGGGAGATTTGGGGCAAGCGGAAGAATGCCCCAAGATTACTTCTTGGAAAGATGTAAATTTTTGGGGTTGTGCATGTCAGAAGTAGTAGGGAAATCTCTCTCAAGATAGGGACATATATCCCAAACAATGGTATTTTCCTAGCTTTGGAGGAGAAGTTATTGAAAGGGCACAGTAGTGTAAAGGGCAAGCCTAAGACTAGAGGGACTTGTTATGGTTTATATTTTGGTAATCTACTGCAAACGGCTTTTCTTAAATTTTATCTCTTTTTGGTTACTAAGCATATTTACTCTTCTTTTTTGTACTTCAATGACTACGTTCTGATTGTTTCCCACTTTTTTTTTTGGTCAAGACTGTTTGATTTGTCTTCCAATGTGATGCAACCAGAGCAAGAATTTTACCTACAGCCTGTGGAACCTGGTAAATCAAGAAATGCTGCATCAATTTGTGCTGTCGATTTCTATTTTGGAGGTGATCACTTGTGGGACAGGTTCAGCGTAAGTCATGAGGAAAAAGATTTTTTAATACAATTACGGGATTATATGCATTCTAAAGCTTACCTTTCTTTGTCCGATAAATTGCATGATGGCCAATGTTTTTCAATCTGGAGGAAAATGTTTGCGTTTCTTTAATTCTTCAGCCAACAGTTTTGTCATAATGTGTCTTGGAGCTGCAATTTGCTGCCCCTTTTTGCAATTCTTCAGTTGATTTTCGTGGTACATTCACAAGAATGATCCTTGCCATTTGATTTTTATTTTAATTGCAACTTTCACTATAATCCCGTGATCTTTTTTTTTTGTAGGTGTTTGTTTTGTTTACTGACGGTTCAGTTTACATCCTTTGTCCGATAGTTCCGTTCAAAAGGTACTTTTGTGTCTTTATTTTGTACTTGAATTTCATAGTTGATGTCTGAAACATTACTGTTGTGACGGGAAGGTGACTGGTTTGCATCATTGAATCACCTCTTAGCAAAAAATACAAGGTGAACCCTTCCCTGACCTTCGCACAGTGGGGAGCCTTGTCAACTAGGGATGCCCTTTTATTCACAAGAACTATGCTTGCCTCAGTTGTTGACAGTTGTCGTCTCTTCCCTTAAGCTGTAAAGCTTCCAGTTCATAATTTTTGTGTTAGAATTACTGACATGTGTTAAAGTGCTTAGGGTAATTAATTTTTTGCTTGCCGAATTTCTGTTTAGTAAGACTAATTGAGTAACATCAACTTTCATCAACAGTGCTCACAAATGGCAATCTATACTGGAGATATATGGCGATGCTCATACATATGGTCTAAAATCAACAAATCCGACTGCGGTCCGTAACTCCACCATGGCAATATCCTGGTTGGAAGCTACATTTCCTGAATTAGCTCAGCACGAAGCAGAAGGGGGAAATCCAGCTACTTTAAAAGCACATCCTTATGCATTGTTTGATGCATCTCTTTCTTTACAGGTACATTTTGGTACTGCCGATCAAGGATGTAAATGTCCTTCTAAATTCATGATGTGTGATAATATCGACAGCTGACAGGCAATGATTCTTGGGAGATGCATGCATGACCTATACTTACTCAAACATCTACCTAATGAACATTGCTTGCATAGTGAAGATAATGTACTCACACCCGCATATGTGGCGCGCACTGATGTTGCCTTGGTATAATGCTAATTTGGCGGAAGATATCCGTCAATATCTTTACTTGCACCTAGAATATATTTTTCCATCTTGTGCTTAAGTTTTAGCATGGTGCAGTGAACTGAAGAGAATTATTGGGTTGTTTTGGTCTTTTTTTCAGTATGAGATATTATGATACATGTATTTCCCCACCAAGATTATATGTGTGTGTGTGTGTGTCTGTCTGTGTATGTGTGTTTTTCTATAATCTAATAGTGATTTAGGCTAAGGACCAATTCTGTTTTACCTTGTATTGATTTGCAGGGGCCTCTACATAAAGCCTGTCATGGAAGGGAAGATGATCTAGCAGTTAGGGGTGCAGAGTGCGAAGGCTGTGCGGTCAGTTTTCTCTATAATTTAGTTAGCAAAGATTCAATACTTGTGACAGCTTGGAGTGGCGGTCAACTGCAAGTGGACGCCCTAGCTGATGAAATTCAGCCAGTTTGGAACATAGGCAGTCCACCTCGTTTGCGGGTTGACTCCTTCGACCGGATTCTGGGTCTTGCTATGATTTGTGAGTCAAACTCTGAGGAACCTTTGAGGTGGAATATTAACAAACCATTAGAACACACAATTTGGTTAGGGCAGCCTCCTCCTCTGCTAAGATTGGCGATCGTGGATTTGGCTTTGCCTCAACAGACCAACAGTGACGCGCGAATTATGTTGTTCTCTGATCCCCTAGTGTCAGAAAGGATCTATGCTCTTCATAATGGAGGAATTGATTCAATAGTATTGCATTTTCTCCCCTTTACGAGTCAAGCAAATGGCAAGGAGGAAGTTGTTAGAACACCCTCCATAAATCCTGTTTTGAGCACCTGCCTTGAGGAAACATCCTCGCCAGCTCCTCCTCTTTGTGGTTCTCTCTCATTATCTGATTCATTTGGTTATTCATGGATTGTTGGAATTACTTCCACTCGGGATTGTATTGTCCTAGAGATGAAGACTTGGGATGTCTTGCTTCCTGTTAGGGTTGATACAGAGAAGAAAGATATTAGCCTGGAAAAGTCAAAGGAGATGGAAACTCCTGCTATGATCAGCAAAGAACTTATAAGTGGTCCTAAAGTGGTTCTTGTTCCTCAGACACCATCAAATCTGCGATCTGTTGCTGCTGATTCTATTGAAGGCCGGTCAATCCTTCATCAGTACTTTAAGATTTTCCATGAGAATTATGTGGAATATGCACATAAGGTAAGGACATATTGTTTGGTTCTATGAAGGATAATCGTGGTTAATTGGACCTTTGGCGTTTCATTAAGTAGGTTGGCATGCTCCTTTTCTTCTCTTCCGGGGGTGTGTTTGGGTTAGTTGTGGCTTTTAACTGTAGTTCTGTCTTTTCACTTTATCTGTATTGGAATTAAGGATCTGGTTTTATGTATAATGAGCTTGTTAGCTTAGCATTAAACATAAGCAAAATAATTAATTTTTCGCTTTCATGCCAAAATTTAAATATTGTCCAAATATCAAAATGTTATGAAAAATTTATACACGAATCAACGTGTCAGCAGTCTTATGTTTTGAAAGTTTCAAATGTTTAGAGTTGAAAAAAGTCAAAGCGCGTGCACCGTAAGATTTAGATTAAGTAAAAGGTATT
>BCNH02000010.1:1432133-1462217 GCA_001662345.2 Metrosideros polymorpha var. glaberrima
AAGTTATAAATTCACATTTGAAGTCAGTTTTCCACTAAATGCTGTACCATAAAAGTCATCTAGCTTGTATGCCAGAAACCCTATTCGTAAGCCTCCCAAAACTCATTTCCTTTGTACCTGTGCGCATATTGGTGCGCGACTGCCTAATGTTTTGCAACAGAACCTTTTGAAGCTCTGCTCCATCCTTAATCCTTAATTTTTCAGTATTCTTCCCTGGTAGGTTTTATTTGATTTACCGGCCAAATGTCATATATTTACTTTTGGATCCCTCATAAAGTTGAGGCAGAGGAGAGGCTTTTAGTTGCTAGCTCATCGGCAGGAAGATCAAGTTACTGATGATGCCATAAATCTTATCTTCCAGGTTTACTTTGAGCTTAAGCATCATGCCCCTCAGCTAAAGCGAATAATCAATGACCAGCATGCTCGTTTAGTTGACGCACAGGAGAAGCTTTTGAAAGTTGAGAGAAAGCAGACAGAGTTAGATGAAAGGATCGATCATGCAATCCAGCAGCATGATATTCTGGATGAACGTTTAAAATGTTTAAGGAAGCTACCTGTAGCTCACAAGAAACCACTCTCTAGAGCCGAGCGAGACTTCAAGTCTGAGCTTGGTAATCAATATTATACAGCTTCTTAAATTTTTAATTCCGAGTCATCAACTGTATTACTTGATGAGATCAAAGAGATAAACTGCTCAAATCTCAGTTTCATTTGCTACCAATATGTCACGGTTACTAGTTGGTGGTCTGCAATTATACCTGTTGAGTTGATTCGATGCCCTTATTTAATTAATCACATTTTTTGCGGTTATGCAGACCATTTTGCAGGAGTGGAGTTGGACGCTTTGCAATCATCTATAGATTCTACATCTGCGCGGCTACGAAGGTACACTCAATCGATAAAGAAAGAGCAGACATCGAGGAAGAAGTCTCTCGTTCAAGACAACCAGATCTCTCAACTAAAATCCTCCCTCGAGAAACTTTCCCTCGTCAACAGCGACAACTTGAAAAAGGTCAAACTCGTCGAAAAAGCGATAAGCAGCAAGGAGAAGCAGTAGTGCGTGTTCTCTGCTAGAATCAGTCGGAAGTGTCTTGGCGACCAACATGACAATTCAAAATCTCAAAGGGAGAGATGCCTTTCATTTTGCTCGCGAGGTGTCTTTGTGGTCTAGGCCAAGGCTGCTAGTATTTGTCCCGGCTTTTGTACTTATACCACAGTCCCTGCGAGATGGCTGGCTTTCGGTTTGGGCCAACATTTTGTGGAATGATCTTGCAGGCTCCTATTAGGGGCTACTTTTGTGCTCCTATTAGGGGCTACTTTTGTGTTGCATATAATTATTCTGTAGAATACAAGCAATGTAGCAAGCCAGCGTGACTCAAAAGAACTGTACAAGTGCGGTTATCTATCTTTTGAGTGATTTGATTTTTCCTAATGGAACTAATCTTAGACAATACTACCAATGGAACTCAATGACCATAGTGCAATGAAATGCATTCTTCTCTGAACTTGCACTTTATATTCAAATTGATTTTCCTTGAGATTTCGCAAATAAAGAAATCTCTTCCGACTTAAATGCTTAATCTTGCCATCGATTAAGTGCGATTGAATAAGGTCATAATTGCTTCTCATATGTGCTTATGTCACTGGTGATGCTCGAGGTTGCGAACTATGCAGCAACTTAGGCTTTCTTTTGTTCGTTGGGACGCCTAAGTTAAGCCTTCCTCGATATATTGCTCACTTGCTCACTAGCCCACTCGAATGGTAGAGAGAGAAATGTTTGGAGAGATATGCTTTGGGAGAGAATGTTCTCAAAATGTTGGGTGATTCATATAGGGGGATAAACACCCCTATTTATACGTGAGGCCTTCCAATTATTATCACTCCAACCATCATCCCTCTTGTTAAGTACAAGACTACCGTCTACTCATTTAATACAAGAAATATCTTGAATGTAGTTACATTTTCAAAAAACCTTCGGCCTTTAGTAGTTCAGGGCTTATTCTGTTCCTTAGGATCATTTCTCGGTACATTGAGCCTTGAAAACCTTGAAATCGTGACACATACATAAAGCGAAAACAGGATCTTTTAGGTACTCGAGGGGATGCAAAATCCAAGCACTAATAAAGGTAGATAGATATTCATAACTCTGCCCGCTCCCCCTCCCCATAAAAAAAAAAAAAGGAAGAGTCGATATTCATGTTTGCTTGTACTTAAAAATCATAAGCGCAGCTCCCTTCTCTCTCTCTCTCTTTCATGTATGTGCATTGTAAATAGTTGCTATTACTCTCAGCGACCAACCAATTCGACCCAGATCAATAAACGAATTAATCTCAAGAGTTGCTACATATATTATAAGTGACTTGAATTTCTTATTGGATCGAATGCATTGAATCCCCCCTTACATCTATTCTACAACCACTAACTTCCTCCGTTTCGCATCTCGGACAATTCCTTCCCTACTATGTACAGTGCCCAACCGCGTCGTGTCGACGAACATAGATGGGTATGCACAGAGCGAGACGAAGCGAACAATTTCCACCCTTTAGGAATTGTATAACCTGCTTGAATAGAGACTATGGTTCTGGCGATTTCGAGGCCAAAGCATGGTTTCGCCTAACTCAGTAATTACACGTTGAATTTGGCGACATAATTTAATATTTAGGAGTCGAAAACTATAGATCAGAAACCGTTATACGTGACGTCTTTGCATCCACCCAAGATTCTTTCCTCCTTAGTCAAACAGTTGGAAAAATTATTGTAGTCAAATAGTGGTTCTTGTCTTGTATAAAGCTGACAAACGAGAGAATCCAACATGAAAAAATAAGAGCTAAGCAGCATTGAGGCTAAAGCATTTCCATTTCTTTAGCATCGACTTCTTGTAGCTGTACAATTCCATATGACATCTAATCATATAAGAGTTTCGACAAACTTAAAGACTAAACGAGCTATACGGGACTGCAACTGGTGTGTAGGGCAACTAAGGATGCATAGAAACCATCCTTGATGTTGATCAGAGTCTCGTGCCTCCCTTTCTCGACGATGACTCCGTTTTTCACTACCGCGATCACGTCTGCGTTCTTGATCGTGGACAGCCTATGAGCCACCACGAGCGTAGTTTGGTTCACCATGATGCGGTCCAACGCATCTTGAACCACCTTCTCAGATTCTGCATCCAGCGCACTCGTAGCCTCGTCAAGCAGAAAGATTTTAGGACTTTTAACTAAGGCGCGAGCAATAGCCACTCGTTGCTTCTGACCGCCCGACAACTGAACCCCTCTTTCACCAACCATAGTAGCATATCCCTTTACATTAAATTCGTAACTGAAAAATCAGATAAACCCATTTGAAAGCATATGTAAATTAAGCACCCGGAACAAAAAACGATTATCTTAACCTGTTGCAGTCCACTGATGAACTTGTGGGCGTTTGCTAATTCTGATGCGGCGAGTATTTCTTGCTCGGTCACATCTCCATCCTTTCCATAAGCTATGTTGGCACGAATTGTCTCATTGAATAAAACCGGTTCTTGGCTGACCAGACCCATTTGCTGCCTCAACCACTTGAGTTGCAGTTGCTGAATATCCACTCTGTCGAGTGTAATGTGACCGGAATCGGGATCATAAAAGCGTTGCAGCAACGTTATCACTGTCGATTTTCCACTCCTGCTTTCTCCGACCAAAGCAACAGTCTGAGGGGAAGAATCGTGTAATTCTCATACTTCTATTCCTCATGTTCAAGTGATCAAAGCACTAGTGCTGTTCTCCAAATTCAATGCTCGGTTTTGGGATTGTCATATTTAAAGTTAGGTATCAGATAAAGTCCAGACTTTTTACCTTTCCAGAGGGAATGGCCAGGCTGAGATCCCGGAATATTTGAATGTCTGGCCTAGAGGGATATTTGAAGCTGATATGGCGAAGCTCAATCTCTCCCTTCACATTGTCTAATTTTGTCCCCGACTCATCACTTGGGTCTATCTTGGATTTGCGGTCTATCATTGCCAAAATGGAAGCAGCAGCCCCTCTGGCTTTGGTTGAATCGGAAGTGAAGGAACTTGATTGCGAAATTGCACTGGCTGCCATGGTCAGAGCAAAGAAAACCTGCGGAAGAAAATGTCTCCGAGCCGTTAACAGAAACCCGTTCCAACAGCAATCCTCCAGCCAAATAAGGAAAAGGCAATCATAATTCCGAGAAATTCCTAAGGAAACACTATGTAGCATTCGAAGAAAATCCGTCACACCCTGAAGACATCCGAAAATGTTGTTTTGCCGTCCTGAACGAGTCGAGCTCCCGCATAGAAACTTGTTGCATACACACAGAATAGCAGGAAGGTGGACATGCCGAACCCAATTCCGCTGATCAGTCCTTGTCAAATCCCTGTCCTCATGGGGCCTTCACATTTCTTCTTGTAAAGCTGCATCATCTTCTCTTCAGCACAGAAAGAAGCAATGGTCCTTATACTTCCAACCGCGTCAATAGCTACTTGGCTTGCTTCCTCGTACATCATCTGCAAACATATGGATTAATATACGGTCATGGATAATCGAGATTATTTGCAAGATAACAGAAACCGTGGCCGAATCTTTTTATGCCATTGAAGATTACAAGGAATGTGAATCAGAAATTTTGAAGATGGCCTTTCCGTTTTCAAATCTTGGAACCTAGGACTCAAAATTATGAATTCGGAATCTATAGAGAGACCTCTCAAGCTAATTTATTTAGTGAGCAGTACAAGAAAAGAACACTGAAATAATGCTTACCTTTGCATCTGCACTGAATCCTCTCATGAACTTCACTTGTACATATCCGTTGACACCGACTAGAGGGATTAAGACGAGGATGATCAGCGCCAGTTGCCAGCTTGCAGCAAAAGCGATGACCAAACCAGCAACTGCCGACGCAATGTTCTGAACAATCTGAGCTAACGCATCTCCAACTAGGGCTCGCACTAATGACGCATCTGCTGAGAGCCTTGCCCCAATGGCACCGCTCGAGTGATCAGGTTCATCAAACCAGCCAACCTCCATGTGGACCAACTTTTCGAAACACATTAGTCTGATTCTCTCGATTAACTTACAACCAGCCACGGAGAATAAGTATGTTGAAGCCGAATATGCCACGAATGATGCGATGCCAAGGACCAGAAACATCAGCGCCCAAAACTTGGAATCCTTTCTAAGTTCATGCGGTGGTTCATAGAATGTCTTGATAACACTGGATATAAGTATGCCGAATATTGGAAATATCGTGCCACTAGCAACTGCAGCGACAGTTCCGAATAGCAAGACAGGAACTTCTGGTTTGTTGAGTCGAGCAAGCCGGCGCAGCGAGACCTTTGGTGCTTTTTCTGTGCTCCCAGGAGGAGCAGGGGATTGTGGTCCAGTGATTCCAGTCACGGTACCAAAGGAGACTGAGAGGGAGTGGCTGCTGCAGTTTCCTATAGATGACCCCCGACTGATGGATCGTTTGTACAACATCCTTTGACTGGACTGTCTGTCATATTCAGTGATCTTTGACCTGTTTTGGGCATCCGGCGCTTGTTCAGATTCTCTGTTCACTTCCTGCAAGCGTATTAGCTGAGAATATGCACCCTCTGGATCTTTGAGCAGTTCGGAGTGTGAACCTGGACAGTTTTAGAGAGGCATCAATGGTCACAATTCGACCTGTCAAATGGTCGGCTTGGGTCGGGTCGAAAATGGAATCGAACCATTTTTGTATAATACAATTTTAGCGATCCAAGCCTGACCTGACCCATATTACTAAAACACAACCATACCAAAACATTTAACCTACTTTAAACACTTCATAAGAATATGCTACTTAATAAAATTTGTTAGTAAATAAAAGAAAAAAACATTAAAAAAAAAACCTGAATATTGAAATGCACATGAAAAAACTAGAAAAGTATGCATGTGTTGTGACGAAACATATGGGGAAATTATTAGAAAAGTCTTAAACCTATTGCACTTGTGTCAATTCAGGCTAAACCTTTCAAATTTGTTAATTTAGTCTTTCCAGACAATTTTGATTGAGACGTGGATGCCGACCGTCCTATTTGGCACAGTCGTTGACGTGAACAATTTTTGTAATTTTTTTAAACCTATTTTGCCATCTCTAAGTCACGACATACTTCTAAATACTATGAATGATAGTTGGTTCGCTCAATTCGCAGTTCCATTGTTTACTTCAAGTTAGATTGCGACTTGACCTACCTTTCTCCACCATTTTTCCACGATGAATAACAGCGATCGCATCTGCATTCCTAACGGTGCTCAAACGGTGGGCGACAATGACGGTCGTCCGGTCGCCCATAATCCTGTCCAAGGCCTCTTGGACTATCCTCTCCGATTCCACGTCGAGGGCACTTGTGGCTTCATCCAGCAGCAAGATACGAGGATCTTTAAGGATCGCTCTCGCTATGGCTACTCTTTGCTTGTGCCCACCAGACAACTGAGTCCCATGCTCACCAATCATAGTGTCCAAGCCCTGATTGTCATGGAGTAGTAAGATCGAGAAGGCGAGCAAAGACAGCTATAGTCTGGCCAGAGAAGGATAAAAAAGAAGCCGGTTCATCGATCTTGGAGGATAGCATAATCTTTATACCTGCGGCAACTTGTCTATGAACTTGGAAGCATTCGCAAGTTCTGCAGCAGCTTTGATCTCTTCAGGCGTGGCGCCTTCCTTTCCATATGCGATATTGTCCTTGATGCTGCCAGTGAATAACACGGGCTCCTGGCTGACAAGCCCGATCTTGCTCCTGATCCATTTGAGCTGAAACTCTTTAAGGTTGATCCCATCGACAAGTACTTCACCGGCTTGCGGATCGTAGAACCTCTCTATCAGACTGATCACTGTGGACTTCCCGCTTCCGCTTTGTCCCACCAAGGCGGCGGTTGTACCGCTGGGGATGCTAAGAGAGAACCCATTGAATATTTGCTCTTTGGGCCTGGCTGGGTAACTGAAGTAAACATCCCTCAACTCTATATCTCCACGAATGTCGTCTAGTTTCTTTCCCTCGGTATCGAAAGAATCGATCTCCGGCTTCCTGTGGATGATCTCGAACATCTTGTATGCGGCAGCTTGACCATCAGCAAATGCACTCATGCATGGAGAAGCCTGCCCAAGAGACCTAATGAACATCCGCACCATGCCCCAAAAAAATTGAGGGGGAAAACAAAGAAAATCCATGATCAGGCTTTCTAAATTTCTCTAGTGTTCAATAAGGAATTGAACCAAGAGAACTCGGACCAAAAAGAAAAGGGACAGTTGGAGTGCAACTCACAAAGAACCAGTCAAGACTGCCATGATCACATTAATCACTGTGCCCCCATTATATCCCTTGTCTACTATCAACTTCGCGCCGTACCATATAGCGAAAGCATAACCGCCGAAGATGATGAGCATGACTGTTCCAAGACCTAATCCAGCCGCCCGACCTTCATGGACACCTGATCTGTATGCATTCACAAGGAATTTGCTGTAATTTGCAATTGCTCGCTTCTCTCCGGTAAACGATGCAACCTGCACCAAAATGTGACAATAGTCGGATTCTACAGTAAAAGACTAGAGTTATGGCTGAATATGAGTTTTAGGGCAAAAGACACCAAGACATCTGTTCTGTTCTTGGAATATGTCCATTAAGTTGGGGGACATGCACAATTCTGTGTGTATTCAGCTACAACAATGCAACATACCGTTCTGATCGAACCAATCGTCTGTTCAACAACATTTGCTGCCTTTGCATATGCATTTTGCCCGCGAGAAGCCTCCTTTGAAATGATGAGAGACCTAGCTCCACCCGCAGTCACTAGCAGAGGAATCATGATAACCATGACCAGGGTCAATAGCCAGCCATTTATAAATGCTATCGCGAAACCACCGACAAATGTCGACACGAGCTGTATGAACTTCCCCACCTGCACGAATCTAGCAATCCGTCACAATCCAGGAGGGAAAATTGCATACCAAGTACACCAGACAAAAAACTCAATTCTTTTCACAATTGTTATGCCCGGTACAAGGAAAGTATGACCTTTTCACCCATGGCATTCTGGATGAGGATTGTGTCGCCCGACATTCTGCCGATGATCTCTCCAGAGTTAGTCTCTTTGTCAAAGAAGGCGACATCTTGTCTCAATAAAGTTTGCAAATACAGGGCCCTTATCCTTGCAGCCTGTCGCTCACCAGTGACCATCCAGCAAGACACCACTGACCAAATGAAAGGAAGAACGAAGATTAAATTTTCTCATTTCCTAAGATAAAGAGTTCGACTCCGAACTGAAAGAAAGTCGAGACTCAAGATGCACTCACGAAGAAAGGCCGCTGCTCCACACCCGAGCGCCAGGTAGACGAACTTCAGAGCTATCTGAAGGTTTCACAAACAATCTAATCAGTTAATTCACAATCTCAATACAAGCGCTCCAAAAGAAAATTTCCTTTTCGAGAAAAGAGTTTTCCTGTAACAATCCACAAAGTCCATATCTGCAAAGCTTTTACCTTGGACACAAGTTCTACAACATCACTGTCAGCCTGGTTGTTGCCGAACGTATTGATCAGCTGTCCGAACAATGTGGCCATAAGGGGAAAAGAAAGGCCATTCCCGACTGCACCTATCGACCCAACTACCATCAATAGTATATCAGTAGAATCTGCAAATGAGAACAGCTTGTGGAATGGAACCGTGTTCACTTTCTCATCTCCCTTGCTCTTGTTGGAGTCCTGCTCATTCTCATTCACGGCAGGGCTCGCCGGCGCCTTGAGACTCCTCGATGTGGTGGCTTCATTGGTTCCTGAATCTTCGGTTGCTCCATCTTTTACAGCCATGCTACCGTACCCAGGACACAGATCTCTTATGCAATTATCTGAGAGGCTGCATCAGTGAACATCTAGAATCAGCAATTTATATTCCAAGCCAAAGGAGTCCAATTAACAGGCAAGCTGTGAAAGACATAGTTGAAGGACGGTCGAGCACAAAATGATCGATTAAAAAGAAGCTGTACTGCAGTCAATTTTCTCAAATCTATAAGCAACTAGAGACAAAACTACTCTGAACAATCATCCATGAAATATACAATGAGCATCTTCTCCTGGGATTTGAATGGATTAGCTATTAAGCAATCAAGAGACGAGACATTCTTTCAACCATAAAAGTCAAAGTTACATACATCAAAGATCAAAGACCGCTGATCGAGGGGACCCTACTTCGAAGAGTTTTATCTCTGTTGATTATCCTTATCTCTTAAGATTGTATATATATCGCACGCATCTCTCCCTTTGATTGCGTTACATATATGGTACGTATATCTTCCTTTGATTGTGTTATTTTTTGGTCAGAACCCCTCTCTAAGTTTTTTTGAAAGTTTTTTTTTCTTTTTCTTTTCAAAAAAACTTGAGAGAGGTTCTAAAAAGAAAAAACTTGGGAGGGGTGGATTCATAAGCTTGAAAAGCTCACACTTCCAAATATAACATTCCAAATCCACACATGCAATGCCAAATTTACAAAGAAAAGAAAGAAAAACTCCCAAATTAGCAAATCGATTTTTAAGAATGAAATTTTCTGGTAGCCAAGTGCCCGCCCTCTTCTCAACCCTTTGGAAGATGACCCAAACTTTGTGCTGCATTAAATGCCTCATTGAAAATGACATATTTTTTTCTATGCACATGAGGAATATCACTTTGATTTGCATTAGAATGTAACAGATCAAGGCAGCCAAATTTGGCACATAAAAATTTTTGGTCGAATTTCATTGCTTTCTAGGATATATATACTTTATGAGGTGTGCAGTGGCCACAAGAATCTGAATTTTCTAAAGAGGGAGATATTTAATGACTTTTCGAATTTCTTTATTCTTTTTTTTTTTTTTGGGTCTAGCTAAACCGACCTTTCGGTTCCATTAAAAATAAATAGAGTGCAGCTAGCATAACGACACCATTATGCTCATTTTTTAACGGTGAGTTTCTGACCACAAATCTTATATTTTGTTAGATGGGCAACCGGATTGTAAAATGGGAAAGATGAGCCAACTAAAGACAAATCGGAGATTTGAAAAGCCATAGGATTATTTAAAGAAATAAATCTAAGTAAATAATATTTAAACAATAAATAATTTATGAAGGTTTCTATCGTAACTTTTAAAATAATAAATATTATTCAGCTGTTAAAATACGAAATCCATTTCTTTACCCTTTAACTAATATCAATTTTCTTGTGTCTAAAGTGTCATTTTTCGTTGGCCAATATGTGTACCGCCTAGTTACGTACAAAATTACAGAATTTAACTAATTCTTCAGGTAAAATTTCTTTTTTGTGGTTATTTTTAACCATATACTAAAATTGTGTCTAAAGTCTCATTTTTTGTTGGCCAATACGTGTAAAGTTTCAAGAACATATTTTATGCGTCGAAGAATTTGACATGTAGAAAAACAAGCCAATCATATTTACCATATTCAAATTTTAAGCACAAAATTGGCTATCATGCATATCATGTGATTGGTTTGTTTAACCACATCAATCGTGTAACAAATGCATAAAACATTCCCTTGTCAATTTTTGATTTAAACGGTCTTTTATGAAACAATGTTATCTGTAAATGTAATTTGGAAACGTTCGTATGCTTTTGAAAATAGTCTTATGCAATAGTTTTTATACCTGTGTAAGAAAAACTTGTGCCTAAAATTTATCTGCATAAAATTTTTCTTATCCAGATTGACTAAACAAATTTCATTTATTTCAATAAAAAAAACAATCTTTTAAACTTAAACACACACAACTGACAGTCGAATGATTTTGTTGCCGCATTTGACAACTAAATATCATTTTATATTTGTGATTATCTGAATTTTAGTTATTAATAATTTTAGTTTTTTTTTTTTCACTTTACACTTACTTTTAGTAGAACTTTGTTATTTAAGGGAATAAATGGGATTTGGATTGCCCAAGGAAACCGGACAAAAAAGTTATCCGGTTTCCTTGGGAAATCTTGGGGTGCAGATTGCACCATTACTCTACCCAGAGTAACGTTTCAGTCACTTAAGTGCTTTCCTTTTGGTGTATATTTCATCTTTTTCGCTAGACTCCACTTTGGTGCTTAGGTGGTGGCTGCGAGTCACCACCAATTCTCTCTCTAATGTCGTCTCTCCCTCTATTTTATTTTATTTTATTTTTCTTTTTTGTGTATGCATGTGCTTCTCTTGGAGGCAACAATGGCCATGCCATGATCAGCCAGATGCCAACAAGAACTCGACGACCATCATCGGTGCTTGGGTGGAGTCATCGCCGCTACCACTCCCCCTCGTTCTTCTTTGCTTCTCTCTCTAAGGATTCTAGGGATCCTATTAATTTTTTAATATTCTAATCCAATTGGGATAAATTAACTTACTTAGTGCTAACATGACACTGACATGACAGTCTATGTCAGCATTTTCAATAGAATTAAGGACCAAATTAAAAGAAAAATATATGTTTAGGATCATATTAGTAAAAAACAAAAACATTAATGAGATTGAACAAATAAAAAATTCACAGGATTAACGGCTTCATTATTCGACAAAAATAAAATAAACCCATTGGGGTTGAAAAACATCAGAAAGAGAGAAAAGAGGGAACAAATAAGAAAAGGAATAAATGAAGAAAATAGGAAACCCAAAAATCGTTGGCCAAGGAGAAGCGAAATGCCGCCCAAAATCTGAGGCGACAGGGTCGTCCGTCGTCGTTTTCTTCCCTCACCACTTGCAACACAAGCGATGTTAGTTGCCATGCATGCTCTCCCATTCTTGCACCCAACAGCTCGGGCGAGGTTTGTCGGAACTCGCCGGCCACCGGGAAGAAAAGAAAAAACAAAGATGAGAAAGAAAAAAAATTAAAATTAAAAATTAAAAAAAAAATCGATAAAATATTGAAATATTATTAAAAATTGTCAATGTCAGCATTGGTCAGTCAAAAAGACTGAATTGTCACAAATGCAAAAATTTTAGGATTCAATTGACAAATTTAAAAGGTTTAATACTGAATTGGTAACAATGTAATAGGTTTATGACTTTTTTTGACAATTGCCCCTTATTTTCTTTACTGACGGTTCAGTTTACATCATCTGTCCAATAGTTCTGTTCAGAAGGTACCTTTGTGTCTTTATTTTGTACTCGAAATTTCATAGTAGACGTCTTGTGACGGGAAGGTGACAGGTTTGCATCGTTGAATCACCTCTTAGCAAAAAAATACAATGGGGCCTCCTGTGAATCCACGGTTGTTGGTTTAAAGGTCATCTCACCATAGAATAGGAACTTCCTATCACTTGAGGCTTTCGCAACCTGTCCTATAACTAGGCGGGCTCCACTGATGAGTTCGTTATTTTAATTTGCTGGTGTCCGTGCATCCAAGTCCCCATAATTGATACAGTATCTTTTTCTTGCCTCATATTCGGCAATTCCCTCTAATTTGCTTTACCTATGAGGGATCCTGAGGTCTTAGACAAAGCAGTTTTAGGACATACTCGGGTCCAAAGGTGAGATTGCATGTGATACACAAGAATTATGCTTGCCTCAGTTGCTGACAAATGTCGTCTCTTTCCTTAAGCTGTAAAGGGTGCGTTTGATAACCTGCCAGAATTTTTAATTCTCTGCCAGAAATGATTCTAGAAGAGCAATGCGTTTGGTAAAAAATGACTTATGGAACAGTTTTCTACTTCTGAATGAGATTTGTGTTTGGTAAAGAATTGATTCTCCATGCCAGAATCAATTCTTGCCAGAAGTGATTCTTTTACTTTTTTATTTTAAAAAACAAAAATTTTTTTTTAAGGGGGGTGGGGTCGGGGCCGCCGGATGTTGGCCGCCGAACGCAACTTGCGAAAAATAGAATGAGAGTAAGGGTGCATTTGGTAAATATAAATTCTCATTCTTTACCAGAATTGATTCTCGAAAGAATGAATTTTTGCCATAATAAAAAATTCTGGCAAGAATGGAAATCATGAAGGCCCAAAGTTTCCAGTTCATAATTTTAGTGTTAGAATTACTGACACGGGTTAAAGTGCTAAGGGTAATTATTTTTTAGCTTGTCGGATTTTCGTTTGGTAAGACTAATTGAGTAATATCAACTTTCATCAAGATTGTTCACAAATGGCAAACTATGCTGGAGATATATGGTGATGCTCATACATATGGTCTAAAATCAACAAATCCAACTGCTGCTTGTAAGTCCACCATGGCAATATCTTGGTTGGAAGCTACATTTGCTGAATTAGCTCAGCAAGAAGCAGAAGGGGGATATCCAGCTACTGTAAAAGCACATCCTTATGCATTGTTTGATGCATCTCTGTCTGTGATGTGCGATAATATCGATAGCTGACAGGCAATGAATGTTGGGAGATGCTTGCATGACCTATACTTACTCAAACATCTACCTAATGAACATTGCTTGCATAGTGATTATAATGTGCTCACACCCACATATGTGGTGCGCACCGTCTAGAATATACTTTTCCATCTTGTGTTTAATTTTTAGCATGGTGCAGTGAACTGAAGGGAAGTATTGGGTTGTTTTGATCTTTCTTTTCAGTATAAGATATTACGATACATGTATTTCTCCATCAAGATTATATATGTGTGTGTGTGTGTGTGTGTGTGTGTGTGTGTGTCTATCTGTGTGTGTGTTTTTCTACAATCCAATAGTGATTTAGGCTTTTAGGACCAGTTCTGTTTGTCCTTGTATTGATTTCCAGGGGCCTCTACCTGAAGCCGAAGCCTGTCGTGGAAGGGAAGACGATGTAGCGGTTAGGGGTGCAGAGTGCGAAGGCTGTGCAGTCAGTTTTCTCTATAATTTAGTTAGCAAAGATTCAATACTTGTGACAGCTTGGAGTGGCGGTCAACTGCAAGTGGACGCCCTAGCCAATGAGATTCAGCTAGTTTGGAACATAGGCAGTCCGCCGGATACTGGGTCTTGCTATGATTTGCCAGCCTGCTCGTTCAGTTGAGGCACAGGAGAGGCTTTTGAAAGTTGACAGGAAGCAGACAGAGTTAGATGAAAGGATAGATCATGCATTCCAGCAGCATGATATTCTGGATGAACGTTTAAAATGTTTAAGGAAGCTACCTGTAGCCCACAAGAAACCACTCTCTAGAGCAGAGAGAGACTTCAGGTCTGAGTTTTTATAAATTCCGAGTCATCAACTGTATTATTTGCTGAGATCAAAGAGATAAATTGCTCAAACCTCAGTTTCCTTTGCTACCAATATGTCACGGTTACTACTTTACTAGTTGGTTGTCTGCAATTATACCTGTTGAGTTGATTATGAGGCCCCCGTTTTTGTGAATCACATGTTTTTGCGGTTATGCTGTTGCTACCCATTTTGCAGGAGTGGAGTTGGACGCTTTGCATTCATCTATAGATTCTACATCTGCCCGGCTATGAAGGTACGTTCAATCAATCGATAAAGAAAGAGCAGACATCGAGGAAGAACTCTCTCGTTCAAGACAACCGGATCTCTCGACTAGAATCCTCCCTCGAGAAACTTTCCCTCGTCGACAGCGACAACTTGAAAAAGGTCGAGCTCGTCGAAAAAGCAATGAGCAACAAGGAGAAGCAGTAGCGCGTGTTCTCTGCTAGAAACACTCGGAAGCGTCTCGGCGACCAACATGACAATTCAAAATCTCAAAGGGAGAGATGCCTTTCATTTTGGTCGCGAGGTGTCTTTATGGTCTATGGCCAAGGCTGCTAGTATTTGTCCCTGCTTTTGTACTTATACCAGTGTCTCAGCAAGATGGCTGGCTTTCGATGGGGTCTACACTTCGTGGAATGATGTTGCAGGCTTCTATTAGGGGCTTCTTTTGCGTTACATATAATTATTCTGTAGAATACAAGCAATGTATCAAGCCAGCGTGACTCAAGCTAATAGAATTAGACAATACTACCAATGGAACGCAATGACCACAGTCTTCTCCTTTACCCTGTTCCTACATTCTTCTCTGAACTTCCACTTCCTATTCGAATCGATCTTCCTTAGGATCTTGCAAACAGAGAAATCTCTTCGGACTTGAATGCTTAATCAATGCAATCGATTAAGTGCGGTTGAGTAAGTCATAATTGCTCCCCACATGTGCACACATAAAGTGAAAAGCATGATCTTTTAGGGGCTCGAGGGGGTGCAATATCCAGGCACTAATAAAGGTGGACAGACATTCATTACTCCGCCGAAGAAAAGAAGGGTCGATGTTCATGTTTGCTCGTGCTTAAGAATCATAAGCGCTACTCCCTTCTCTTTCTCTCTCTGTTTCATGCACGTGCATTGTAAATAGTTGTTTCGACCAAGACCGATTGAACGAAATAATCTCAAGAGTTGCTATATATATATTATAAATTGCTTGATCTCTTATTGGATCCAATACATTGAATCCCCCCTTGCATCTATTCTACAACCCCTAACTTCCGTCCATTTCGCATCTCGGACAGTTCGCTCCCTACCATGTACATTGCCCGACCGCGTCGTGTCGGTGAACATAAATGGGATACCTCTTCTGCGTCCGCGTCGTCGGGAAGAAAACTAACTTGTCTTCTTCCGCCGGAACCCAACTGTCATGCGAAATGGAGAGTTTGCCATTACTAATGTGTACTTCGCCTGAGAAAAAGAAATATAAGCAAGAGCGGGCTGTGTATAGTTACCTGAAACGAGTAACTAGGTGGTGAAGGAATACTGATATCTCTGCTCTAGCTAGCTCATATCCGGGACAAAGTCGAGGCCCTCCTCCGAATGGTGTGAAGATGTTTCCGGGGGTCGGCAAGCCAGAATTGCTCTATATATAATTCATAATAATCGATAAGTCAATTGTAGATGGATCATGTCGAGAACCGCACAAAGAGAGAGAGAGAGGGATCAATACCTGCCATCTCCACGGGTTAAAAGTTCGAGCTTCCTTGAAGTGATCTTGATCTAGATGCACGGCGCGAAATGAAGCGAACACTTTCCATCCCTTGGGAATTGTATAACCTGCTCGAATAGAGATTATGCTAAGAACTATTAACCGATAACCGTATCACTTGCTTAAATTGCTCATACTATCTTTGTATCGAAATGATCGATCGATCGACCTCATACCCACGGGGGAATCGAATCGAGAAGTTCTCCATTACCTTTCACGTTGACATCCGTCATCGCTCGTCTGAACACTCCGCTGATGATGTTCGCGACGCGCAGAGTCTCATTGATAACCTGAAGACACGTTCGAGTTCAGAAAATCAATCGAAACCGTAAAAGCCTCTTCGCGGCAAAACGGGCCGAGAACGCCATGTACTCACGCATTGTGTGAAGGGCATGGACTTGTAGTCGGTCCAGTCAAGGGTCTCGCAAGGATACTTCTTGGCTCTGATCTTGTCGTGCTCCTCCTGTCGTCATCATTCACGGGCATGGAAAAAAAAGAAAACGAAAATATGAAAATCTAATCCGATATTTTAATTAAAAGGGGAAAAGAGAGGAGCCAAAAAATTCAACGGGGGGAATCATGATGGCATGTGGGAACAACATCACGTGAAAACACGAAGACCGAAACGGTCCTAGGAATTTCTTCAGGACAGCACCTATTCATCCTAGCCCTTGGAGTCAGCACCCCCCCCCCCTCTCTTCCCAACCCAATGCACGCTTCCCGGTGCCCCAAAAGTGGATAAATGTTCGAATTGCCCTCCAAGTCTAACCCCGACAGCCCTCAATGGCGAGGGCGGTTTTGGTCATTCGACCGTCTACCCCGTCCGGTCAAAAGGACCGAAAGAGTTTAAGATGTGAGGAAGGTCAGAGGGGTGGTCGGATAGGAAAGGAATCGTCATTATGTCCGGGTGGACGAATGTCCGCTCCACCCTCGGTCTCCTCCCCCTTTCGTTTTGACTTCACCCTTTGTACCTTTGACTCCCTACTTTTGCTTTCTCCTTTGACCGCTTCTTTACTAAACGAATAATTTAAAAAAAAACATTTTTTCCAATTACACTTCCCCATGCTGCCCACACCAATTTTTTTTAAAAAAATTAAATTACATGTGAGTCTTGAGTGAACTCAACTCAAAGTGACCCATCAAATTAAATTATTGTTGTTGCTAATCAGCATCTCGAGGCACCCGTCACTAAATCGCATTGATGGACCGGACACTATCACAGCCAGTGGCAAAACAGTACTTCGAAAATGACAATACAACATATAGTCCACGAAGGCTGAGGAGCATGAGTAAACTCCATTAGTATGCCCTTGGTTCTTAGGGTTTTTCAAGCAGCTAAGGAAAGAATGGCAGGACGAGGGACGCACTCCATTATTGCCCGTCGGCAGGGATGGTACCGGAACTGTATTTCATGGGAATAATTGGACTCTCTCGTGGGGTAGCGACACGTACTCGTCCTGACGTGACACGAGGAATACACAAATAGGCTCGATCTCTCTGTCCCCCCTCCCTCTCTCCCTCTCTCTCTCTCTCTTCCCCTAGCAAGCAAACGCCAGTGTGTGTCTATGGAGTGTGAACGGCTGAGAATCAGATAACGAGATTGAGGTTTCGAAAGTGGCCAACCCGATGACAATGCCAATTAGGGTCCACTCTAGGGGAAAAAAATTCGAAAGACGAGACGTCGTTTTCGACTTTGAAAAATCGGGGTCATTGTTGAAATAGTCGGGTTTTATATGGAAAAGGATTTCCATGCATATCTGTAGTGGTGGATGTCATCAATTCGTTGGGACAACAGCAATGTTCATTTAGGAACGTAGATCATCACCCGTCGACGCCTAACAGAGTAAAGGACCAAATGGAGACAGTGACGAGATTTGATTACCTTGAGCTGAGCCAAGGCGCAAGGCGTTTCAGTGAGGAACTTGACGGCGAGGGTCATGATGGTGGGGGTGGTTTCGTAGCCGGCCACGAGCAACGCCACCAGGAAATCGACGATCTGCTCATCGGAGAAGCCACTGCCGTCCTCGCCGCCGCCGCCGTCCAAGAGAGCTCCCAACATGTCATTCTTCCTCATGCCCGCCTCGCACTGTTTCCTCCTCTGCCTCACTACTAAGCTCAAAGCTTCCGCCACCTTTGTCCTCGCCTTAAAACAATTAATTAACCCATAAATCAATTTAGTGCACAGGAACCTAACGACGAAATTTACGAGAATGGACATTAGGTGATCCTAACGTTATTATATCACTGTCGTGTCACGTTAGGGTCAATGTTATGTCAAGAAAGTTCGAGACCATATAACAAATCGAGGGCCAAAACAACAACGTTACGAAACATATAAACGACAAAGCTCCATCATGGGGCATTGAAAAAATCGTCAAATCGAGCCCCGATGGGCACAGATACCTGATTAAAGGAGGGATGATGATGGAATTAATAATCTTGCTAGATGACAATCAATTGGAAATGCTGTTTAACTTTAGAAAATTCCAATTCCAATTTCGAGACAAAATGTCCTATCATTGCAGAAAACGTCGCCATCACACGTGCAGTCGGGTCATAAAAGATGCCCTACCCCCCTCCCCCTCTTCCTTTCTACGTCCAATTTTGTCGCTCCCTTGTTTTTATATTGCGCAAAAGTTAACCTAGATTTCCTCTTTTCCTTAAAGCTAGCCCCCTCTCTTTTATCTCCCTTTTCTTAGTCTTGATTTAACCATTTAACCTATACTTTCGACATTGAGTACGTAGTTTTCAATAGATTTTTTAATATATCTTGGACAATAATATTCTCGGAAAGAATGAATTATTTGGAGAAATATGAATATATATATGTCAATATAAAAACTTGAGAGAGAGAGGAGAGAGAGATACTTTAATGGCTCTGCGGTAGGTGGTAGAGAAGATGGGCAAAGGAACACTGAAGAACCCTTCAATCACAAGGACGTACTCCTTCCTCAAGCTCTCTGTCCACTCACACGGATCAAAGCTCATCAACTGCTTCATCGTGAGCTCGAACGTTATCTGCGATAAAATAATTTGCAAACTTACTCAGTTCCAACAGGAGAAACGGCCGATGTATATAAAATAAAACCCCTTCATTTTCCCCTCTCCAAAAGTATTGTAGGCGTCAAAAAGGGAAAGAGAGAGGAGAAACGATAGATCCAAAATGGGGTTCGACGCACGTGGTAAGAGAGGGACGATTCACAGCCTCACGTCCCACTTTCTTTGAGTTCTCATGGCTCAACGTGAACCAACATGGTCAGCACCATTCACCCACCATGGAATCCGAGTCATCACCACCTCTCCTTTACGATAATCAAGATGTGTTTCCACCGAACCTTTGACTCGTGTCTGTAACTCGAAAGGAAGAAAAGTATCTGCCACTTTCGTATTGACTTTTTCAACACCAACTGGTGAGGCGTTTCTTACGAAGTCTTAGTTCACGGACACCAGCTGAAACTGAAGAGGAAACCTAAGTAACCCCTCGCCCATGGGGTTAACTGATGAATATAATTAAGTAGATGGGAAAATTTACTGACAGCAACCAGACAACAAGATGCTATAACCCGTCTAAAGCTACGCAAAGTACCACGAGATTAAGTACAGGAAGAAGCAGACAAATTGAACAATAAAAGAATGGGATAACTTCAGCTAAAAACTTAACTATCGCAACTAAGGTAGAACTAGACAGAAAATCTCATAGACGGACGCCACAAATTCTACCACGACAGGCCAAAACCAAGTTTCGCGACTCAAAGAAGATTCCATCCTTTTGGAAAAAAAATGAAGAAACCCTTATTTTCCCCTTGTCTTTTAGACATGCAAAACTGGAAAAATCGCACGCAGACTAAGCTCACCTTCTTGGCCTCCTCCATCAGGAAGACCCGGTCGGACCAGGACTCCAGGTTGAGCCGGATCAACCGGTCGATGTCTACCAGCAAGTGGTCCCTAATAATGGAAGAATTCCCAAAGCTCATGGTCAACGAATGCATCCTCTTGTGGAGACTCCCCTTCATCAGGAGCAACGAATGCTTCCCGAGAAGATTGCAGAGCGACCTCGGATAGCTGCACTCGAAGAGCTTCCCTTCGTTCTGCAAAATGAACCGGTTCGTCTCCGGGTCGGCCGAGAAGACGGTCGGCTCTCCGAACACGTGGGTCGCGAACACCGGCCCGAACCGCCGCACCCGGTCGTCGATGAACGGCTCGGGGTTCTCCGTCTTGTAGGCCGCGATGAGCTGCAGCGTCTCACCGATTACCGGCAGCCCCAGGTTCCCGGGCGGCAGCCTGCGCCTCCGTCGGCCGGAGGCGCGGAGGAGGAGGGCGAAGGTGAAGAAGAAGAAGGCGGGTATGAGCAGGCATGTGAGACCAGAAGCTTGGAAGAGCAACTCCATGCAAATACTGAGCAAAGGAGAAGGATTATTATTACAAACTTTTATCAAAACCAGACGATGTAGCTCTATATATATAGATACACAGAGAGAGAGCGAGAGAGAGAGTAAAGGGTGCCTGAGAATCTAAATTGGAAGAGAAGGTAATTAAAGGAGAAGGGATTTTCTTTCTTTTTTGTGGATCCGACCACTCCCTCTACTTTTGTAGCTGGAGTGTGTGGATAAGACTGTGAAAGTAATGGCAACGAAGGTTTTAAATAGGGAATTAATAAAGAAAAAGAGTATAAATCATTTGGATTTGGGTGTAATTACTTTCTTGCCTTGGTATTATCACAGTCTATGTTCGGCAATTTTTTAATTAACAATCTTTCTTAGGTAGGAAGTTTCTTTATTACAGACTCAGCCGATATACTGAGCTAGTTTTTTATTATTATCTGGGACGCGATAAATTTTTCGGTTGTGCATGGGCAAGCAGTTGTTCAAGTTGAATTTTTGCATGAAATTTAGCTTCATCTTTTATTTTGGTCAAAAGCAAACTATTCAAAATATAGAAAGGTTATTGAACGTATCAAACCGTATAAGAAATTAATTTAGCATCCTACACATTTCAACAAGTGCCCCAATGGTACTTGATAAGAACTGTTCAAAACATCGAATATATTTTCGGCATGTCATATATGAAAATACAAATTTCGGTAGGCAGCTGTTCATGTAAGGGCCGTGAGTCTAGTGGTAGTGTCTGTTTTCCGAAGAGTCTCGAACAACAACGAAACCTGCGACTTGATGGAGAAATGGGAGAATGTGCACCAAATATGCGGAAGAGAGAAATATTAAATTTTTGTAGTAAACAATAAAAATTACATGAGCCTATTCAAATACTTTCTTAGATGATTATTTAAGATAACATATCAATTAAGGACATGCACTTCAAAGGAAAATATATGCTCAATCTTAAGAGAAACGAAGAATTAAGAGAAATACTCTCATTATCTCTTATAGAGAAAAATATTCTAGAGAAATATCTCTAAGAATAATGACGCCTATTTCTGTGGTTCTTGATGGACTAGTAGCACGTGCAATGCGTTCAACATGCTGGGTCGTGCTTAAACATACATTTACCATGCACACACACAAATATAGGAAAAATATATATAAAAAAGTCATAAACCTATAGCATTGGTACTAATTCAATCATAAACATTTTAATTACCATTTCAGCCCATCCGGCCAATTTAGGCTGAAAAATTGCTAATGTAGTTATCGGTCGTTCTATGTGGTACAATTGACATTGATATAGACATTTTTTTTTATAATTTATTTATAATTTTCCTTCCTTTTTTTTTTCCCTTCTTTTTTTTCCAATGGCTGGTTGTCAGTGCTCGCCCTCGTCGGCCATGGCCTATTGCCAGCATCCACGTTGGCGATTTCTAACTTAAATTGGTCGGATGGACTGAATTGGTATCAATGTGAAAATGTTTATGATTAAATTGGTCCAATTGAAAGGTTTGTGACTGAATTGATACAAATGTAATAGATTTATGTTTTTTCGATACTTTTCCCTGCAAATATATCTTGTATGTTTTCTGGGGACTTTCTCTAACACAAAGGAACAAAATAATTGAGGTTATAGGTAGATAAAATGTTGTTTTTTGGGAAGAGATAAAGGGGAGTTTGGACAGTGACATGCATGCAAGCACCAATTGTAAAAACAAGCATTATTATTCGGTAACATCCATATGAGGTGGAGAAAGATAAGGATCTTTTAGCGAAAATGGAAAAATTGATAAAAATAAATGGCAATTGATTTGGGAAATATGCAGTTAGGTTACTTTATATGTTGACAATTCGTGCCGAAGTGTTCTATATATCGGGGTTGTGCACACCAATATTAATTATAGGTCGAAATTGAATTATCTGCATAAAATATCACATAATATCAAATATCACATAATATCCTTTAGCAAATTTCATGTTCCTCCATAGACTTAAATCATTTGAGTAAATGCAATTTCAAGTGAAATGTTTTATGAATTCCAAGTGCAATTTTTCTTGTCTCAGACCAAATTCTAGCACTGGGATAATGACGACATCGCGACGGGTCCACGTCCAATAACTGAGTTGTACAAGGTCGTTTTTGAAAGAGGAATCAAGGATCATGGCAAAAAAAACATGCTCCATATATAAAATGGTCACATAAGCAACGAAAATAATTCTTATTTTCTATTAATTATGAAATTTATACATCCTTTTTGGAGAAACTTCTGTCTGAATCCAAATGGCATTAGATCAATGTTTATGAACTCTTTTAAAGTTTAATGTACAAATCTTTTTTTTTTAATCTGCTGGATTAATTCATAACTTAATGCGCCCCAAATGCACACGTATCATGTAGTGGGGAACTTTATCCCGGACAAAATGATTCTCTTGTTAATAAATTAATATATATATATCTATATATAAGTTATTCGACTGCATGTGATGGCCCACGATGCTACACAAGAACATTGGCGAAGACTATATATTTCTTAAGAATGTACACAATCACTAGAAACTAGACGTGCAAACAACCATATCACTGTCTCTTAAACTTAATCAATGAATTTTATTTTGTGCCCTTTTGTGTATTAAAATGAAAAAATCGATTGTAATTGCTTCCTGAGTTTCAAGCGAATCGATGTGCGCCACACCTTCCACTTGCCTTTTTTAGGGTTTGCACATCTTTATATTAATTCCATATGAAGCATGTGCAGTGTTGGCCACGGAGTGAGGCTTTGATTCTCCAAGTTAAAAAAGAGAACGCCCACTTTTTGTTTGTTTATTGAAATCGTGACTTGGGATACAGATAGGTGCCATCATGTGTGCAGGTGATGGAATCAAATGTTCTCTCTATCGGGAAGTTTATGTTCAAAACCCCAAATTAAATATATGAGGGGAAAAAATTAATTTGCACACTCCCACTTTCAGAAAAAAATTTTTAAAAAAAAACTTTAAATTGCTACTTTAGTTCTAATCAAGTTGGAGATAGACAGTGAGCAAACAAAGATGAGCACCCAAAATAGCCTTGATTTACTTATTGTTAACGCCGCATATAGATTAACGCTCGGTTGCATGGTTTTACTCGGAGTATAAGTAGTCACCGATCATACAATTTCCAAAAGAATGCGTAGTTAGGAGATCGGTGAGCTTTTTGATAATCATGGAGTCTGAATTTACTCATCGAAAGTGGGTTTTCCTTATCGCGAAAAGAAATTGAAAAGATATTTTACTACATGAAGAGCGATAAAATATTTGTTAATTTGTACTGCGACTTGATCTAACTCCCCACTAGATCTATCATTCTCTTCGGTGGGCAAAACCTCCAAAGTACTATCTGTCTTTGCTTTTCATAGTCATTATTATCCCCAAAGATAGAGTACTAAGTTAAATCTACATCCAATCTTCCCAAGCACCAATGGTGTGAGTTGCCAGGATAATGAAGCTTCTAGAGAACAGATGATGGAAAAAAGGAAAAGCTCAAAGCACTAAAAAAATCATGAGGATCGTACTATGCAATAATTATATCGTGCTCGATATTAAATCGGTTGTGCATGTTGATGCTACCATGTTAATCCACATGGTCCCCAATAAGGGACACTCAAGCTGGCTACCCACTAGACAAGACCTTAAAACAATAATGGTCCCTAAGAAAGCAAATAAGCAATCCCCCACACACAAACTTTTCCAAGAAAAGAGAAGAGAGAAGAGAGAATCGATCACATCAATCATGGGTTCTTGTACTCGATCCACACTTGCATCTCTTGAGTGGTCAGCACTAGAAACATTCTTAAAACTTATGTTCTCGATCACGATGTTGTTAGACAAACGATGTCTCACGAAAGCAAATCTGGGTCGTTTGTTTTAATGGCGGTAGGGCTTTTTCCATTTGTGATCATCGAGATCTGCAAAAGGAATGTCAAGTATGGGAGGGTTTATGTGTAGGGTGCTTATAATTAGTTCAGTTGATTTCGAGACAGAGACAGTGTGGAGCTCATGATTGTGGTGTTTCTTAGACAAATTCTTTAGTTGCTGCAAGATGTGTCACTACGTATGTATTCAATAGCTTTAAATCATCAACGTTTTGTGTCTTGTGAAATCACATATGTTTGGCTTAAGGGTTTTCCATTGCTAGTTTTGGCCATGCATTGCTTCTGGGACACTTTTCTCCCCTCCTTTTCGAGCATGCGAAATTATGGAATATTAAGTAAATAAAAATGTAACATGTAATCCTCGAATCATATTACAAATTGAGCCTACATATCATCAAGTTTCAAAACTATTCTTCGTTTGCAATTTCATTTTTACAAGTTATTGTACTCGATTGACATATATCATACTACTTTCATATCATTGGACTGCCTCCAATAGGGCACATATGCAAGTAATTCAAAACGATACAAGCGAGTAACATCCTATGATTCTATTTGGGTTGTTCTTTCTTTTTTATTTTCCCCCCCTTCAATTGCATTCCTTTAGTATCATTGTGTTTGACATGCCAATGAACCGACACCTGCCCGATCCCACAAAACAAAAAGATAACGCAAGTGTCGGCCTTCGCAAGAAATTTACCTACCTTAACCTTGCTCATCGGCTTTTCCCTTTTGGATGTACTTGTCCTGTTCGTTGCCAACATGATCAACAAGAAAAATGTCACGAAAAGAAAAGCAGGAGGAGTTAGAAACATCACCAGCATGACTTGGCCCAATCGTGGCCACTGAACTTGCCCCAAACAAGTATTCATCTTCAATATCTCATGGATGCTCATGGCCACATCCTCTCGCACGTTCGTTGCATGGACTTGCCAATTGAGTGCGCGCCCGTGGCGGTGACCTACTGAACATTACGATCCATGTGCGAGGTCGACATTGCACGGACGCATGTTCCATGTCCAAGTACTCTCGGGGTCCATACCATATGACATTCGTTGACAAACGCTCCACTCTTTGGTCCATCCCCACGTATTTCGTACGGCCCACCGATGCTTTGCTTCTCGAGCTGACTTCCACCACATTAACATCGTATGTGTGGCCGCAATTCAAACCGTGCAATGCATCACGACATTAGTGTACTATGCCCACCATATAAAAGTTGCATACACACGAGTCTTTTCTGAAAAAAAAAAAAATGAAATCATCACAAGAAGGTGCTGCGGACAACGTTCTAAATCTCGACAAAATGGATGAAAAAAGGTTTATTCAGATTGCTCGCACGTGTATTGTCGCGCACAATTATTTGAGAAGAAAGTACGATGAGAGCGAGCTCTTGATAAATTTTTATCGGCATTCTGATGCGTAATTAGTTGAATACACAATCCGTTCTAACAATGGCGAAATGTTCACGCGCAGGAATTAAGGTATTGTCTCTCCAAGCATTTTCACTCTTCTGGAGGTAATGGACTCGAGTTAAATGCATTTCAAACATTTCATATGGGGTTTTCTACAAGGTTTAAGGAGAATAAACTAAGAGGTTTAGCATACGAATATCCTTCTGTTTTGTTCACTGCGGGTTTAGGCCATTGGGCATGTCTAAAAGAATTACACAAAGTAGTCGAAGGGCGATTTTAATGCGATTGATGACATGATCATCCATCTTGACGGTGAGGGGGTTGGTATATATTTAGGGATTGGGGACAAATTTGAGGGTTTGGTAATCCGTTCATGGCTTCTTCACAAAACATAACAAAATGGGAAAGAAAAAAGACAATATATAGCGACATAATAACCGAGGAATTGGTAATAATTACTCTCGACTTTGATGTGGTAATTGATAACTCGCCGACACAATTTTTCTTCTTTTTCTTTTTTTCTTTCTTTTTGTCTTTGGAAGAAAGTTATAACATATGAGGAAGGCTCCTACTATTTTTCGCTTTTTATCATTATTGCCGACACATGATAAGGACATTGACTTTGCTTGAAACTCATGCACCCGCGTGAAGTGACTCCATGCAAAGGGCTCTTGTAGTTAATAAATAAATAAATGCATATACACACATACATATATATACATATACAACATAGCCGGATTTCCGTTGCTCATGACCCATCTAATATCTCGTTGTACGTGTCGCACTTATCCATCTTAGTCTTCATTCGTCAAATGCACATGCCATTTTAGTCTGACCTATTACACTTCGCTATGCGCGTCTAGTTTTTCCATCTAATGACTTAGGCTCCGTTTGTTTCATAAAAAATGAATGATTTAAAAAATATTTTTTTGAAAATGATCGTTTGTATCGCTTACAAAAATTAATGAACGATATATATTTTCATCGTTAACGAAAATATTTGAACATAAATTATTGACGGTAATGAAAATATTTTTCATCGACTAATTATTTTAAGCGATTATTTTTAGGAAAATATTTTTCAATCGCGAAATAAAGGGCGCCTTAGTTTTTTGGATTGGAGCCCAAAAACTGTGTTGAGTTATAGCTAGCAGCTCATTGACTCGATTTTTTAAAGCTCAAACGTTATCCTCTCTTTTGTGATTTTCGAGCATGACGTTTTAAAACTCCAATAATCTACATAAGGAAGGAGACAGATTTTAAAATACGTATCATCATTAGTTAATCATCAGTGTAAATACACGCATTAAGAGCCAAGCATGCGCGTACATAGAACACATCGCACACATAAATTCATCCAATTATATAAATATTACATTTTACGAAATTTGACTTTTGCAAAAACCGAAACACTTTAATTTATAATGTAGGAGCACGAAAGTAGAGATCCAGGACTTAGATGCCCATGAAACATCTCGTAAGTCCCAAGAACCGGTTAATTCAAGCGTTTTAGCTCATGTCGATGGCCTCGATTTAGAGCAATTAGCACATTATTGGTGTGAATTGAATATATACGACCTCCAATTTCTGAATTAGAAATTCTCAAACGACCGAGCCAACGATGAAAACTTTGAGGGGTTAATTTGAAGTACTTTAAATTATCACAACGTACATATATTAACACATAGATTCGCTTATATTGTTTCATAAGTTTGCAAGATATTTTTAAACTTTGGTGGGTTTTTATTTATCTTTAAATAAAGTGGAGGGTGCTTATATTTATGCCCACCGCTGCCAACTAATTATGCCGACCTTTATTGCACTTTTCTTTAACCCAATTAACAGCACAATTTTCGTCGCATATATAGATTCTCTTTTGGTCCACGAAGAATTGCATAGCGCTCGCATTAAATATTTTGTCTTTCTCGTTAAAGCTAACCCTAAAACTAGGGCCTGGGCATGGGTTGAGAGATACTGACACATTCATTTTCCTCTGTCGTAGCTGTCCACAAAGCAGGAAATGGACCACGAAGATCTCATCAAATCTTACACACAATTAATAACCTACCACAATTGGGACCAAAAATTAAATTAATTAGAAATCTCTATAACCGGTCGGTCGTCCCCTCGTCTCCCCTTCGGTTGTGATTGAACCATGCAAGTTTAGCTCCCTCCTTCTCCAAGGATATCACCTCCCTCGTCGGATAATTCGTACTCTACTTCCATTAGCGTCGTCATAGAACGACGGTGATGGATTTGCCCAAAACGAACGTTTGATATAAATTCGAACCAAATGAAACGAATTTTCCCTCCTCGGAGGGGGACTCGAGCACCTATAAAAGGAATAAAAAAATATCGTAATTCGACATCAAAAGCGTGAAAGTAATAATTGCTTTTAGGGTTTTTACCATTGACTATTTCTCTGATCATTCATTCGAATGTGAAAAGGTTCGCTTGTGGGAGTTCTTCTTGTCTACGGAAAGTGTGCTATAATTACTTGATTTAATTACGATGACTCTAGAAAGTAAATAAAGGTTCCTAACAAAGGAACAGCTGACTCTTTCGTAAAAGCATTTTGGACACGATTTTCTTCCATTTTGTTGGAATAACCAGCTTGCTGAGAAATCTATCTTATGCTTTGGCGCAAAAAAAGAGAGTAGGAAACTATGGTACTCAAATCCAAAAAAATTAGAAATTTGATCTAAAGGTGAAGATTAAGGAATTCTTTTTAACGGGTATCAAAATTTTGTTCGTTGGATAAGGTAAAAGTATAATTGATCAAATCACATATTCTTGTTAGGCCAAATGCATGAAAAATCTTATTGTAACACGACCATTGCGTTAGAACTAGCTAAGCAACCCATCGTAGTGTACGAGTGTTTATTTTCGTTAATATTAAGGTATATAAGTAAAAGAGCGTGCGAGTACAAAATGCCAAATGAGTTTTCTTAGGGGCCCTTAACTGAAATTTAGCGATGAAGTATTATGACGACACTATAAAGCACGCTCTCGTTATTGGCAGACCAAGCTATTTGAAGCATGCCTTTGCTTCTTTAGCTAGCATCAACACTACCAAATGACAGACTCTGAAAAATAAAAAATAAAAAATAAAAATGAACATTTCCAATGGAAAATCATGCAGATGATTTGTCGACACGTGTCTTTCTTCTGATTCTTCTCTCTATGAAGACATTTCTCAGCCTCACGTGCATCTAACAAAGGTAGTCACTCCATGGAGAAATTTCGCAACTTCAATTACTTTTCAAAGTGCTAAGAATTGTCCGTGCATTATCGCGATCTTGGGGGCAAAGATGGGATGTGAACCAAACACGTGTGTCCAATTGATCACATCACTAAGGTTAGCAATGATAGGGGGGGTCAAATAATCTACTGATAGATTAATGTTAATTTTCAACCTAGGCTATAAGCTTTAGTCCCCGGCGTCTCTTTCATGTGTCACGATACTTGGAAAAACTATCGCTCGCCCGCGACGTGATCCGTCACAACTTTTGTTTTCATCAAACAAACCAAGCACCATTTGGCCGAAATCTAATCCCGTCGTCAATCAATCGGGTCAAATCAATCAACCCGTGCTGTGCCATCACCCGCACCTTCTTCTCTCTAGCATCTCCACCACGAGACGAACTGGATGACCAAGCTCTTTGTGGACTCATGCGAAATCGAATACGTTTGTCTCGTTGGAGTTAGTCAAATGCAGCGACCCTAAAAGCCCAATCAGGGAAAAGATGGCCCTTGGATTTCCCACCCATGATTTGTCGGGTCAAAATCAAATTTCGGGTGGCAACAAAAAAAAAAAAATCACCCACAAATTTCTTCTCTTTTCTTTTGCTTTCTAATGGATCTACGATACTAGCTAGTAGCTATGACACGAAGAATGACCAAACCCGCAAAGCACTGTACTCTTGAAGAGACATGATTGCCTGTAGAATCATATGCTGGTTGCAACGGAGATCAACCACAACAGGGAGACGCGTTCGTCTTCCATCTTCACTTTGCACATTAGAAATTATCATTGGACTTTATACTAAAAAATAAAAAAATCAAAGACATGGACCGATCCCAAGACCCTTTGGTCAGTAGGGTTCTTCTTCTTCTTCCTTTTTAGCGCGGTCTGTTCCAAGTGATAAGGATTATGATGGCAAAAAGGAGGGAGGGAAGCAAAGGAAAGAAGGGAGGAGACATTAATGGCGGAGTCAAACGGTAGTCAACCACGAGACACGAGGTCTGAGCCACACGTGTGCAGCGAAAGACGCAGGGATAACACCAAGCGTACCGAAAAAGTCTGGTTTTAATTTCCCAACGTCTGTTTCGCACGAATGGGTTTCCAATCCCCCCACGCCCCAGTCTTTGCACGTGCGGTACGGCTTGCTCTGAGAAGTCAGTCCGATAGCGACCTCTTATCGTCGAGGGTTCACATGGACAAAAACCAGCTGCAACACACGTGAACAAATTTTT
>BCNH02000010.1:1467213-1522050 GCA_001662345.2 Metrosideros polymorpha var. glaberrima
GGTATTAACCTTTAAAAAGCAACACACTTTCGAGTTTTTACTGAGCTTGTTTTATCTTATTTTATTACAAATTTCTTAATTAATTTTGGGGAGAGATTGCTTCCCCCACTCTCTGTCTCTGTCTCTGTCTCTGTCCGCATTTCTCTGTCTCTGTCCGCATTTCTCTCAATTACGCAACGACAACACTGCACAAAAAGCAGAGTGAATTTTGCATTCACCGCACTTCGATTTGTCTAATTTGCATTCACGCCAAAAAAAATTATTATACCTTTCTTCCTCCTCCTCCTCCTCTTCTTCTTCCTCCTTCCGTTTCAAATTCTTCGCGTAACTTCAACAAACTCCACCCTCTCCGTCATCGCGCCTGCTTTCACCGATCGCCTGGCCACCCATTTCGTCCCAATCGCCGTCGCCGCCGCCGCCGTCTTCGTTCCTTCATCCTGTTCTCTCTTCTTTTTTCTCTTTGACTTGGGTTGTTTGTGCGTCTGTGGGTAGAGGGATCCCTCAAGTTATGGGGAGAGTATTTGTGGTGACTCTCGAAGGGAAGATCTACAGTTGCACGCACTGCAAGACCCACCTCGCGATTGGCGAGGACATCGTTTCCAAGGTGCGATCTTCGGTTCTTGATCTGCTGATCGTTTCTTGGCTTTTGTTGCCGTCCGAAGCTTTTTGTTCGGGCGTTATCGTGGATAATGATGTGGTGATGTTCGTCACTAGGAGTAGATGTGATTACAGTGACGATCGCGATGGTTGCTTAGAATCCCGTCCTCAATTGAAGTTCTTGTTATGGGCATTCTTCATCGTAAAGGAAAAAAAAAAAATGAATTAAGCTAAACTAGCTAAGAGCGACGACTGTGGCTCTTGAAGTTGAATGATTGGGGGCAATGCTGAATTAAACATCTGATCTTAGTTTGAAGTAAAAAAATGGGGCATTGGGAGCAGTTTGGGCCACGAGTCTTTGTATGTGGATGCTTCGTCTGGAAAGTCGATAAGATAATCTCGGAGCTTTATGGTCTCGTGCAGCTGATGCATTTTTAGTGGTCGACTTGATTCCGAGGGTTGTTCGACAGGACGATCCTTGGCTACTTTCTAGTTAACATATGAAAATGCAAACTTGTGATGGCTGTATCCTTATTTTGGATAAATAGAGATGATTGTTGTTTCGTTCTCGAGAAAGGCATTGCTTGGGTGAGGTGGGAGGACCATGGATGTCATATACTTCTGCATCAGTTTCTCATTGATGCTCTCGGCACTTTTGCTAAACATGAAAATTGGCCTCTCACTCTTGCAGTTGTTCCCTGTGTCATCTTTAAGATTTGATCTTCATTTGATTTTGAAGCAAGAACTGGAGTTTCCATCTCACAGTTCAATGCTATTGATGTTTCTTTGCTACAAGAGGAAGCCATTCTTAGAGCGGGGTAGTTATTTCAAGACAAAATAATCATGGAACTCAGAACGTCACCAATATTCATGATTAGAAACCTTAACTGCCTGTTGTCTTTTTCCACTTATGGAGGCTTACTGCTCCATCAGTTCCCTACTTATGATCCTAGATAAGTTGAGAGTGCCCTTTCTGATTTAGTTCTTTGCCAAAAATTTGGTTTCTCTAGGAGCAAACTGAGAATACCAAGTTCTAACAAATGGACCACTCTCTTGTTTTACTGCAACTTACACTACACAATAGGATACTTTAGTATGTTGTAAGCTCGTTTGCACATTCTGACATCATGTTTGCTTGTGCTCTTTCACTCAGTCTTTCCACTGCAGGCATGGGAGAGCCTACCTCTTCAACAAGGTGTAAGTTTTTCTCGACTTTGGCGCTCTTTTGTATCGGTACATGTGTCAATTGGGAGGAGAAACTAAATGGATGCACATGAGAGTTAATTCTCTTACTTTTTTTTTAGTGAAAACATTCTAGCTGTCTGTTATATCAGTAAAGAAAATCATGTCTTCATCTGGTAGGAAGGAGCTTTTCAGTTCGCTTGATATGTCTGAAGCATGTCACTGGATTAGGGCTCTATTTAGTTGACAGTTTCGGCGTCTTTTAATGATGTTAGAATGTTCCCGTGCTGTCTAAGATTGTGACTAATTGGCTCGAAGAGGCAGCCCTTTTTGCCATAACCTGCATCTGAATTTTTTTGTTTGTATTTATTACATTCTTGAATTGAGAAATTAGGATATCTGTCTGCAGGTATTCATAAAAATGTCAAGAAGCTAGAGTGGTGAAATTGAATGATACTTTCCACTAGCATACTCAAATCATGGGTGATGAACCATAATTAAATTCTCTCTATCCCACGTTTGTTCATCTTTTAAATTATTTGGCAGAGTGAATGTGTCTACTGGTGAGAGAGAAGAGAGAATGATGATGACTGGGATGCACACCGTTGCTGACATCTTCTGTGTTGGTTGTGGAGCAATTGTTGGGTGGAAATATGTAAGATCAGGATGCAGTGACTTTAAAATGATGGCTTAAACACACTAGTTTTGTTGCTCCAAGTGATTCAGGTGGTTTTTACAGGAGACTGCTCACGAAAAGAGTCAGAAGTACAAGGAAGGAAAATCCGTTCTCGAGCGGTCAGTAGACATTGTGAAATTACAGATGGTCGTTGGAAAACTTAACGGCAATTAAGGTTGTAGCAATTGAAAATGTTCTGTTGTTGAGCAGGATTAAGTTGGTTGGTCCTGATGGAAGCAATTACTGGGCCACTCATGAAGCGCATATCATCGGGGGTAGCGATGCTGATGACGTTTGATTGCCCATTTTAACTCCCCAAATGTACATTCAGTAGCCTCCAATATATTCTTCTTCAGCTAATGTGAATTTACTTTCGACTGAAGATTCCAGGTTTGGCAGCTGCTGCTACTTGCTGTCAAATGACATGATTGGAAAACAAACATTTGATTGTTTCATTCTGATCTAAATTGAATATTCAATCTTCTCCTGTACGTAGCCATTCTTTTTCAGGAGACTGGTACATCTTCTTGCTGCTGGTTATTTGTGTGGTTGAACAAGTGAAAATTGATCACCAGACATCACAGGATAGCATCTTAGAGCCATACAGAGGCCTGGTCACGAGCTGGACACGAACCAGGGACAGGAGAATCACTTCGACCCCCGCGATTTCCCTTCATTCTTTCCGTGACTTCACAAAGGATAATCGAGTGGATGTCGGAGGTTTTTTCTCCTCCATTGAACTGTCATCCTTTAAAATGAAGAGATTCCGGCTAAGTCGGAAAATACAACTCTTATACTTCCTTAGGCGAATTGCGTATACTAACTAAATACACTTGACAATTGGGCAGAATCGCAAAACCAAAACACCGGTTGTGAAAGGATCAATTTTTAGAATTAGGGAATCAAATTATAAACCGCGTGATATTCACATATGCTCTTGATGTCGATAGCCAATTATCCTCACATTTACTATAAATGTGTAGGGGATACCATAGAACGCTTCTTTTTGAGCTCGAGTTATGCGTGCCTGTGCTCTGGCATCTAGGTCTCAAACTAATTGCTAAATTTGATGTTTTACTCGATCTCATGAATTCGAGGTGCCCAGTGAAACTGGTCGTCAGCATCGGAGTTACAACATTGGGTGAGCAATTTCCTCTTCTCCTTTGGAAGAAATTATTTACGAATTGCTCGTGGTATAAAAGCGGGCTTCCTTTCCATTCAATATAACTCGGTGCATCGACCAAACTCTTGGAACTGCTTATATTTCCATATCCATATTAAGAACGTAACCTCTTCGCGTATGTTTGGCGCGCACGTCACTTGTTTTGATTTCGTCTAATCTCACAGCTCAAATGTCTTTGATGATAGCCTCTTAGGAGTTCTTAAATCTCATCCGTGTGAGCTACGGAATGCCTCGAATATGACATGAAACCACTAACTTACACATTGACTACGACTGACCATCCAAAGCATCTCATTTCGATCCTTCTGGCGGAGTTCGTGATTCCGGGTGGTGGTCATTTGCCACCAACTTCAATTTATCTCCTCCCTTTTGTTAAACCCAACTGCTTCTGGAGATGATTTAATCATCGAAATTTAAATGTTAATGATTGATCGACCGCTTTGTCAAACCCAAATGGTCATGCCCGGGTTGATAGGAAGACAAATTCTCTTCTCTTTCCTTTTGCAGAAAACGACACGATTTCATCCTACAACGTGGTGGTGACGATGGTGAGTGGCACGCGGATCTCTGAGAATTCATTATAGGAGAGGGACCGTGTGAACTTCCTGCTCTTCAGTTTTGCTTTGAAACCATGATAGTCAAACCAAACTAAATAGAGATGATCGAAATCTTTCGATGAATGAGTGCTTTATATCCTCAAAATCCTGGAAGTATCGATAAACTCGAGCGAGTGGGACCGCATTTTTATCAACAGACGACCCCTTGCACAAGCAAGCGGCCGATTCAATGGATCATACACCGACAATCCAAGCCGTGACTGTTTATTGTTGAGGATAAGAGATGTTGGAACTTGTACTAAACAAGACAATGAGAAAATTACCGGAAAAGTTCTAGACCTATTGCTCTTGTGCAAATTCAGTCCTAAACCTTTTGGCGTTTTGTCAATTTAGTCCAGAAATCACTGACGTGGATACCGACCGTCTTACGCAACACAACCGACAGTGATGTAAACAATTTTTTTGATTTTTTTTTTAATTTTTTAGTTAAATCTAAGAAAAATGCAATAATGGAGAGAGAGAGAGAGAGCCATTGCAATGATGTAAGAATCTAAGAAAAATGCACAGGCAATGCCTTTTTAGGGGGTCTATCTATGATGCAACATTCACGACACTTGAAAATCATGCTCCGCAGGGAGAAGGTTCTTCTGAAATTTCGTCGACTGACTCAACAAAGTTCAATGGAAGAACATTGTAAGGCATACGAGCAGGAACTCACATTTTACATCAATCAAGGGTAGCACTTACATTTGATCATGCGATGGAACTGTCAGAGCTTCCTTGTAGTCCTGAAAAGATGACATTATTCAGGTAACAAAACAAGCGCCACTTAACATCACCCGTCCTTCCGACCAAAAAAACATCACCTGTCCAATCTGGTAACACTTGACCAGTTCTTTCTCAAAAAAATAGATCACCCAAGTGAATAGACCATTCGCTCAGACAACTTTCGACCGACCGCCCTCATGTACCTACGCAATTGGGCTTCTGGGTAAAGCTGCTCAGCAAGACCAAAGGCCCCTCGCAGATCCTTCATAGAAGAATTAGACCAATGAATTATTTCGTATATCAAGTGTATATACATGCAAATCACGATACGGATCTCTGTTCCAGTCACCAAGTAGATTATGTAATTACGTGAGTTCCATTAGTTTTAAAATATATATATATATATATATATCTTATTCTGTGACTGGTAAAATCAACAAAATAATTGGCGGCATGACTTAAAGAAAGCAGGGCACTGGCTGAAGAACTGTCCAGACAAATAACCCATTGGCTTCTCCTCTCTATTTTCAACACCAAAAAGCCAGTGGAAAGTCAAAATGACATTCACAAAAGGAGCTTGCCAACCGATAAGAAAGGAGATTTAGAGTTGCCAATGAACTAATCATACCTTGTATCTCAGGCGAGACCCCTGTAGCTCCATTAGAGTATTTCCAATTTCACTATCCTCTGTTTCAGAGAGTTCCACGCTAGAGCTTTCCCTTTCTGAGTCAACATCAGACTCATCTTCTTCAGGGTCAAACATTTCTTCATCTTCGACAAAAAGATCATTCAAGTCCTTATGCTCGCTTTCGTCATGCTGATGTTCACTGATATGATCAGAAACTGGAGGCAGCAACGGCTTTTCATCTTGGTCTTTATAGTCTGACAGGACAACATACTTACTTCTATCAAGCAGAGGCTTTGCAACGTTGAAGGGAACCCACCTGAGATATGCATTAACTAGCTTGCACATTAACTTTGACAATATGCAGAGGTACTTATCGCACATGCAAAAGAATCACAGAGCTTACATGATGACTATAAAGTGTGAAGTACTTGAACTAGGAGGGATGATGAATTTGAAAGCTAACTTCCTCACATTTGGAAGACCCTCAAAAACAAGTTTCATGCAAAGAAGAAAGAAAGTGCAAGAGGGACGTACTGGTAACGGAGGGGACATAGAAGCTCAGATGGCCAATACGCTGCTTTATATCTCATCTTGACGCATGAATGAATGTAATAGCCAAGGTAATAATACTGAAGACTGGGGCAGTGAACTTGATTCTCCTTCACCCATGATATTTCTTGCAAAGCCGAATATTTGCCCAAAGATAAAAAGGCAAAGTCAGGGTCCCAAAATAAATACTTACTTGACAAGCATTTAGGAAGGATATCCACCACACCAACTGCAACTAATCGGCCATCAATAACATATGTCTGATGGAAAGACCCAAAACCGCAGGGAGGAACTGAACCATCACTGGTGGACGGAACAAAAACCAATGGTGTGTCGACCAAAAATCTCTTGTACGCACTCTCTGTGACATGGTCTGGCTTGTCATTGTGCACTTTCAACTGATATTGTCTGTACAGCTCAAATTCTTCAGGCTCAAAAGTGGATCTTTTCAAAAGAATCTCAAGCTTCCGCCTTTTTCCTGAATAACAGTTACAGCACCTCACCAAACATCTCCTCTTGTTTCCACTTCTCGTTGAAGAATCTTTAGAGAGAGATTTTTCTTGGCCAGTCTTATTTGCTGGAGTGTGCTCTGCAATAGAATAAAAGTTAAGATGTCCGTCACATGCTTGGGTCAAGAGGCCAGATGTTTCACCCATCTGAGACAATGAATGCGCCAACTTTTCTCCGATAGTTTGAGGTGGCAACTCAGGAGGCAGCTGGTCTTCTGCTGAATTTCCAGAGAACTTTGACTGTTTTTCATCCTTTTTTTCTGACCGCGCACGCCTTAAAGCGGCAGCCAATTGGAAAGCAATGTTACTGGTATACAAGAGATGTTCTAATCCTTTGACTAGCTTCTTCTTTTTGGTTGGGGAGACTCGTTTGACAGAAGCTTTAGGTAATTGAAGATTGGCAGGAAAGGTCTCACTTTCAATGCATGTATGCACTGCCTTATCAATTGCATCAGACAAGTAATGCATAAATTGTTCTGGCTCATTCTTATCCTCCTCCTTGCCCACAGAAGTTTCAACTATTGCCAAGCTTGACTTTCCATGACATTCACAATCACATGCCCCTTTAGAAGTACTTAAATCCTCCAGGAGCTCATACTTGGCTTTGATGTCCAGTGTACCATCCAAAAACCTAGAAATTAATCACCATGGTGAGAATTTCTAGTGCATTATATCCAGGGTATGCAACTTTGCTAGATCCTCACCTCAAGGGTATAATTTGGTAGACATGCAACAAGAAGCCGAACAATTTTACCAATTATTGCACTTGTTAAGCTTAGCTTCGCGGAGTAAAAAAGTGCGAGAAATTTCTCAAGGAGCGAAGAAAGCAAAGCTCTTTCACTTAGAGAAATCTCCTAGGTTGGAAATCTTAGTGACGTCAAACAAAAATTCCACTCATGGAGTCATCCATTGAAATACCATTCCAATGCCTACTAGCCTTAGAGTGGGCAAATAGTATTTGACAACCAAATGCTTCTAATCAATTGACAAAGAATGGACTCCAAACTTGAATGCTGTCTTGAAATCAGGGTGGTGGTCGATTTTGCAAAATGCAATGACGACAGAACGATCAAAAGTCACATGCAAAGATGCAACGATGCAATGAATAGAATACATAATGTAGAGAGGTTATTAAAGCAATACCTTTCCATCCGTCTGTATACTCGATTTTGCTCCTTGGAAGGAGAAAAGTCTGCTGCTTTTAAGCGGATAGTATAAGAAGGGCAACACGTACTACTCATATCTGGCTTGTAAAGGAAAGAGCCAGATCTTCTCCATCCTCGATCAAGGAGATCTACAGGATGAGTAACAAAGTATGAATTGCCATTCAAAAGAAAAATGCACAATCATTGAATGGACGATAACATCTATCCGACTTATTATTGCCCCAGCAAGAAAACTAGCACAGAAATCCATCAGGTACATTTGAAAGAACAATGTAAAGGAGAAGATACGACATAGGAACAGAAACGACTCAAGTCGGAACTTCAGCATACGCGCATGTCTTGACAGTTGATAGAACGAGTGCGAATAAATTCCCCTCGTACCGATCAAAAATTCGAAATTTCTCAAGTTCCAAGCAGATATATGCACAGAAACTACAGCTGGTCGAGAGTTGATAAGTAAAGCGCATCGACAAGCTAGAGCTGCCCAGAGTCTCAAAAGAGGAAATTGCACCAACCTTGATAGTCATCCACGGTTAGGCTCTGCGCCCACAAGCCTGCGATCCAAGTCGAAGAGACATTAGAAAAGTTGTCGGCGCAAGCTGATACACACACATGAAGCAGCAGATTGGAACTAAAGACTAATGCAATCAGCAATTCTCGGCAATCATGAGCCTCAACAGATGACAAAGCCGAAAAGCAAACCGAAGGCACGGCATTTCCAGTCCCAGCCAATCCAAATCCGAACACCGTAAGCGCGGGCATAATCGTACTCGCTACACGGGAAACGCAAGAAACAAGAAACCGCAAACGAATGTACGGACCGTGAGAAACGCTGGACCGGTTGGGGGATCTGCAGTACCCGCAGGATCTTTTCCGCCGGCCGCAATCCACGACCACCGTCTCTCCTCTGCCGCCGCCGACGACGTCTCCGCCACCGCCGCCGCCGCCGCTGCTGCTCGCCTCGTTGCGATAATTGCCCGCCATCTCCGCTCCGAAGCTCCTTGCCTTCAATTGTTCATCGCCAAACCAGGGAGAGAGAGAGAGAGGAAATTGGCGACGTCTCTATTTTCTACAAGCTTCGAATCTGTGGAAGATGGGAGACGACCAGCTGCGGTACGTTTCGAGAATGGATGAATCTGCGGGCTCTTCAAAGCTGCTGATGACTCAGTGAGTTGGCGTGCCCGATCCGGTTTTGCTCCTCCCTTTTTTCCCTTGAAGAAAAAAAGAATAGTATATATCTCCATTATTTTTGCTTTCTGGTCACATATTCTGAGAATAATTACCGAAGGAGGCCAAAATTCTCACTTTCTTTTCCGGAAGGGCCCACTGAGAGGAGCGGCAATTCTCACATATCCTGGAGTCTCTTCCGCTAATATGTTTCAATCGGGGTCATTTACCAAAATAGCACAAACTTCAATTACGACTCACCCGGCCCGAAACCTATTTCGGCAGATCAATTTCAAATTTCAGGTGGAATCTGTACGAAATCTGAAATCACTCACTTTTATTGGAGAGGTTCGAGTTAATTGGTGTTGGGTCTTGATAATGCACCGTTAATAAAAAGGAAAGGGATAGAATATAACGAAGGATACAACATAGGAAATTGAAATGCAATGGGGACCAAAATCGAAAGAATTGTTTGGGCTGGTGAGCTGTGTAATTGAAAGATGTATCGTGCGTATTTTCATCTACATCCCCACTTTCCGCCAACCATGTCATGCACGGGTGACGTATTTCGTTCCTATCCCTGACTCTGATTCCCACATTTTAAGTCTCATCTCTATCCCCAAAATCCAGTTAAGCCCATACCGCTAGCCAACCAAAAGTTCGGGAACACTTGGAGCGGCAGGGATTTCAATTGCTGCCTTTGATAGATGATGATGGACAGTGACTCCATTCAACGGTAGATTAAAAAAAAAACATTCTCCTTCGGAGAATTAAGGGGGCGATTGACAAAATTTCTATATCAGCAATCAATTTATGAATTAAAAAACGCATTTGATAATAACACAAAATTTTTATTCTCGAAACAGAAATTCGTTTGATAACAACATAAAATTTATATTTTCCTAACGGCTTCGACAGCCAACTAACGGCAAGGGGTAGATGTGGAAGACAACAATGACAATGGGTGGGCGACGGGCTGCGACAGGCGGCGACGGAGGGGAGGAGAGGCGGAGAGCCAAGAGAGAGAGGAGAGTGAATCGTGAAGAAATTAAGGAAAGAAAGAAGAGTTTTTAGCTTCTGATTTTTGTTCCAAAAATAAAAAAAAGTAGAAAATTTTAACTTCTGATTTCTATTCCAAATCTATTTCTAAAACATAAATTCATTTTAGAAATAGAAAAATGAAATTGAAAAGTAGAAAATTTTACCCAACGAATTTCTGTTCCAAACCTATTTCTAGAACAGACATTTTGTTCTAGAAATTTTATCATACAGGCCCTAAATAGTCAATCCCGACCTTTTTCACATCAACTCTGAGAATTATTTGCAGAGGGTAAAAGCACAGAACAGACCAGACGGCCTTAAACTTAATCTGATTACGATCCATCCCATTCACACAAACCATGAATCTGGATGTGATGCGAACAGATGACGAGTCCATCCCCTTGATCGTCAAGACATAAAGGATAGCATAGTATCGGCATCTAGGAAGACCCGCACGTTAGAATAACAAGTTGTACCTCAGATGTTTTACCTCGCTAGTCCAAGGCGATCAGATACGCTTGACCCCCATGTGTGTTCCAAAAGAGGAACTCCATGAGTCGTGACATTCCAGAGGATGTATTTTCACTATTAAGCTGCCAAACAAGAAGGAGAATGCTGGAATTATAGTCCTATTCAAGCGGCGGCAACAGCCTCAGGGGTGACCACCGAGGCAGTTGCCGCCTTTTCAGGAGCATCGGCCACCGTGGCACCACTGACTTTAGAGTCATCTAAGGTGGGTGGCGATGGTGGACAAAGCTTCAGGTGGGACGGAGCACTGTGCTTCAACTTCAAGAGAATCTGTCGCATCCTTGAAAGTTCGGTTGGTTTTCCTGGCTTAGGGCCTTGGACAACAACCGCTGAGGCCTTCTTCTCTTGATCCTTCTTTCCTCTCTTATTTTCTATGGTGGGAACTTCATTAGGGATGAGCTCTGCAATCGACTTCCAATAGTTCTTGTCAGCCTCAGTGTGGAACTTCTTTAGGCTGGCCGAAAACAACTGAACCACCCAGGACATAGAATCAGAAAAGGCCAATAACATTTCGGTTTTCCTATGTAATAAAAAGAACATGACAACATATCCCTACCAGACTGCCAAAGGTGACCACATGAAAGCATGCCCATGAAAGCAATGGTCCTATGCAACTATTAATGCTATGATTGTTTGTGCTATTTCACCCTGTACTAGATTAAACAATAGATAAGATGTACTTGATGTATCATAACGAGAATAACTTATGACATTAATCAGATTTAACTTCCAACCAGTTAAATTCAACCACATTCAGTTCCTTCCCCATTCTACGCAACTAATAATGCTATGAATGATTGTGTTATTTCACCCAGTCACAATAGATCAAGTCCTAGATGTATCGTAATGAGTAGAACATATGACATTAGTCAGATTTCCGACTAGTTGAGGTCAAAGACATTCTGATTTTCCCCATCCTGCGTGATAGCCAAGTGTCCCAGGGAATAACTGAGATCCTAATCACTTTCAAATCATATGAACACGCTCTAGTATTCTACTTTTAATTTGGTCCTAAAATCTACTCCCCATAATCACCAGAGTATTTATAGCACTAGTGAGAAATCCCCATACACACTGTGCCCTTCATCATTCTCCACCAACTACAACGCATTCATTTACCTCATCATATCCAATAATGTTCGTATGGTGTGCACTACCATAAAAAATATGAAGCTCAAGTGCAGTTCAAACACATAATATACCATTGGTGTGCTCCTCCCTTTCAAAACTACTATTTGATTGTAGTGGAAATTCAGTACTTAGAATCGATTCTAAAGGGTAGTTTTAACTTGATTGACTCTAATTTGCAATCATGGGAGCTACTAATGCATCTCATACAAACTAACAGAAAGCTGATGCATTGGAACTTAATTTTTAACTCTGAGTCAGCATTATGCAGTTCTTTACAATGATTGCAAAAGATCAATTTTAAATCAATTTGATCAACTGTTGCAAATTTAAAAATCAAATACTGTGGCTGGATTATTCCACTAACAACAGTCTTCAGCACAACTTCCATGAAATTATTTGAGGAAGAAAGATTACAATTCAATACACTGATGTCATAAAACGGAATCATATAGACCCACCCAGCAAAATATTACAAAAACAACGACCATAAAAAAAAGAAATTCAAGTATTAACAAAAGATAAATATCATGAATTAAGTTGCAATTGTAGTTTGGTAAGGCTCACCTTCTCCTTTTCCCTGTTGGTTGTCTTGTTGTTCTCACAGGTTATGGTCCTTTTCCTGTAGAACTCAATTTTATACTCATCTGCTTCATCAATTATTTGGTTCAATAGCTCTTTCTCCATCTTCTCCTTCTCTTCCAATCGAACTGCATTTTGTCTTTGCATTGCAACAAAAGTAATAATGAATGTTAAAAAAAAATTTAAATGACAACAATCTTATAATATATAATGTTAAGGAAAAAATAAAGTACATAGTAATCAACAAAAGCAGGAATTTTGCTTTGATCAAAATAAAGCTTAACAGTCGACAGCACTGAAGGGATTTACAAGTAGAGCTACACCATATATCCTTTCTTCAGTAAAGTCCATGAACAGAATTGAACCACGGGTAAATAAATTCATACCCCCTTCATTAGGTAATGTTACATTGAAGCTCTTGTATTTCTACTATCCACTATTATCCTTTAAAAACTTTGAAGCTACGCAAGAATCATACTTTAAGAGCTATTAAAGGAATCCACCCATTATTTCATGGTGGTTCGGTCCTTCGATCAATAAGTAGTCATTGTCGTTGATTTCAATGTTGCCCCTCCCCTCAATTGCCTATCCCTCTCCACAAGGGTTCTTCAATCGCCCAAGTTGGTAACCAGTAGATCAAACAGATTAAATTCCACCCGTTCATCATAACATTTTTATAATTTTCGTGTGTTCAGACTTTTTCTAAAGGAGTTATGACAAAATGCATGCGATCACCCAAAGAAAGACTAGCTTTATATTGGGGTAAGCAAAAATCACTCTCGAAAATCTTGATAAGATCTCATGGACTCAGTTGTGAAGGTCATGAAAGTCAAAAGCCAATGGGAATTTGAAATTCCGTAAGCCCTGGGACAAGCAGACAAAGTTAACTAGTTATTCAAGAAGTGAGAGACTCTCGAGGCTGCTGTTCGTCTCTAGGGGAATATAACTGGGGCACTACACTAATACTTATGATGGAGCAAATTGACAGTGTTGAAAGTTAACCTCTCTTCCTCACTGTCCCATGTCCCTTTTAGTCCCCGGCTCGCGAATTCAATCTCTGAAGCATTGCAGAAGATCATAACTTTTCCCACAAAATTAGCTCCACTACAAAGTCGTCATCTTAAAGTAATCCTACGTGATAACAGCACTAAGATGCTCCAAGAGCCAAGAATTTCCCTCAATTCACTCAAAGGGCGGCTTTCGGCTTTCTCTTATAGGGGTCTATTTTCTCTGACTTGGCTCCGCTTGACCTACTTGACTCAGCGGCTAGAGCATCGCTTTCATGGTGCGAGAGCCATTGGTATTGCCCCTTAACCTAACCATCGTGACACACTTCTTAATCGTGTAAACAGCGGAGCACGAAGCTCTTCAAACCACCACACCTATGACCACAAGATATCAAAGCTCGGCACACTAGACAGAATGAGCTGTGGAAAAGCTCAAAATTTTGCAACACCGTGAGACTCACCTCCTCCACTCTCTCAAAGCAAATCCTTCCTCAGGCTGCATCTCCATCGGGGGCGGCAAGACCGGGCCGTCCGCACCGCCAAACTCCCCGTCGAACCCCTCGCCGTCCGCCTCCTTCGAGAACCCCCCGGCCGGGGCGTAGATCGGAGGAGCCGCCGGCGCCTGCTCCGGGAAGAAACCATCCCCGGAAGCGAAGGAGCCGTTGTTGTCGTCCTCGGCTGAGTCGGACTCGGCGACATGGTGAGACGCGTAGGGCTCGAATCCCGGGGAGAGGGCCGAGTCATCGTCGAGTTGGGAGAAGGAGGACATGGTGATCGTGAGCGAGCGAGCGTGTCGCGACTCTTCACTCTCTTCTTCTCCGTCTAGCTTCGGAGTTTCAGTTCCAAGAGCGCAGAGTGGGAATGAAAAGCGCGTGAGAGAGATCACGTTGTCGGAAGCGAATGGGCCTCTTTTATGGGCCTGATGCCATCTAGTTGGGCTAAAGTCATTTTGGGCCCATCCGATATTGGATTTCCAAAAAACTTTTGACTCCTTGAATTTGAAATAAGATAAATATTAGTCAAAATTTATCTCTCCTAAATTAGAAGAATCTACGATTCCATAAAGTGATGGACAGAGGCGATCGCAATTTAAGAACCCCATAGGATCTAAATTTTTGTGAATTTAGGTGGAGAGGGGATCAGCAAAGCAGTAAATGCTTCATCGATGGCGGCGTACAACGTCGTTGAGTAGTGTCCCAAAGCGACAAACATGCTCCGCATCTTATCCTATTTTCTGTTCAAGATTTTTATGGCAGTAACAAAAAATTACAGAGAAGCCGGGTGTTTTGCGAATGTGATCAAACTGGTCCCTTTTTTTTTTTTTATGTGCTATTTGGTTTAATCTATGCTTCCATTTAACATATTACACATTGCTTGACAATAGAGTTTAAGCTTTTGGCTAGACTTTCTAACATGATGTCAGAAATACGATCCACCCTTTTTGCATGTGCATCCACCTCTATTAGTTAAATTCCACGTGCCATAACCGGCTTCACGGATTAGCTTACTTCAATGCTCAGCTGAGAAAGGCAAGACTTAGCACAGCTGAAGGAAGACTATAACTCTTTCCTCCATTCTTAGACAGAAGTTCTCTGCAGTGGGAATTGCTTTTAAAATAATCATGATTAGACCAGTTCAATCATTTCTTTGTTTAATACCACAGGTGAGAACCCATTGACTTTGACTTGGTCTTTGTTGTCTCCAAGTTGGTTCAGTGACAGAAATCCCATCATCCATGGTTGTTTGCCACTTTATCTCTCCATGCATCCTATAGAACTTGAAGGAAGTCCTGTTAATGAGAATGGTGATCCCATTATCGTGAGCTCCAGTTCTCATGCTGAAGATCGATCCTTTGCGGGGCTACGGACATGGCTTTCTTGACTCGAATTATACAGGTGACAGAAAGCAACTAATCGACGCAACAGACACACCGTTGACTTGTCTTGTGAGAACACTCTCAAGCAACTATTCAGGATTCTTGAACCTGACCTCAGAAAGAAATGCTTCTGCCTTTTGGTAGTGGCCGGCCTTGTGAGGTGCTTAGCCAAGTCAAAGAATATTAGTTTGTCATCATGATGTAAAATCTGAGGAAACTGTACCATTCTAATATTTAGATGATAACCCTTGGATTTGGATGTAGCCAGCGAAGGAAGTTTCGATTTCGGTGAGTCAAATGTGCAATATTTAATGCAGAAAATGCCACGACGTTCCCTGGAGGTTGGACTTCCGTTGAGAAAGGAATGATGTCATTGGATTACAGGTATACTCCTGGAAAGAGAGAGATGTTATGGAAAAATTAATTCGAAGAAAAATGAAATGCGTTCGTTTTCTTCTGATACCTTAGGCTGCAGACAGAATGACAAAGTTTCATTTTGCTTCGGCATTACGAGACAAATTGTCACCACCATAGTGAAAACAGTACGAGGATTTATTCTGTGATCTAGATCCTGCAATGCCTCTCTTCTCGTATGCACAAGCACTAGGTTGCTTCTGTCAAAAAGCAATGGGGCCTTTGCACCTGGGAATGTGGTGCTCAACCTTTCTGATCCTCTCGGTTCTTCTTTGCTTGTCCTTGTGCTTCACCAGTTGTCTTGGCTGAGTATGAGGCAGACCGTGAAGCGCTGAAAGAGTTCAAAGATAGGCTGACAGATGACCCTCCAGGAGTTACGAGCTCGTGGAATGAATCGCTCTCCATCTGTCAATGGCCTGGTGTCACATGTGGACGCTGGCACAAAAGGGTCACGGTATTGAACCTACAGTCGTCGAAGCTCGTAGGGTCCATCTCTCCAGGTATTGGGAACTTGAGCTTCCTGAGGGAGTTGCAGCTTCAAAACAACAGCTTCGTCGGCAAAATTCCACCTGAAATTGGCCGTCTACGAAGGCTAGAAATACTGCGGTTGTTCAACAATTCAATCACCGGCAATATCCCGTCTAATATATCTGGTTGCTCTAACCTGAGGTCAATCAGTCTTGCAAACAACCAGCTTGAAGGAGAAATTCCGGCGGAGTTCGGATCGCTGGTGAAACTCAACTTTGTTTCGATGACCCTGAACAATCTACGTGGAGAAATCCCTCCTTCGTTTGGTAACTTATCATCTCTACAGATTCTATTGCTAACCGAGAACATGTTTACTGGTCTTCCTGATACACTAGGCCAACTGAAGAGCCTAACACATGCTGCTCTTGGAGGAACCAGTTGTCCGGTACAGTCCCTTCCTTGATGTTCAATCTTTCCTCACTGACCTTTTTCAGTATAGTCATCAACCAGATTCATGGGAGTCTTCCCTCGGACCTGTTCGTCACACTTCCGAATCTCGAGTACTTTGGCATCGCTATGAATCAAATAACCGGGACTATTCCTGTTTCGATCATCAATGCTTCGACTTTGCAACGGCTTCAGATGACACAGAACAGAATGTCTGGCAAGATCCTTTCTCTGGAAAAGCTACACGAACTTCGATGGTTTCATGCTTCCTCGAATCTCCATGGTTAGGGGGGGGTGGACGACTTGGATTTCATCTGCTCCTTGACCAATGCAAGTAACTTCGAGCAACTCGCTGTGAACAACAACAATCTCGGAGGGGCTTTACCTGAGTGCCTCGGCAATTTCTCGTCTACTTTCACAGAACTTCTCATGTACCAAAACAAATTATCCGGAATCATCCCAACCAGCTTTGGAAACCTTGTTGACTTAGAGGCCGTAGACTTGGGGCAAAACCAACTCTCCGGCAACATTCCTCTTGATATTGGAAACCTCAACAAGCTAGTGCTGCTGTACTTGAATGGAAACAAGTTGTCTGGCAATATTCCGTCATCTGTTGGTGGTTTGAAGAAGTTGAGCCAATTGTATTTGCGAGACAACAATCTTCAGGGTAGTATCCCTCCGAGTCTAGGTGAGTGCCAGAGTTTGAATTCGTTGGATCTTTCTGTTAATAATCTCATAGGCGCCATACCGGTCGAAGTTTTTAGTCTCACATCATTATCAATCTATTTGGATTTGTCACGGAATCGTCTGAGCGGTCTGCTTCCTCTGGAAATCGGAAATCGGAAATCTGAAGAATCTTGGCATATTAGATGTTTCTGAAAACATGTTGTCTCAGAGAATTCCAAGCAGTCTAGGCAGCTGCACAGGGTTGGAGATTTTGAACATGCAGGGCAACTTCTTTGTTGGGAGCGTCCCTTCATCTTTGAGCTCATTGAGAGGGATCGAGCAGTTAGATCTCTCTCGCAATAACTTGTCAGGCCAAATTCCAGAGTTTCTGGAGGGTTCAACTTCTTGCAGAAACAGAACTTGTCTTTCAACAATCTTGAAGGCTCAGTTCCTACAAGTGGCGTTTTCATGAATACTACCGCGTTTTCCGTCCTCGGAAACAATAAGCTTTGTGGGGGCATCAGTGAATTAAATCTGCCTAAATGCAGCACCAAGAATTCTAAGAAGAAGAAATTACCAGTCAGGTTGCAGGTTACAATTGGCGCAGTTTCTGGGATTTTCGGAGTGTGTATTTTGCTCTCTCTTCTATGCTTCTTCTGGTTAAGGATGAAGAAGAAAGGGATGCAGAGGAAAGAAGTTTTGCCAGACTTCACTGAGAATCTCCTTCTAACCCTGTCGTATCAGAGTCTTCTAAAGGCGACTCACAGCTTCTCACCGGCAAACTTGGTTGGCATGGGTAATTTCAGATCCGTTTACAAGGGAATTTTCGATGCAGACGGAACTTTGATAGCTGTGAAGGTGCTAAATCTGCAAAACTATCGTGCTTCCAAGAGTTTTGTAACTGAATGCAATGTCTTAAAGAATGTCAGGCACCGTAATCTTGTCAGATTGCTCACGGCGTGCTCCGGTGTTGATTACCGTGGAGAAGATTTTAAGGCTCTGGTGTACGAGTTTATGCCTAACAGGAGCCTGGAGGATTGGTTGCACCCGGAGGCTGGATCAGATAATAAAAATGAGAAAGCACCGAGAGTTTTGAGCCTTCTTGAAAGACTTGATATCATGATCGACATAGCATGTGCACTAGATTATCTGCACAATCATTGCGAAATTCCAGTCATGCACTGCGATATCAAGCCGGGCAATGTTCTCCTTGACAACGAAATGACTGGTCATCTAAATGACTTCAGAATAGCTAAGATTTTTTCGGAATCTTCATTTGGCACTGGCAGTGTCAAAGATCAATCTTTCTCAGCAGGCATAAGAGGAACTATTGCTTACACTGCACCAGGTCAGTATGTAATTAATCTTCGCCGAAAAGGAAAATTCCTTCTTGCAATTTCAAGAAATTGGTTATTCTGGGCAGAACTCGTTTCTTCTAGGATTATCTCGACATTGTCCCTTTTTAGATTCTTTTCTTGGTACCCAGTTACAATGCAGCCACAGCCAGTGTGTATTTACATTTTTAATTTCATTTCAGAGTATGGGATGGGAAGCGGAGTGACAACGTACGCCGATGTATATAGTTACGGCATCCTTCTTCTGGAAATGTTTACTGGTAGGAGTCCCACTGATGACGAATTCAGAGGGAGCTTCAACCTGCATAACTTTGTCATCGCAGCCTTGCCTGAACAAGTCATAGAAATTCTAGACCCGACAGTCATTGTGGATATAGTGGAAGACTCGAGCATAGAGGACTCCCAGAGGCATAGAAACTTCAAGGATAACAAAACTCGAGAGTGCCTAGTTTCGATATTCAAAATCGGGGTTGCATGCTCTATAGAGACGCCGAGGGAACTGAAGAGCATCAGTTACGTCCTAGCCAAGCTACATTTGGTCAGAGAAGAACTTACGAAGTGTCTTGGCAATAGAAGGTCTTTGAGCATTCTCCAATCAGATAATGATATGTCTGTATCATTTTGATTGGTAGAACAAGGCAAGCTTAGCACCTGCAGCTTCAAAGGTTGCAGAGAAATTTGTCCTCTGTGTGGTACATCTTGCAAAGGAAGATTCCGGAATTCTTGCTTCCATCTTAAGAATACTAGGCCTAACAAAAACATCAGTTTCATCACTGGTATTCTTTTCCTTGTCAGTATGCTGTTATGAATTTTAACACAAGATGTGAAAAATAGTGACAGTGAGTGTGATTTGGGTTTTAGGAAGTTAGTCACTTGGAACCAGGTAATGGGAGCTGATTCTATTCGGGTTGCATGGGATTCTGCAATTTACTATATATGGAAGGAGAGAAATGAGGTATTGCATACCCATGTTGTTCCCCAAGTGGCTCAAGTTGTAAAGCCGGTGGTTCTCTGTTAAAGTTAGTGTACAGGCTGCTCTGCAGGATCAGAATGCTTGTCAGAGTATGCTTATAAGGCCTCGGGGGATTGTTGACCTAATAGGTTTTAAGAGGAGCTGTAGGTTTTGCCTGGATTAAGGTCATTTGGTTATTGGATTTTGAATCACTAATGAAGTTTCTTTGCCCTTTGTGGTTTCTTTGGCATGTTGGCTATGTCTTGTGTTGATATGGCTTGTATGTAGTTTCTCATTTGACATTTTTTAGTTGAGGAATGAAGTATAACTTACTAATAAAAATATTGACTAGGAGTGATCTTCCCTGCTGATACAATATACATTATGGGTAATTCATTCTCAAAGATGTTAATGCCGATGCTTGAAGCGTAAATGAAAAGACATGGCCAACAAACAATGGGTCACTGCGGCCTGATTCAATGTGGAGGGAAATTTTCAAAAGAGAAACAAGAAAACATAACAATCAGGAAACACTTAAGAAACTAAATTTGGTTCAGGATCATCTGTTGCTAACTTGCTTTGGCAGGAAAGTCATCATTAATGTTGTGCAGTCTAAAACCTTGCCCTATGTCATCTTACAACTTGTCGAGGAAGAGCAACTTCTGGGCCATATGACCCAAACTAGCTTCACATTATATTGCTCTTGACAAGAGAACTCACTGGCTAGAGCTTCTGCTTGGAGGTTGCTTTAGTTTGAATTTGGTTTGCTTTGATCAGAAACTAGTTCCAGGCATCAAGGTTATGGATGTCTGGCCAGATTCTCAACACTAATCCACGGTAAAATGCACGTTGGCTCTCAATTTTTGGGTAAGTTCCAATATCTCTTTGAGTGATGTGTGATATGTCTTACACTTACTGCCAGTTATATATCCATACATTCATCCAAGAGATTTACATTTGTATTGTTGGACAGGGAGTGGCTCGTCGGACATTAATATTTGTATTGTCGGCTTCTCAAGTGTTTTAACTTAATTAAAGAAGTCAATGGGATTTGCCAATAACTCCTGATGTAATTTGCAGGTGAGCATATACCACATGAAAAAAAAAACTGATCATACATGTTAAGCACATTTAATCAAGAGACTGTGATTGACGGTATCGAAGTTTAATATTCAAGCGAGCTTACTCCTGGTGTAGCATGGTTGATAAGGATCTGTAGTCTATACAGTAAAACATGCACGGCCAATCCAAGACAAATTCTTCTTTTAAGCAACAGACAAGTTTAGCAAACTAAGAAGTTGCTTTATCAAAAATGTTGCAGCGGAATTTGCTCATTATTGACTTTGACTACAGATATTTAGGAAATTTACTCCCCAATCTAAGTCACCCCAATATCCCGGATATAGCTTGAAGTACATGTATGAATCCAGAGACCATTTCCTTTTCAAAAGTGAAATTATGAAAAATAGACTAAATGACCGGGCATCTCCCTTATTTTGCTACCTCCTACTGATTATATTCTCACATTCTCCATAAGACCAACGAATACAAAGCGTTTATAACTAGAAACTGCTAGTGACTTCATTAGTAAAAGGAAATGGGTAGGGCAAACATACCAGCAAACCTAAGAACAACACTACAATTCCAAGTGTAACGTACTTCTGGTCGGGATCAGTAATTTCATCCGAGAGAGGTGAAATTGGGCCCCGTTGCAGGAAGAATATCAAAACTACCCAGTAAAACGCAACATCGTTGAACAGAGAGGATAGTCCAAGAAGCACAATTGAGGCAGCTGTAAATCGAGCAGATGCCTGCATGATTGAAAACCTTTTCAATGTACAGAATAGTTTCCCAGTTACACTTTTTTTATTCAAACTCTTCATCTTTTCATAGGGAAAAAATGGAGCAGATATCTCCAAAGTCCTGGATCATATATTAAGCAAGTGAAAGAGTTTCCCATTGAAACATGCTCCTAATTCAATTTGAGAATTACCGACACACCCAACCATGCACCAAAACACCCATCACTAAATCTTTATGGCATACCTTTCTTCCCCAAATGGCAAATGATATTCGCCCTCCATCAAGCTCCCCTGCAGGGATACTGTTGATCGCATTGATAAGAAGTCCAGCCCATGCCCATATAACAAGAGGATTGACAGATAAGGGAGTGCCTTCTTTTAAAACATCACCAAGAAGCAGCTTTGCTGTAAAGAAAGAATTATCTTTATCTCGTTAATAATATAGTTGGAAGCTTTTTGGAATATCTTCAGCAAGTGATGGTGATATACAAACAATTACAAACAATAACACACCCAATATATTAAACTAAATATGGTCCAGCCATTCAAATTCTCTTCTGCATAAACACAACAATTACCATACTTTTCCGATGGCTGCATACTATAAAAAAAAGTATTTGCTTTAATTTTCACTTTTTGAGAGAGCTTCACCTATTCCTCCAGCAAGAAGTGACTCATGGAACACAGAAGCATCAACCACAACGCCAAGCCCATCTGTAGGTGGTAAAATGATTCCTAGAAGCAAAAGCACGAGACCCATGGAAAATCCAGCCAAAGGTCCTGCCACCGCAACCTTCAGAAGATCTTCACGCTTGGGCACAATATTGACGATTCTTGTTAGAGCACCAAAAGAGCCTATCTGCCACAACAGAACTCATTAGACAATGCAAATGCCTTACATACACACTCAAGAACAATGTCGCCTTTGTGCTCACAAACAAAGACCTATGCAGCACAAGGAGATACCTGCAGTTGCATCACTGAGATCACACCAGGTAAAAGAAAAACAGTTCATAAGTGCAAGCCAAGAGAGATAATAAAAGTGCTTGGAGGTAATACCAATAAAAGGTGTAGAAACAAACAAGCCTTCAACTAGAATCTGAACTGTTTATAAGGGCATCATCTATCATGTAGCCTAGCTGTTTTATCTTTTTAGGGAAAAAAAATTATTACTAGCGCTTTAGTAACACTATAATTCCTTTTAATCCTGGTGGCAGGATTGCAGGCTGATGCTTTGAAGCAAAATCCCTAGTGCTCATAGTGAAAAAAGTGATCTGTTTTAGTCTGAATGTGCAGCATCATCGGTGTATGATTTGCACATGTCCTGAGTGCACAGTTGATACAGTTCAAGTGGCAAGATCATGTTATTAGTCTGCACAAATCTCAAAGGACTCAAATCTCTAGATGTCTCAACAATGCCAAAGGCCATAATAATCTTCCAGAATGTTGCAGCTGGAGAAACCCAGAAAAGACTTCTAAAAGAAATTGTATCTTCAGGTGGTTAGAGTTCAAATTGGGATCAGAACTCATTCCCATGAGACATACATATTAAGAATATCCACGAAAAAGGGGGGGCAGATGATAATGTGAGATTTTGGTGGGACCATTGCCAACTTTTTAAAAAATTTAAGCTATTAGATGAAGGCATGGTTTAATATTTAATAACTCTGACACTCCCCCTCACACTTAGTCTGTTCTTATCGCCTAGTACTAAGTGTGGAAATATTTAATTGCGGAGGCAAATGGGACATGGAAAGATTTGAACTCAGGACCTCTAGCTCTGATACCATGTGAGAATTTGTTGGACCAATGCCAACTGTTCTAAAAGATTAAGCTGTTAGATGAAGGTGTGGTTTAATATTTAATAACTCTGACATATAAGGAACTGACTTTTTACATTTCAGAACTAGCTCTTTTTATGGAATTTTACTGAAGCCATTAGTTTCTACCTCAAGCAAGCGGTATTCAATGATTAGGATCTTTTATCAAAAAGCATGTAATGAATTACCATGCTAATGCTGCCATATTTTGTTTTTGGACAAGTGCAGAGTAGAATAGCCTCATAGCGCACTTTGGAGGATTGTCTATTCCTCTCTTGTAAAAGTTTGTGTGAGATGGAAAAACCATAGATCTCACCTGCCAACTAGGAACAAAGTATGTCACTCCAAGCTTAACTCCACTGCTCTTTGCCACTAGAATATGGCTGAGTTCATGGACCCCAAGAATTAGTGAAGTTACAAGGGCTCCAGGTAGACCATCCTTTAACAAGTCGAGGTTGTCAAATGTTGACCTGAAGTAGTAGCAAGAATGCCAGTATGAACTAGACAATGTCAAAGTTTCAAGAAGGAAAGAGAAGATAACTCTCCTTCTCTGGCTAAATCATGTCCCACATGTCCAAAAAAAAAACTGTTTTTGCTCTGCGTAACTAATGAATAACCAAAGAATCGATTGCATACAATAAGTTGGACTGTAGCGCAGGCACATTCCGCAGAAGTAAAGTGAACACTGTGACCAATCCAAAAGCCCCTGCAGCAAACCACTCAGGGACAGCTGCAAAAGGGAAAAACACATGATGTTGACATCATCATTGATTAGTAAGTTGTCAATGACCACAAACTTTCTCACACTACTGATGACTAATCTGAGAGATAATATCAATGAGAAATACAGGGAAAGTTCCATTACCAGTTGTCTCTGGTTGCAGAGTCATCCTTGGAACAACAACTGCCACAGGTTTATCATCTTCTGGATTGACCAAAAGGAAAAGCTTATATTGATCCCCGAATTTATTCTGTATATAGGAGTGCATGGAATTTGAGGTGACAAGAAAGAAACTTAAAGAAGTCATTGAACAATGTGAAAGGAGTAGGATGATACCTGCATCCTCGTTGATATCTTTTCATAACTTTTGGCAGGCTGCCCCCTGAGGTTACCTTTAAACAACACTCCACCCTGTCAAAGGCAAAAGAGAAGCCTGAAACACTTGGCAAATACTTTAATAAAAAAACAATTTAAAAATAGGCGGCATGAAAAAGATAAGAAATGTTTGCAGAAATCTTGATGCTAGATAATCATGTTATATTAAAAACTTGTCATACTCAATCAAATCTCCTAACCTAAAGCTGAATTCTTGCTGCATTATACTCATTCACTCCTTTCAGAAGAAAAAACTCTAAGTAAAATGCAAGAAATACAGAAAGAAACTTCCTATGTGTGCATACCTCATATGGCTCCTGACTGGTCACAAAAAATGTGTCAAAGCCAAAAACTTGATCCTTAAGAACTTCAACTGTCTCCTTTGGGATCCTCATAGACTCATCTAGTTGTTGTGGCTAGATCAACAAGTTTTTGGAACGAAGTTAAATATAAGACATCAACATGTGCATGCAGCAAGAGGGAGGCCAGGAGAGAGTGAGAGAGATCCAAAGTCTATAGCAGATGAATATTGCAATATAGTAATCATGACTACCTTCACACCCGGCAGAGGTGAGCCACTAGCAACTTGTATATCATCAACACCCTGTCCAAGTAACACCCAACCAATTAGGATGTAGCAAACCAATTTCCAGTGCCTGCTTAGTGTTAGAAGATAGCCTAAAAAACAACTTGTAAGCTATCTTTAATAAGGCAATGTAATTATCAGAATGTATCGAAAATACCAAAATGCATCCATGTACAACAAAGGTACCGCTTTTAGATATTGACTCATAATAATTTACATGATAGCAAAACAAGAAAATTGGAGCTCCACTTATATTGGCCTTTCAAAATAAATAGGCACCTGGATTCCATCTTGTGACTTATTTTCCAATTCGCTATTGATACTTTCATCTGTGCCTAAAGACTGAGGACCAAGCTGCCCTTCCTCAAAGGAATTCGCAGAAGACGCTTTTTCTCCATCCTCATGTATTTCTTTTTCCTAAAAGAGCAAGATGCAATTAAAGTAGATCGATTAGAATACTTATTATTTACAAAGGTGAGAGAGAGAGAGAGAGAGAGAGAGAGAGAGAGAGAGAGAGAGAGAGAGAGAGCAGATGGCATGATTTACTCAATGCTCAAATTTATTGTGCAAACATCGCAAAGAGAAAGTCAAAGGGAAGAAGTACAGCACAGAGCCATGCTCGTCTCAATGGTTTTAGCGTTTGCCACAGAAGGAATTCCATAAAATAGTTCCAAGCTATCTACTCTAAAGCAAGAACATTTTTCCTACTCTAACACTCTGTTTATTTTGCTGAAAATGAATAATTTCGAAAAAAATTTCCTAAAAGTGATCACCTGTATCAATTACAGAAATGAAAGAACAAAAAATATTTTCATCGTCTACGAAGACGTTTCAACATAAATTGTTGTCGGTACTAAAAATATTTTTTCATAGACTAATTATTTTAAGCGATACAAGTGACCATTTCTAGGAAATATTTTCCAATCCATTCATTTTTTGCAAAATAAATGGAGCCTAAAATGAGAACTTAGTTCTTGGTCCTAGCTGGACGAGACGGCCGCTCATTCTCAAAGCTGAGTTTTTCTCGAACCGGCACTCCATCTCCCCGATAATGTTCATCAACAATTAAACTACTACAGGTCGCAATTCGTGAGAGCCCTTCCATTCAAACTTCCCAAACATAGGGAATCAAAACGGGGGCATGTCTAAACAATCAAGCATCCTACTTTAAACCTCAAAAATCACAACATCTGTCCGTGTGTTCGTGATGCGAAATGAGTTAAAAAAAAAAAACAAGCACCTTATCGTCATTGCTGTCGGGTTCGGTTTCTGTGTTCGTCACTCTACATAAAAACCTCCTCTTTCTACACAATCTCGACTTCGCACTGCAACACCAATTCCAAACCATTCAGTCACCGCATCAAAAACGCTCAAACCCACAGACCCACAAACGATACGACGAGCTTGATACCTCGAGACGTACAGCTTCGAGCTGCGCCGACCGGCACGCTGATGCCGGGAGATCACAGAGGAATCGAACCAAGGTTGGAGACGGAGATCGCAGCACGAGCTGGACTGCGATATAGATACTAAATTCCCGCGAAGAGCAGCAGAAACACTCATTCTCAAATGGAATGATGATAATGGTAATCTCCAGAAGATTGAGAGAATATTGAGCTTTACTTGAACGTGGAAGAAGAAGCCATTCCTGGTGTAGCGGTGGCTTCGACCATGGAGATTTTTAAGTGTTTGAAGAGGAAGATCTTATCTTTTCGAGGCAAAGGAATTATCCCTATTTTTGTTCGTTGCTTAGATACCCGCCCACAAAATTTTCTTTTTCTCGCTTTCCACGTGACGTGGCCATGCGAACCCAGGTGCCCGAATCTTGAGCAGACACGTGTCAGAGATACTTGTCCCTAGATTGATTTCCTTTCCGCCCTAAAAAGGAAAATTTCCAATAAAGATCTGAAATATTCTATTTTTTTCAAATAAAGAGATAAAATAAATTTTGTTTCAATTAAGGACCTGAAGTGCCTTCATTTTCTCAAATAAAAGGCCTGAAGTGGACTTTGTTTCAAATAAAGGCTTGAAGTGGCCAAATAATCTCAAATGATAGGATCATTTAAGGGACATTTTCGTTATTTTACTTATTTTTATTAAATGAAAAAAAAAAAATTTTAAAAATGAAGGGGAGAGGGCGGCAGCCCTCCCCGCAATCGAAAAGGCCTGGCGGGGGTCGCCGGACCTTACCGAGCCCGAGCCCCAGTTGATAAGGGTCGATAGCAGCAGCACCCTTGAAAAAAAAAATTGTTTTTTTTTGTTTTCTATGTTTTAAAATATTTTTATTTTATTTAATCAAAAAAGTGAAAAAGACGAAAATGCCATTAGGTTAGGCCTTTATTTGAGATTATTTGGCTACTTCAAGCCCTTAACTAAAATAAGGTTCATTTTAAGCCTTTATTTGATCAAACGAGGACACTTTAAGTTTTTATTTGAAATTTTTCTCAAAGAAAATGAAGAATGCACTTTTTATTGAAATTGATTTTGGTATATAAAATGCAAAACCATTTTCTTTATGCAAGTCATCTCCAAATTTTAGATATAATTATAATTTTTTTCGGCAATTAATAACTCAGATTAATGACAATGGACTTGACGTCTATAGAAGAAAAAGAAATATTTGTATAAAAGTCATTAGTATTATCATGTTTTATTATTGTTATTAATATTAGGGTTAACACCATGAAAAACTTCAAATTGATACACATGTGACAAATTTATCACGGAAAACCTTAAACCAATATATCCGTGACAATTTTACCACAAACTAGTACACTCGTGACAAATTTATCATCCATTAGTTTTCGTTAAATTTTATTGTCAAATTGTTGAATTTGATTACACATAACAGTTGACAAGGTCTATCAATTTGGGATTTTACCCTCCATTTGCCAGTTTGAGATTTTTTGTGATATTAACCAAATTTAATCGAAATTGACAAAAGGTAAATTTGTCACATGTATACCGATTTAGGGTAAATTTATCATAAATATATTAGTTTGAGGTTTTTTGTGGTAAAAAAATTAGTTTATAGTAAATTTGTCACGGGTGTACCAATTTGAGATTTTTTATGGTAAAAAAATTAGTTTGAGATAAGTTTGTTATATGGGTTTAGAGTTTTTCATTGTATTAACCTTAACTATTATTGTTTTTATCAAGATTGAGTAATTGCCGGTTCTGGCCCAATTAGGCAAGCGTAGGCCCAAACAATTAACGTTTCTCCGACTAAGCCCAAAAGAAACTATGCAGCAAAGCTTAGGCGCGCCAAAGATAAGAGCGTGTCGGCCCATCGGGTTAAGTAAGAAGCCGCTCAAGGAGTTACTCGGTTCAATTAAACACATGCTTTTAAAAACATAGCACATGCTACTTTGGTTGCCTAGTCGTTTAGTATATGCTTTCCTAGTAAAATTTTAGCACGTGTAGCATTGCCCTTGTGCTAAAAGTCTTCGTGGGGTAGGAAATCGCCCGGCGTGCCACGTGCAGCTTCCCGATCGACCCGCTCGACTTCGATCCAAGAAGTTAGATGTAATCACGGTAGTTATTCTATTAGGCTAACGACCGCAGGAGGAAATCTAAAGGACCTAACATCCCAGGTTTAAAACGGTCCCGTCACTGAATCCCTTGAAATATTGAAGTCAACCACATAAGATTTATTAAGTATGATGAACATCGATATCGACTTAAGATCATGTAGGGATGCTTTGTAAAAATTTCTTAACTTATTAGCATCCAATGGAGCCATGAATTAATATTGAAATGATCCATTAATCCGACTTCGTCTCTATCCGATTTGGATAACTTTGCCACTCCTACTCTTTCCATTCTTACCCGGTGCTCAACGAAGGAAGTGGACCAGCTTGAAACCCTAAAATATATATATATATATAAAATTCTAGTCCCGACATATTGGGGGGATCAATGAAAGTTAGGTTTATCTGGAATAGATAAACCGACGTTAACTGAATATCGTATTAAGAAAAGGAGACAAGTATGAACACAATCAATTTCCGCGTAAACGCTAAGCATGATTATCTTTCTCAGACTCGGTCCGACACTTATCTAGAGAGATAGAGGTCGGGCGTCGTCAGGACAGGGCCCGCGGTTGCATTTTCACTTGCAATTTTCCATACCCTTTTGTCTATAATCGTATTATAATGGCACGACCATATCAAAATAACAGACGGTAGCTTCCGAGAACACAATAAAATTAAAATATATGCCGTGCGATTTCGACTATTAGAAATGAATATGAGAACTACACGTTTCGGGGAGCGCGTATCGCGTTTTCAACAATCACGGGAAAGGTCTACACGCATAGATGAGAATCAACACAAAAGAAATGATGGAAAAATTACGAAAAAAATCCTAAACCTATTGCAATTATACCAATTCCGTTCTAAACTTCTTTTGTTTGGTAATTCAGTCCTAAACCTTTTGTATTTGTATCGGTTTAGTCCATTTAGTCAGTCGGCATTAATGTAGATAATTTTTAATAATTTTTAATATTTTAATATTTTTTTGAATTTTTATTTTCTTTTTTCTTTTCTCCCCTCCAAGCGACAATGGTCACCGTAGCTCACTGGCCACTGGGCCAAGGCCATGAAGACCTTGGTTGTCCTCGCCCAGAATGGGGTGAGGCCATGACCACCTTTGCCCGTGGCTGTGCCTTGCGATGGTTTCATGATGGGTTTGTGAGGTGAGGCCGCCTCGCTAGCCACCAGCGAGGGTCACCGTAGCTCGCTGGTCATTGGGCTAGGGTCGCGAAGACCTCGACCGGCCTTGCAATGGTTTCATGATGGGTTTGCAAGGTGAGGCCGCCTTGCTGGTCGCCAGCAAGAGCTTCGCAACCTCATCGCCCTAAGAGGGGGGGGGGAAGAAAAGAAAAAAAAAAGAGAAAAAAATAAAATAAACTAAGTCGAAAAAACTATTAAAATATTATTAAAAATTGTTCACATCAGCGCTGGTCGGCCCAATAGACTGAATTGGCACAAATGCAAAAGGTTTAGGATTGAATTGGCAAAAAAAAGTTTATGACTAAATTGACACAATTATAATAAGTTTAGAATTTTTTTGGTAATTTTCCCATGAAATGGTACTTCAAATCATAAAGTATTGTTAGACAAGATGACTGACTATGTATAATATCTATTCTACCACATAAAGGGGTCATGGGAAATTGTAAAATACAATCTATGTTTATTTGCTCTTAAATTCATCTTATATTACTCAATTAATTATAGCATGACCCGTGACTTCTTTTATTCTTTTTTCTAATTCTTTCCTTCCATCAACACCTTAACTGTGCTTATGAAGTTGGATTATTTTAGCAAACGACATTTTTAGTTCAGTCTATCATCATCATCATCATCATCATCTCTTCAGAGGTTTAACTTTTGAACGTCGTTGATAATATCAAGTCGTGAAAGTAGGTCACCAACCATTTCCCGGGTACTACTATTAGGCAAACTTCAGACGACAGAATTGGCACTCTGCTTCTCGAAGCACTTCCCTACTTATTTTTCTCCTCGATACAGATGCCACCTTGCTGACTACATGCTTAACTTTATTTCAACTTCAGCTTAGTTTAGAACTTACATTTTTTTTTATACCGACATCACTATTACATTGGGTTTCATAAGCAACCCTAATCCAAAATAATACGTGCAAACATCTATGGGATGATAGGTAATCAATGCTAACAATGTATATACGTCGGTTGATGGCTACTACTCGCTAAAATTGGAAAAATTCTCCAAAAAATCTTAAATCTATTGCATTTTTGCCAATTTAATCATAAACATTTTCACTTTTTGCCAATTGAGTCCATTCAGTCAATTTTGGTCAAAAATCGCTGACGTGGACACTGAATGTCCTAATTGACATGGCCGGCGCTAACAATTTTTAATAATATTTTAATATGTTATTCGATTTTTTTTTTATAATTGTTTCCTTTTTTTTTGTTTTTGTGTGGCTAGTGAAGGGCCATCGGCCACATGCGGTGGCCGGCTAGGCCGACCCACGTCATGCCGGCCATCGTTGAGCATTGCCTTGGCCTAGGCCACGGCAACCTAGGTGAGGGTTGATCTAGCTAGGCTAGCCCTCACCTCGCCCATCTCGCCCGGCATCACTTGGGCCAAGGTGACGCTCAGTGAGGGTTAGCTTGGCCGACCACCGCCTGTGGCCAGCCAGGCAAAAAGAATGGAAAAAAGGAAAAAAATATAAATAAAAATTGAAAAATATTAAAATATTCTTAAAAATTATCCACAATTGCGTTGGCTGTGTCACATAGGACAGCTGGCACCCATGTCTATGATTTCCAACCAAAATTAGTTGGAAGGACTCAATTGGCAAAAAGTGAAAAGGTTTATGATTGAATTGACAAAATTGAAAAGTTTATGCAATTAGGCTTTTTGGACAATTTTCCCTACCTAAATTATGTCTTATCCGCAATATTTTTTGTGCGGGAATTAAACGATTTTCATACAGGGAGAGGATTAGCTGCTGACAGGCAGCAACATTGACGTTGCTGTCTAGACACCCGATAGGTTTCTTTTCTTGATCAATTTGCAGATTTCTCTCAAGGAAACCTTTCTTAATAAAAAAAAAAACCCAACGACGAGTATGAGCTAGCACCTCTACTGGAAGTCATATCGACGCGCGATTAAACCGATTGAACCCGTTAGTCCTATATAGTTTTAAAAAACACAGGTTACCAAGAAGATGGAAATTCGAACTAGGTAGAAATAAGAAACCGTGAAGCAAAGTGAAGGGCACTTGTGTCACGAAATGGGGGCCTTTCACGTGGTCGGCATATGTGCCAAACGCATATGGTGGAGCAATTATACGTTTGTAGATTACAAGTTTCCAACTCCTAGAATCAATCCTGGACGCATCTATCAAGCTTTTTGTTCATCCGTCGAAAAGGTAAAGGAACTTCATTTGTCGATTCAATCCCCTCTTCTTCTTCTTTTTCTTTTCTAGGCTTTGTCGTGTTCGTCCGATGCGATCCCGGATCGATTTATTTGTAATAAATATGCGAATTATTATTGCGTATGTGGACATCGGAGGAAATTAGTGCCATGTTAGATCACCTTCTAGGTTGGTGGGTGCGAATTTTCCTAGAAATCGACAATTGTGTAGCCATCTTTTAGATTTTTTGTTAAGGAAAAGTAAGAAGAGGTGACCCCAAGAAAAGGGAGAGATGAAGAAGTGCGAATCGTTAACTCCTTTAAATGGGATCGGCCACGCAACGTGATTCCTTTTTGTCAAATTCAACTTATTTACAGAAAATTCCAGCCCACGCTCGAGACTTTGACTTCCTTCCAAAAGTCAAAATCTCTATCCATAATAGAGCTAGCACGTTTACGTTGACTCATATTTTAGAGACTCTTGGATCTAAGTAAAGTCCTTAAATTGCTTGTCTTATCCGAACCTCAAAATCCTTTAGATGTTGAACAATCAAAAAGTACAGCTGGGTACGAGATTGAAAAAAGATATTGTATCAATTAGGAAGGTTTGAGCATGCAGGCATCGACACGTTAAAATAAGGAATACATTCGTGAAGCTTGCCTAGTTACAGGACAAACCGCGGAGGCTTCAACTGGTGGCTTACTACCATTTTCTGTTGTGAAGTACACTTGTAATCAACACCAAATTAGTCACATAAATTATTCGCACATGCAGGAATTGCTTGTGAAAGATCATAATTTCACAAGAACATCCCTCGATGAAGAGGTGTACTCGAGAGGGTTTGATTGAAATAATTCTTCCTAAAAGCTTTGTGTATCGAACATTTGAATTTTCAAGCTAGAAATCCTCGATGTGACATTAGAATGACCAAGTTTTGCATCCTTCGTGCTCCGATCGATCCATCATTCCATGTGTGGGCTCTCCTATCTAATTTCCCACTTCCATCATCCTGCATGCTAGGTAATTTATCTCCCAAAAACTATGTCGAGTTCGATTTGGATGTCACGTGCCACACAATTCTTCGATTGCCCTACATTCCGCTTGTAAGTGAGAGAGGTTGTTGAAATCCACATCGCTTGTGCATCGGCTATCTATAGTGCAGCTTACCTAACGCTATGTCATCACCGAATTGGTCGGTCGGATGCTAGTAATAAATCGTGCTAGCTATGAAGCCGTTGTACCTGGTGGATTTACAATATCAGCTGGCAGCCTGGCACTAATAAGACGCATGTCGGCTCAGGAGCATGTCACGTGCTCATCCGCGTGACCGGTTGGAGCTGGACTTGATTGGAAAAAGGCAGCCGCCGATTTGGATGCCACCGAGCCGAGTCTTGGCCCCCGTCCCACCCACCCATGCCGACACGTGTCCCACACGATGGCGGTGCGATCCGCTTGGCGCAACATCGGAACTGGTAAAACGCGGCGATTGAGTCCAACTTGGAGAAGCTTCTCTTCTTCCGCGGCCAAGTCCATCGTCGTCTCTACGAAATACACAAGAAACGATTACAGAACTATGATCGAACTCTACTATTATAATTTTATTGCGAAGGGTTACTATTAACATATTTAGTAATACGTATTTTAAAAATGCATCATCTTGACATCCGATGTATATGTTACTAAAAATCACTAGAAGCCGTGATGTGTTTGTCGAGCACCTTACAAAATTTGCAACGCTCGCATTAATATCCACAATTGCTAGGAAAAGTTGCATCAGATGCTCACGTGGATCATTTTACAAAATTGATGTATCAAGTGCCATGACAATACTTGATCGGAATATTAGTAATGACCCGCTTCCGTAAGAAGCCAATTACAGTATGCTAGATCGTATCATACGCCGGCTTCGAGAATCGATCTCTCTGAGCACCCCTAATGGACGCCCCTTTGACGACTCGTGGGATTAGGACAAAGGTTGGAACATCATCAGAACCCGACTGGGAATAAAGAGAAATCGTGCCAATCCATTTGATAGTTTGAATTCGGATTGACCGAAAGGGCAAGAAAGAATATTCAACAGGGAGACCCAGAAAGTAAATAGGGTTTGGTTAGAGGAACAAGGTGGGCCATTTGACATGTTCAAGGCGGGGCGAACCTATCAGCTGTTCAGCACGAGGTGTGGATTCCCGACTCGGTTTGAAATTTCCCGTCGACTAATGTTTTTTTGGAGGATAAACCACACCGAGATAGGGTCGGACCCACCGGGCTCGATCTTGGTTGATTTTTTTTCTGGATTAGACAGAAGGAGATGGAAAAATAGCTCTAGCCATTTCTAATAGGCCAATTCTTTTCGTGTGTGGTGAGAAGAACAGAGGATTGGTTGGCTTGCCCATGCTACGAACGATAGTAGTGGAAGTCCAATTGATAGGATCTAGCACAGCACATTCATTGCATTTGATAAGAAAAACACCATGTTGCTACAATCTAATCTTATCCCGTGAAATATCCTCAAAACAACCCGATAAAAAGAAAATATCAAAATGTTTTATATTAAATCACGCATTCCTTTAAGCTTTTGAATGGTTGGCAATAATTCGATGTAATTTCACTGAAAATAACGGCCATATTTGTTAGTGGTGACGAATTTGAATCTTCGATAGCATTGGTGCAGCGCAGCCGGAGAAAAGTACTACTAGTGCTTTCGTAGTTGATTGTGGGCGGAACTCATCTTTATTTTCCAAGAAGCCATTATAAACAGCTCTGAAAACTCGTCGGACCCCTTGTCCTCTTTCGCGTTCTGTGGCTGAAATCTGCAAGCAAAGGAAAAGGTGAACATATTGCGGGGTTCATCCTTAAATTCCTCCAGCCATCATGCCGCGATTCCAAACTGCAGATTGATTTCATACATTCATATGCCGCAAGACGGGCCAAGGAATCGCATTCAAATTTCCAAGGTAGGCTGTCGGGAAGCAGGGACAAAATTCCAAGTCCCATAATTTGGGCGGTCCGACAGTGGAAAGAGCAGCAATTGTGGACCTCAAAAGCAAAACCCAAAAAGAAAAAAGAAAAAAAAAAAAGCAGACAATTAATCCATAATCATCGCATTGCTCTTTGCATTAGGCATGCCTCGTATTTGGACACCCACCAAGCAACCTAGAGGAATTACATTACCACATCCTTTTTGTGGATTCAAATTTTGAAATTTCAAAGTAACAATTCTCATTGCATTCGTTAGAACAAAGGCGTATGATTGATTTCTACCGCTTGATAATCTCCTTTTTTGCCAACAACTTTTCATAAATGAAAATATGGTTAGACAAGAAAGTAAATGACGAGGCCAATACGTTGATCGAAGTAGACATGAAAAGAGATTCGATTTTCGTCATTGTGCTTCATGCGATCTTACCTGATATATATAGATGGTTGACAACACCATATAGATTGGACTCTCTCCATCGAGTTTTTCTCTGAATCAACTTTAAGGTCACAAGACCAATCGATCGATTAACGGTTATCGCTCCTTAACCATACCTGCAATAGATGATCCACTCCCACCTTTGCTTTCTTTAATGACGAGTACAACAACCCACATGTATATTTACTATAAGCAAAGAGAATCATACACACAAATAGGCACATGGAAGGCAAGAAAGTGGGTAAAATTGGCAAGTAAAACACCTCTGACCAAACTCAGTTTTGTCCTAGAACGAATTGAATTTGCGGGCAAGATCCCATCCTCTCGTCCGTCGACTCTGTCCTAACGACACTTTCCCTTATACTTTACCGAAGTCCAACCACATAAAGTCGGCATCTCCGGCTGGTATATCCACAGGTCAAAGGGCCCCATCGGATTACGTAAGTCCACGTGGCACGGCATCACTGGGCTGTCACGCGGAAAGACACCACAGCTCGGAGTCGCACACTAAACGACACTATCCCTTCTGCTCGAACGAAGACCAAGAGGTCCAACTTCAACGATTCCATGTTCCAACCCACTGAAATTTCCAAGCTCCATCCCCTTCGAGATACAAACACTCTCCTCTTCGTTAGGTTTTGTGGATAACTATCTCTCTCTCTCTCCGTGTTTCGATTTCAAATTCTTAAATAATAAAGAAGGACGACTTTCTGATAAATTACTCGTTCCCCATGCCACTAAATTTTCCATTCCACACGCCTTTCTTTCTCCTCCCCCGCCGAGCACATCCTCATCATCCTCGGGTCTTTCTCTCTCTATATATACCCCCTTCTCTCTCTATCTGCTCCTCCTCCTCAAGTTCAAATAACAAGCCAAACCAAACCCAAGAGTAGAGGAAGAAGTCTCGTTCCCTTTTCGTGGTTTGATGATGCGAAAAATGGTTGATTTAGATTGTAAAGCAAAGAGAGCCACTACATCTACTACCTCCGACATGTCCAGGAAGTCCCCCCGGCTCTCCAACAAGCTCCACCTGCTGATCCCCACGCCGTTCCGCGGCTGCTCCGACGTGCCGGCGTCCTCGGACTCCGCTTCCTCGGCTTACGAGCAGTACCTGCGCCTCCCCGAGCTGAGGGAGCTATGGGGCCGCAGAGAGTTCCCCGATTGGAAGTCCGAGTCTCTGCTCAGGCCGGCCCTGCAGGCGCTCGAGATTACCTTCCGGTTCGTCTCCACCGTCTTGTCGGACCCCAGGCCGTACGCGAACCGGCGCGAGTGGAAGCGGCGGCTCGAGTCGTTGGCCACGACCCAGGTCGGGCTCATCGCGGCTATCGTCGAGAACGAGGAAGACGAGGCGGAAACACGCGGCGGCGCGCCGATCGCGGACTTGAGCTCTGGTCTCGGCGTGCTGGCTCGCGACGGCAGCTCGGCCGAGGTCTGGCGCCTTCCCGGAGGAGAGGCCGCGGCCACGGTGGTGAGCCGCACGAGCGAAACCAGCCTGCTGCCCAGGCTGCTGACGTGGCAGACGTCGGAGGACGTGGCGCAGAAGATCCTGTACACCATCGAGGGCGAGATGAGGCGGTGTCCGTACACGCTGGGCCTGGGGGAGCCGAACCTGACGGGCAAGCCGAGCCTGGAGTACGACGCCGTTTGCAAGCCCAGCGAGCTTCACTCGCTCAAGAAGAATCCGTACGATCACCAGATCCAGAATCCCGAGAACCAGATCCTGTACACGACGCACCAAATCCTCGAGTCGTGGATTCAAACGTCGAACGAGCTCTTGAATCGCATCGAGGAACGGATCGAGAGCAAGAGCTTCGAGATGGCAGCGACCCACTGTTACTTGCTTGAGAGGACGTGGAAGCTAATGACGGAGATCGAAGACCTTCACCTGTTGTTGGATCCGGATGACTTCCTCCGGCTAAAGAACCAGCTAGACCTCCGGAGCGAGACGGCGGCGTTCTGCTTCCGCTCGAGAGGGCTCGTCGCGATGTCGAGAAAGTGCAGGGACCTGAGGCACAAGGTGCCGTACATCCTCGGCGTCGAGGTGGATCCGAAGGGAGGGCCCAGAGTGCAGGAGGCGGCGATGAGGTTGTTCGGCGGCGAGAAGAGGGAACAGTACGTGAAGATCCATCTCCTGCAAGCCTTGCAGGCGATCGAGGCGGCGATGAAGAGGTTCTTCTTCGCGTTCAGGCAGGTACTCGTGGTGGCGGTGGGGAGCTTGGAGGCGACGGCGAGCCGAGCGGCGATGAGCCTAGAGAGGGACGACTCGCTGAGTCAGATGTTCCTGGAGCCGACGTACTTCCCGAGTTTGGACGCCGCGAAGACATTCCTGAGCGACTCATTGAGTCGAGAGCGTAATCAGACGCCGTGCCGACCATGACTGTGCGAGAGAAGAAAGGTGAAGGCTTTGGCGAGTTTGACTTTGACGGGACGGTCAACTCGTTCAAAATTTGACTGAATTTTTGTTCCCATAAAAGAATTGATAGAATTCTTTTTTTTCTTTTTTTTTTTTGGCATTTGAAATGGATAGAGATCAATTATTTATTCTTTGTATAATAATTTTGATAGTGGATTGATTATTGTGCGACTTTGATTTGTGACAATTGACGAGGTGGAATGTGAAAGAGCCCCGGCTTCTCAGACTCAACTGCATTCCTAATCCTCAGAGGCTCTTTGGGCAAATGCAAATATCATTTGACAAATTTTTTAGAGAGCTTTGGGAAGATGCAATAGGCTTTTAGCTCAAGACAAGTCCAGAAGTACTTTGTAAGGTGAACGATTTCAAGTTCCATACAGGTTCCACTTGAAATATGAAATCTACCAATCGGAATAAGTTTCTCATTTTTTAGAATCTGAAACTTACGCTGTATATTCTGGAACCTGGAACCTACTCTATCACAAGTTCCAGGATTGGAATTTGGAACCAACCCTTTCATAGGTTTAACATATATTCTTAATTGAACGATTATAGTGAATCATTAATTTTAATGACTACTACTTGCTCCTACAATTCACTAACCATAATTTATATCTAGACATATAAAGAATATGAAATATTAACAAAATATAAGTTTAGTTATAAATACTATCGGAAATAGAAGTTTATACTAGTGGTTCCAGATTATATATTTATTATCGGATGTCATGGAATATTGTAGGATTGCGTGGAGACATGGATCAAGAAAAATTCAAAAACTTGTTTCATTTTCCAATCCTACTCGTCAAAATAGGTTTCTCAATTTTTAGAACTTCAAACATACCCAGCATGCTTTGGAACCTGAAATCAGCTTTCCAAAATGCAAACACATCCTTTTCTTCCAACTCTGCCCTCATGTGATGTTATCGGCGAGGGTTTAAGTCGCTGGCGAGGCCAAATCTAGTTGTTAGCCTGCCTTGCCTGAGGTCTCACAACCTTAGGTCGCTTGGGTCGTGCACCCCAGGCGAGGCCGCCAGAAACCAAATTTGGCCTTGCTAGCGGCTCGCCACCAGTTGAATCCTTTTTGATTTTTTTTATTTATTTTTAAAAAGCAAAAATACTTTATAAAAATGTAATTTTTCTAAACACCATTCAAATCAAAGTTATTTCCCAATGCACTTTTAAATTATAATTTACCAAACACTACTTGCATTTCGAAAAGTTTGTTTAAACAAAGGTCTTTCCATTTTCCCATAGACTTTCCCTAAAAGCGGAGCTGAACGCACTCTCGATCTCTCTTGGGATTGTATGCGATTGTGGTTTGTAAATGAGTTGGAAGAATAGTGCAAGAGATATTTAAGTGAAACAATTATGAATTAATTTGAAAACTCTAATTAAGAATCATTAATTCAAATATTCAGCTACATTGCCTGTTAAATCAATTTTATACACCTATCATTGTAACTTTAGCATGGCTTAAGTCAAAACAGTGATTACCCTTCTGGCCTAAGCTTTTGATTTCTGAGTGAAAATATACACGTAAAAAAACCGGAAATACGACCCTGAAATAATATGTTGTAATACTGCGAATGTAATTTCTCTCCCATTACCTCAGTTCCAGCCCTTGATATTAGGCCCGTCAACGGTTCGGGTTTATGCTCGCTTGCTTTGACCCGAAGCGGAACTCGAATATGACCCGCACTGAAAATGCGGTTTAGTTCGGTTTGGATCTCGGGTTCGATTCGATTCGGTTTGGTTTTGACACCTCCACTTGAAACCTACATATTGATCGGGTGCCCCTCTCGTCTCCAGTCGAGGTGCTTTTTGTTTACTGGCGTGTGGGTGATCTAAGTTCCTATAACCAAGTCTTTCTAGCCCAAAGGAAGTGACCAAGAGCCGCTCACCTGACCCTGCGGATTAGAATTCTGCCGTGCTTGGTCGAAATGCGAGCGGAGCGGAAGCCCTTACCTTAAAAAAAAGGAACATTTTCTCGCATGTATAGTGCCAAGAGATAAAGCCTTATTTTTCACTTGGAAATAGCCGTGCGAGGCGCGTCTTCTTCAAGGACATCGAATCCGCACGAGGGATTGGCTAATTTTCGACTCATCAAGTTGAAGTGAGTGATCATTGTACTGAAAAATCACACGTTTAATAGCTAAACCATATTTTTACCCTACACTCAACGGTGATTAAGAAAAACATAGAGCGAACATAAGGAGTTCCAAGGCATTTTCCGAACAGAGCTTGCCTCTGCATGCACCTACTTTGGTGGACTGGCACTATACGAAATGGGCTTGAAGTTACGGCCTGATTCTTCAATGTATCTCCAGAGGCAGCCCATCTTTTGATCCTTTTCGCTTCGATTTGCAATTTTGACTCCACAAGGCACAACCCAGGCCCATACATCAGCTCCCTATAGACAAACTTAATTGTCATATTATGCATAGAGCCATGCGCGCACTTTAGCAGCTCTCACGGACATCATAAGGGAACCAGTCGGTTCCAGTTCCAGGTGTGGAACCGTCCACCCGCCCACCCGGACCGGATTGGTAGTATATAATGTATATATTTCATTTATAATTTTCTTAAATTAAATATTTATCAGTAAAGAAAAACATGAGCAGATTTGAGTTTTTATTTGTTTTCTAAATTAAATTTTTCAACAAAGAAGAGACAAAGTAACTGAATTTCACCACCCACCTGGGTGGCGCTGCTGGAGCGGGCGCTCTTCCTCTCGCAAAAGGTTGAGCGTTCGAATCCCGGGAGCCGCAGGGTGACTTAACCGGTGGCACGTGTGTGGTGGCTAGCACGTGTCGCCCCCAGGTTTTACTCTCCGGCTATCGGCCGTGCGGGGGTTCCCTGGGTCATCAAAAAAAAAAAAAAAGTAACTGAATTTCTATATTTAGAAATCAAAATGCCCGCAAAGTTTTTATATTTTCTTGCATTCTAGCCATATCTCTCGGTTATGGTTTCTACTTATCTATTGAAGGGAATTGTGATAAGTGCAAAATCCTTTGTACTGTGAGATTTGGCAGGCAAAGCCCTACGTGCAGGCAGAGGCAGGTGCATTTGAGATAGTGGATGAGAGTTTAGGAGGAAGTTTCAATGTGGAAAGCATGAGGAAAGTGGCAAAAATGGATGTGGGCTATGTAAAGAGGGATGCATCACAAAAAAATCCTTAATCCTTAATCTGAAACTCACTCATCTGGTCTCAAATTCTCACTCTCATCTTAATCTCTACTCTCTCTCATCTTAGACGTGTTTCACTCTCATTTTGGTCTCTCCGTCTCTGTCTTTTGACTCCCAACTCCCATCGACTCATGGCCACGTCTCTGATCGTTCATTGCCTCCCTCTCTCACTCTCGGTTGCCTCCATTTGTTTGGTGGAACCGTATATCCATGGAACTAACGGACGATTCCCAATTTCAATTTTTCAAAACCAGTTTTTAAGGAGCAGTTCCCAATTCTAGGATGGGAACTGCCCACCCTGATCATGTTTTTTTTTTTTGGTACGGTTCACCCTGACCATGTTCACCCCTAATTATAAGGATAATTGATTTCTTGACTATTTTGAGTGAAAATATCGCATACTCCCCCTCAATATTTGTTGCATCTCCCATTTAAAAACCCTCCAATTGCTTATCATAAGTTTTGTCGTTTAGATTTCATACCAGACTAAATTTCACGTTTTTCTCGAATCTGTGCATACACTGAACACTCATCTTGAGTTTTGTCTATTGGACTGAGGTAAATTAGGTCTTCTCAAAGTTGAGATTGCGAATTGGTACATGCACATCAAGAGGGTCTTTTTCATATTCATTGATTCTTTATTACTAATACATTTCAGATGAATCCTCCCGAATGGCACCTTATCACAAACAATCAACCAAAAGTTACTTACCTGGGAAGTCAATTAGTGGAATACAATGTAGTTACTTGACAAGTGATCGATCAATATCACAAAGTGAGGGACTTTCGAGAGCCATTTCCCTTTTCAACGTTACGTTCGAATATTGACATTTACTTAATTGAATACTTGAAATCTTTCAAAACAAATATTTAATTTTTTTCTCGCCTTTTAAAACCTACAATGGTATATTTTGGGAAGAAAAAAAAAATACTTATCACGAGCTCTCCCAAACACAACTTTCATGGCCGCAGGGACTCATAGGGTTTAACCACTATTTACGTAAGCAAGTTTAAATTAATGTAGCTTCTTATTTTTTTTACCTAATAAATATGTTGCGGTTCACATCAATAACCTACTTCCACTATAGTCTACAGCTAAAAACACAGAACAATTTCCCTTTTTGACATATAGCTTCCGTCCATATTCTTCTTCCCCCGCCAAGCATGTGATGCGCACATACTTGGAACTCTCTCTCTCTCTCTCTCTCTGAATTTGAATTTGAATTTCATCTGCATTTAATCCTTTCTGTATGCAAGCACGAATTTCCAGTCACGGTCGCAATTTGGGGTCTATGGCAATGTGGCACGTGTCAAATGTGGTATACTTATTAATTACGGGGTTTTATCAATTTGCCTTAAATATTGAGGAAATATAGCAAATTAAAGCGCGAAGGTTCGCTAATATACAGTAGTCTAATCAAATTAGGTGAGCAAGAGTAGTATTATTTGCAAAAGTCTCCAACCAAGGCAGTCCTTATCTAAGTGAAACTGCCACATGTCGTTTTGCGCCCTTCGAACTTGTGGATAACATTAGTCGCGGCTGTCAACAATCACGGAGCATATTATATAATGCAAAAGGCGGCAATGGAAAAGGAAAAGATAAGGTATGGTTGTCAGCAGTGGCCGTCATCGATTAATAATTTTGATTAAGCGTTTCCATGATGATGATCGAGCGCATATGCGGTGTCTACATACCCATTAATTATTTCCGACCAATTTGTTTGACCATTGTTCGATTTGTGGTTTTCTAATCTACCGGACAATGATGGAGCTCCTTTCGATTCATGTGTTCTCTGCTTTGCTATCTCAAATTGAGTAGCAACAGTTTCTACGCGGTTAACAGATTGTGATTGATTTTATCTACCATGTGATATGAAAAATCAATCTACACGATATTTTTTTTCGATATACGTATCATTTTTGACACAACAATCTTAATTCGATTCAAATTTCACTAGACATAGAGATTGATTTGAGTTCGAAATTTAAGCAATAGTTATAATCGGGTTCGTCTTTTTAACCCGGCTCGAGAGATCATGTCGAGTAATAGTCGAACATGAGAGCTCACGCTTCCTCCTCGATTACAACCTCCCTATCGTTTTGCCATTCACCGCCAATTCCTCAAATGGCGTATTTTCCCATCTCGACGGCCTAATTTCAATGCTCCTTTTTATATGTGGTTAATTGAAAAAGGTCGGTGACCGGACATGCGTCATGAATTTGATTTCTTAACACCCTTGTGGACATCTTTTTGCCAACTAAGTTCGGGTCGTACGACATGTCGCATTCACGATCTTATTATAAGTCGTATTTAGAATTCAAAACCCACCCGAGACAAAAGAGCATGGAAAAAAAGAATGAATTGCTACCATAAAATGATTGGTCGGTTGTCTTATATTATGACGCGATTATATAATTCAACTTCTCTAATCTCTCCCCCTCGGGTCCTACCACCTTCTCTCCAGCTAAACACTCTCCACTACTCACTCTATATAACCTAATCACACCCACTCTCCGTCCCTCATCCGAGCTCCGACCAAACGGCCAGTTAGATCCAGTCGCGAACCAGATCGGAGACTTCGAACCGTAGAGACCGGCAGAGAGGAGGCATGGAGGGAAAGGAGGAGGACGTTAGGGAGGGAGCCAACAAGTTCCCGGAGAGGCAGCCGATCGGGACGGCAGCCCAGAGCCAGGACGGGCGGGACTACGCCGAGCCCCCGCCGGCGCCGCTCTTCGAGCCATCAGAGCTGACGTCGTGGTCCTTCTACCGGGCGGGGATCGCCGAGTTCATGGCCACCTTCCTATTTCTGTACATCACCATCTTGACCGTGATGGGCGTGGTGAAATCCAATACCAAGTGTACGACGGTCGGAATTCAAGGTATCGCGTGGGCGTTCGGAGGCATGATCTTCGCCCTCGTCTATTGTACCGCCGGTATCTCAGGTAATTAATCAGGATCCTCTAATTTTTTCCCTTTTGTGTGTCTTTAATTTTACAAAAATATTCACCTTCTATGATCAAGCAAGTACCCTGTAGTTTTGGAACTGAAGTGTATTACTACTGGCTAGGTTAATCAAGAGCTAGTTAAATTCATTAGAGTCTACTGTTGTCTCCACGGCATATATGTTGTTAGTGATGATATTTTGTTGTTTGTGGACATCTAGGTGGTCACATAAACCCGGCGGTGACGTTCGGGCTGTTTCTGGCGAGGAAGCTGTCCCTGACGAGGGCGATCTTCTATATGCTGATGCAGTGCCTGGGCGCGATATGCGGGGCCGGCGTGGTGAAAGGGTTCGAAAAGGCTAGCACGTTCGAGAGGCTAAACGGCGGCGCCAATTTCGTGAACCCTGGCTACACCAAAGGCGACGGCCTCGGCGCCGAGATCGTCGGCACTTTCGTGCTCGTGTACACCGTCTTCTCCGCCACCGACGCCAAACGCAGCGCCAGGGATTCTCACGTCCCCGTAAGCTTCCCCCCTCCCTCCTGACGACTTTGAACCGAATGTGTCGAATGAAGCTATGCATCATATCATTCCCTTTTAGTGTTATCAAGCTGCGGAAACATGATGTTTGAGCATTCATTGCATGTAGATACTGGCTCCACTGCCAATCGGGTTCGCGGTGTTCTTGGTGCACTTGGCCACCATCCCCATCACCGGGACCGGCATCAACCCGGCAAGGAGCCTCGGCGCGGCCATCGTCTTCAACAGAGACCGCGCCTGGGACGATCAAGTGAGTGTCACGCGCCGTCAATACCAAGTCCCTCCCTCCCTCCCTCCCTCCTCTTTCCTTGATCATTGACACTGGTATCTTGTTTGCTGCAGTGGATTTTCTGGGTGGGGCCGTTCATCGGCGCGGCGCTCGCGGCCCTCTACCATCAAGTGGTGATCAGGGCCATCCCGTTCAAGTCCAGGTGATGCCTGAATCCCGGCCGCCGCTTCCGGCGTCAAGGGCAACCTAAGATGATAAAAAGCTTGGCGGGTCCTACGTCTTTTGGTTTAGCCTGTGTGTGTCTGGCATGTGTTTAAGGATTGTGTAATTTCAAGAATGCTTTCCAAAGGCTCTTTTGCTTTCGAACTTTAGCCAAGGAGCGGCCCCCCCCAATGACCTGTGGGACGGTGGGGGGGCCAATCTGAAGCAGTGGGAGGTGCTTGGTTTGTCTGTATTATATGGGTTTTTATCATGAAGGTGATCTGTCGAATCGAAATAATTTCAGGAAAAAAAAACAAAAAAAAAAGAAGAAAGAAGAAGGAAGGAAATATTCTCTATCTCCTCCACCAGGAAGCCAACAAAATCAACAAAGATGGAATCAGTCCAAGGGGATATGATGGGCATGCTTATCCGCTTTCCACTTTGCTTTTCTCTAGCATCTTCTCTCGTATATTCTCCGTCTTGAGAGATTATTTTACATTATTACTAGATAGTTTAATAAATAAATTTAAATTAATAGATGGAAGAACACACATATATATATATATATATCACTTCTCATGTACAAGTCAGATTGTACACACCAAATGAATTGTGGCGCAATTACATATTGGAAAATTAGATCCAAAAGTGAGGGAGACCACATGTATATAAAAAATATGTAAATCCTGTAAATTAACGGTGTGTAATGTTCTAACGTACTGCAAGGTGCTCAATGACAAAAAGCAGTAAACATGCAACGTTTTGGCTGATGATAACCATTGTATTGAAACTAAACTTGGGTCTTGCTAGGGGAATGGCACTGCATTATTATTCAAAAGGAATAACAGTGTCTCGTGGACCACAAATTTCCATTCAATGAGAATGGACCCATCAAATGGGATACACTCATTTCTCAAGCAATGTGTTTTTCAATAACGGTGCCGTTATCAAAACTTGTTCAACTCTGTTTATTTGCACTTTGGGCTCAATAGGCCCCTGGCCGTGGCTTGTCATGCCTACAATGAACGGACCGAACGCCTTGCAATGACGGCGGCCGCAACCCCGATCAAACCTCCCGAGCCCTCCCTTGATTGTATACATGTTAACAATAATTAGTAAGAAGATAAAATGGATCTCTCCATATTTCTCCTTGTTGGGCTCTCCTCACATCATCAGCTTGAAAGAGTCTCTATTACTCACAAGTCATAAACACCTTAATAAATTCAGCCTAATGCAGTCAAAGATCACCACACCCTAACCAAAAGGAATCCTCTCAAATAACAACACTTGCAAAGCTCTCACATAAACTGGCGTTGTCTCTAGCCACGGAGACGAACACTAATTGAGTCACGGGGCATGCTTCTTGAGCACAACAATTATGCTGACTCCCTTCCTCCTTTGCTTAGCCAAATCATCACCTATGATGACGGGAAGCTTTTCGCCATAGAGCTTGTCCATGATCTCCTCGCCGAGATGGTGCGAGATTATGGCACCGGTGAAGGATCTGGCGTGCTTAGCCATCTTCCTTCCTCTGCTATGAGGATCCTCGTCCGGCGTGGTCCCTCCGACATAGACCTTGATTATCTCCATATGTTCGATTTGGAAGGACCATTCTTTGTTGACTATGCCTCGAACTTCCTCCGAAGATGCCGTGTAGTACGGCACGTTTAAGGTGTCCAGTTTCTCTTCCTCGACGAGCCCCTAAAACAGGGTTCGAATGATGAAAAGATTGAAACGCGAAAGTGAGATACGTTTCGCCCCTTGATCTAGCACAAAGTCTAATATATATCGAATGAGCATTTTTTTAAAAAAAATTCAAGCACCATTAATCTTATAACATGTGAAAAGGTTTGATCTTGACAACTCCAACTAACTTATTCTCACGAATGAAAAAGACTGGATTTCAAAGTCCGATGTTGAGGTACTGACACGTTAGCTCGGTAATAAGAAAAAACTAATTTATAATAGTAAATGAATTTCCTTTGCAAGGCATGTCAATGTGTCTAGGCAACACTTAAACCATGCAATGGACATAATGAAAGTTTCGAACTGAAAACATCAATTCTAGTCTTGTCAAGTATTGGTATTGTTGAAAGTGCACTGTAGAAGTCTGATACCTTTGTTTGGAGAGATTGTCAAGAGAGAGCTTAAGTCTGAGCCTGTCAACATATCCAGTTGAACTCACATTCACGTAAAAGCTTAAGCTAATTGTTATGAGCCAACTAAGATATATTAACTGCTCCACACCACATCACACCAATTCTTCGATATGAGATTTTTCTAACACAATCCACTCACACGTATATCCTAACAATCTCCCCCTCAAGTGTGAGCTCAATGTTAAGTTTGCTCTCCCTTAATCCATGTATCATTTTGAGATATTTTATCTTGAATTTCCATTAAGGCCCAACTTCATAACTATAAAGTCTATCACTGAGCCCACATTGCTAAACCACAACCTCCACCGCCCAAAAACTACATGGATCACCAACCATCGGCTCTGATACTATTTGTTGAGAGCGTGCAGCAAAAGTCCAATACCTTCACTTAGGGAGATTGCTAAGAGGGAGCTCAAGTCTGAGCCCATCAACATATTCAGTTGGACCCATTTTCATTCAAAAGCTTAAACTAATGAGTTATGGGCTAATTATAATATATTAACTGTTCTACACCACACCAATTCTCCGATATGAGATTTCTCTAACACAACCCACTTACACATGCATTGTAACAGGTTTGTACTAATAACTTATTAAAACCCCGATATATGTTGAGATGTGGTTCATACTTCCTATTGATAGGGAAACATTAGGGTCTCGCTTCCAGGTAAATGGGCGGGGGTTGTGGGGGCAGTGCCCTTGAGCCACAAGAAGGCTTTTATGATTTAAGTCTATATTTTATTGGTAGTTTAGGCTCGAGCCCATGAATAACTATTACTTATATATACTTTTTTTTTTCTTGTAATTGAACGATATAATTAAGAGGTGCGAAGTGCTAATTATAGTGAAATGCTTTGTTAGATATAGCTTTAATTTAAGGGTGAACCAGGATAACACATTGTGTCTTAATTTATCTCTTTTTCTTGACTTTTACTCTATATTTTTATGTGATTGTGCGATCGATTCTTAACAATATCTACCTAATTCACGCGTAGAATGCATCAATACTTTCATATTAATGTCTTGTAATGTTTAGAGTGCACGAAAGTTGAAAAGCTAATCAAGATAACTTACCTCTGAAACCAAATCAGAAATGGCCTCTCCAAGTTTCTCCCAAATGTCGAGGCTGTCTTGGCTCGCGAAGTCCTTATCTTTCCTCCCGTGAAGTACCAACATGAGGCGACCGTTATCGACCATCTCTTCGCAGCGGAACTTCAAAAACGCCGATAAATCTGCTTGGAACCGAGCCAAGTAGGCCTCCTTCACGGGGGTAGGGCTGGTCTTAGAAATGTAGATCCTTCCCTTGTTCAACGGAAAGCCTTCTTCGCTCGTGAGATTGGGTACCTTTCATTTGCTTAAGTTCCAAATTAGTGCAGACATGGACTTCTATCGTGACTATGCTGTGCTTGAATTAGATTTCTATTTTTGGCATATATGCATAAGCTGAATGAGATATTGGCGAAATTCGAACCTAAATCTGTCTACTCGAAAACTGTCCATACATAAATAATTGACATGATCATGGAGAGATTTGGGGCATAAGTGATCTTGTACTCTAAACAACTGGATATAATCAGTTGGCCTAACACATGATCATGGAGAGATTTCAACCTTAATGTATCTCTCACATTAATAATCATCACAACAATCATTTGCACTACACAGATATACAATCAGATTTACCTGAGATAGCCAATGGACGCTATAGGAGGAATGAGCAAGGTGCAAGAAGTTTCTAGGGAAGAGCCTTCCATGGAAAGAACCTGGAGCTCCCATTATAAAGCATGATAAGCTTTCATAGCTTTGGGAGAAGTTCGGCAAGCTTCTGAACAATGTATTGAAATCATTCCGGGGAAGATCGTTCAGATAAAACTGGAATTCAGGCGTTGGGCAGCTCAAGCGCGCACACTTTTTCTGTACACTCTCTATGACGGTCGACATGAAAGTTTCTGTGCTAGGACCCAAAGCACAGCCTAAATCGGCCACATTTAGAAGCTTGCACGGGAAGAAACCTTCCTCGAGTAGAGAAGCAACCGTGCTCGCCACCGTGGGCTTGGCCAAAAACGCAATCTTTTGCTGTAATGCAAGAAACGATTTGGTCATGCAAAGAACCTGAAAGGAGAGTTTAATTGAATGAAACGAACCGTGTAGGTGGAGGTATGAGCGTAGCTGTGTTCTCCGTCTCCTTTGCTCATGAAGAGAACTTGTTTCACGTCCATGGCGAAGATTCGATCGCTGAGCTCTTTGATAGCTGTAAGTCCACCCTCTCCCACTGTTTCTATACCGTCACTGCCACTTCCATTCCGGAAAGGAGAAGAAGAGTAGGCTATCTTTCGTAATCAAGACACTTTGGTTTCCATTCCCACCAATTGGTTTCCAATCGTTATCGCACCATTTGTTGTCGTCTCTTATGATAGGGGTTCTCTATAAAGAATTCTACAAGACAGGTTGGTGGGTCTTGGTCTGCTTCAATTACATAATTTCTCTTATATCAAAGACGTCCTTCTTTGACGGGTAGACTTTCAATCCATAAAATACTTCAATAACCTCCCTCATATGCATCGTGTAAAATTAGGGTTAGTTACTTATATTGAACATGTATGCCCATTGGAGATAATTGAGGACTTAGGTTTTACTTTGATCAATTGAGAAATTGGACTTTAAAAAAAAGTATCACGATTAGGTCCTAAGCTCCCCCGTCGGTGGAATTTTACACATTAGGAACGACATGTGGTAAATGACCAAATATTGTACGTGGGAGCGACATTGGTTTTCTGACGCTTGAATTCGACCGACAACTCAAAATCGGGGGAAAAAATATAAGAAATGGTGGAAAAACGTAGATATCGTCAATTCCTTGACTGGCTCTGTTGCCGCCCTTCCGAGGTGAAACACCTAGAGAAAGCATATGGATTGCTAAGTAGGTGGACAGTCCTTCTTGCAAGGCACCCCGCCTATGCCTGGCTCAGGACCACCAAGCCCTACCAGTCGCCACTTGGTTTCTCGATTTAATTAATTAATTTAAGTAACTTCAAAGTCGCCTCTAACCAATTACTAGTTTGCTAGAAATCCAAGTAAGATGCGGGAGACCATCTAACTTTTGCGAATCAAGAATTTTGGATATGGGAATTTAATTACGCTAAATTGTTTTAACTCCATTTCGATACATTTGTCTTTATAAAAATATGTTGCTTGTAATCTTCATCAATCTCATTATCTTAAGCCACAAACATGTGAAAATGATAATGCATGGTGCTAAGCAATAAAGAAAACACCCAATAATCAAAGCGATCGATAGATCGCAAGGAAACAAATATAGAACCTGAAATACATAGAGCAAGCTCAAGCAAAGCCTCATTATTGAGTCCTGAGACTTTGTGAACTGGGAATCAAAAGATGAAGATGCAAATGCTATGCTCTATATATGATGCCTAAAGCATGAATAACCATGCATGACTATGCACAGACCATCAAACTAAAAACTATATATCATTGGAGTGGAAAAATAACTAATATGCAACATAATCTAATATTTTTGTATTTTCTTCATTTCATTAACATAATAAACTCAAATTGCATAAAGAGCTACACGAATATGCGCAAATGAATGACGTGGATTAACAAATCAATGGAACAATCACCTAAATGAGACATCGATCTCTTTTTCTTGATTTTTCTTGACTAATCAAAATTGTAAATGCGAAGTCAAATTCCCTAAAGACTTCATGACCATGAGTATGATTGCAATTACACAAACATGCATGAAATTAGACTAATTCAATTAAAACATGAATGAAAAGCCTAACATAAACTTCTAAATGCGGAATGACATGCGTGCTAAACTATATAAAAGTAACATGAGCTAATGCAATATTGAGATAAATATATGCTATATGAAATGTTAATCACAACAAAAGTGATATCATAACCAAAACTCTCCTAATTAACATGACATGCATGATTCATTCTATATTATATGCAATCGAATGCAACTTAAAATGTCACATGATATGAACGCCACTTACATCATATGTAACATGCATATTCTAGCCTAATGTGCATAATCTAAATCCGTAAGCACCAAACAACATGCACAATGGGTATCAAACTATATGCGGTAACATTAAACATGCATGAATTCTAAATGCAACCCATATGAGATACTAATTAGAATTCTTTCGTATTTCTCTTTATTAATTTAATGAAAACGAAATTATCCCTATAATGCTATACATAACCGAAGTTTACTGAGATGGAAAAAAAAAAAACATGCATTGAATCCTAATCGTGCATGATTGAAATTACAACACGATTAATAATTCAAAGATGCAATTTTAACTATATGCAAGAAGTATTATCTAATGCTTTCTATTATGCAAAAGACCATCAAGAAAATTCAAGAACAAATCAAGAACGCCTAAATACACGTGAGACATGTCAAGAACATGCGATATCATTCAAGAACCATCAAGACTCATCAAGAACATGTAAAGATATGGAAGATTCATCAAGAATGAACAAGATGAACAAGATGAACAAGATTCAACGTTATTATATAACGCCACACTAATTAACCTCGACCATAACGCAATAACACGAATCTTAAAATTAAAGACACATTCTTTAGTATGAAGATCTGTTCTTGGCAACGGAGCAATTTTCTCTATATGACAAGACCGATTCATTTTTAAATACCATATGTGATGCTTGAGCAATATGACTGAGGGTCCGATCTTTTGGCTCAAAGTTCCGATTCCTCATGAAATATATAGTGCATGATGCAATCTTAGATTACCATCAAGACTCATCATGCCTATGGCCGAACACCTTGCAAGTTCCAACGACGGCGACCTCAACCCCCGATCAAACCCTCGACTCCTCCCCTGCTTGTATACATGTGAGCAACAATTAATAAGACATCATAAGCTTAAAAGAGTCTTTATTTCTCATAAGTCATACGCGCCTTAATAGACACCACACCCTAACAAACAAGGAATCCTTTCAAATGACACTTAACAAGGGAGACGAACACTTAATTGAGACATGGGACATGCTTTTTGAGCACAACAATTATGCTAACTCCCTTCCTTCTACCCTTAGCCAAATCATCACCGATGATGATGGGAAGCTTTTCGCCATAGAGCTTGTCCATGATTTCCTCGCCGAGATGGTGCGAGATTATGGAACCGGTGAAGCATTTGGCACGTCTAGCCAGCTTTCTTCCTCTGCTATGAGGATCCTCGTCCAGCGAGGTTCCTCCCACATCGATCTCGATTATCTCCATGCGTTCGATCTGGAAGGACCCTTCTTCGTTGACTATGTCTCGAACTTCTTCTAAAGATGCTGTGTAGTACGGCACGTTTAAGGTGTCTAGTTTCTCTTCCTCAATGAACCCCTAAAACAAGGTTCAAATAAGAAAAGAGTGAACCGCGAAAGTGAAAATCGTTTCACCATGATGCACACCTTGATTTAGCATGAGTCTAAGATGCATCGAATTAGGTTTTCTTTTCTTCCAGCATCATTAATCTCGTAACATATGGAAAGATTTGTCATGACAATTGCAACATACTTATTCTCACCAATGGAGTTAAGTATACCAGAAGTGTCAAAATTTGTGTACGACGCTCACTTTAGTGCCAAGGCTTTTTTTTGGATCACTTAAGTGTCAATTTTTTTGAAAAACGATCACTTAAGTGCCAACTCCGGTGAGCTTGATCGGAAATCCTACGTGGCCTTTTTTTTATTAATATTTTGAGCCGACATAGCTCGCCGAAGACACAGTTAGCATTTTAAAAAGCTAAAAATTTTAAAAATATATTAAAAAATAAAAATGTAACTTAACAATAAGTTGAAAAAAAAAGGGAAAACATGTTGAGAAGTAGGCGACGAGGGTGGGGGATGGCTCGGTGGGGGTTGCCGAGCCTCGACAAGTGGGCAAGTGGGGGTCGTCGAGCCTTGCCTGCGGTGGCGGGGGTCGCTAGCCATCCTACACCCTCACTGGCAAGGGTGGGGCGGCGATGCCCTTGCCGCTATGCATTTACTTGCGCAAATCTTTTTCCTTTTTAATTTTTTAGCTTATTTTTAAAGAAGAAAAAATTTAAAAATGGGAAAAAAAAAGGAAAAAGAAAAACTAAGGTGTCATTTTTTTCAATTAAAAATACCACATAATTTTTTGGCCGTAATTTTTCTCCGTTACCACTTAAGTGATCGTTTTTCTCCGATTTTGGTATTAAAGTGAGCCGGCGAAAAGTTTTGGCAATAAAGTAATCTCCGTACACAAATTTTGACACTTCTGCTGTACTTAACTCCTCACCAGTGAAAAATATGGATTTTAGAGCTTGATGTCGAGACATTGACACGTTATGCTCGAAATAAGAAAAAACAAACTTATAGTAAAAAGTGAATTTCCTTTGCCAGGCGTGTCACTGTGTCTCGGGCAACACATTGTCCTTGCAATGGACATCATGAAAGTTTCGTCCTCAAAACATGATCTCTAGGTTTGCCAAGTATTGGTATGTACTAATCACGTATCAAAACACCAATATCTATCTAATCTGCGCATAGAATTCACTAATACTTTCATATCCATGCCTTTATTAGGAAAGTGTATGCTGATTAAGATAATTTACCTCTGAAACCAAATCAGCAATTGCCTCTCCAAGTTTCTCCCAAATGAGGTGGCTGTTTAGGCTCGCAAAGTCCTTATCTTTCCGCCCGTGAAGTACCAACACGAGGCGACCGTTATCGACCATCTCTTCGCTGCGGAACTTCAAAAATGTCAATAGATCTACTTGGAACTGAGCCAAGTAGGCCTGCTTCACCAGGTCGGGGCTGGTCTCCGAAATGTAGATCCTACCCCTGTTCAACGGGAAGCCTTCTTCGCTCGTGAGATTTGGTACCTTTCATTGTTCAACCTCCATGTTAATGCAGGATTAGCATGGACATCTATCTTGATTATGTTGTGCTCGTATTACATCTCTATTTTGGGTATGTATGTATGCATGAATTGAATGAGATAACAGCGAGATTCGAACCTAGGCCCGCCTACTCGAAAACTGTCGTAGCTTATATATCAATAATTGACATGATTAGTCCAATTGTATGACACCCGTTTATCTCTTATGATATTGTCATTCACATGTTATATCCCCAAAGAACTAATGGATCACATATCTTGTGACGATTTCTGAAGGTATGTGCATATCTTGAATTTGAATGAGATGATGGAGAGGTATGAGCCTAATAAGTCATCTTGTACTCAAAACAACTAAATTTTTTCAGTTGACAACACATGATTTATAATATATTTCGACCTTACATATATCTCTCACAGCAATAAATCATCACAACAATCACTTGCACTATTCATATATATACAATTAGATTTACCTGAGATAACCAATGGACACTATAGGAGGCATGAGCAAGGTGACCCAACACATGATTTAAGTATATAATTTTTTTTTTAGTTGACCTAACACATGATTTATGAGATATTTCAACCTTACATATATCTCTCACAACAATAAATCGTCACAACAATCATTTGCACTATATAAAATATACAGTCAGATTTACCTGAGATAACCAATGGGCGCTATAGGAGGCATGAGCAAGGTGCAAGTAGTTTCTAGGGAAGAGCCTTCCATGGAAAGAACCAGGCGCTCCCATTATAAAGCACGATAAGCTTTCATAGTTTTGCGAGAAGTTAAACAAGCTTTTGAACAACGTGTTGAAATCATTTCCGGGAAGATCGTTCAGATAAAATTGGAATTCAGGCGACGGGCAATTCGAGAGCTCGAGCTTCCTCTGTACGCTATCTATAACGGTCGACATGAAAGTTACCGGGCAAGGACCCAAAGCACAGCCTAAATCAGCCACATTTAGAAGCTTGCCTGGGAAAAAAACCTCCTCGAGTAGAGAATCAATCGCGCTCGCTACCACGGGCTTGGCTAAAGATGCAACCTTTTGCTGGCATGCAAGAAATGAATTCATTCTCATAAACTAACCCAATCTCATAGTTTAGAGAAAACATCGAACCACAACTTTTAATTTTGTAAAACAAAATCATATTCCATGACTCGTGATGTG
>BCNH02000010.1:1522065-1535017 GCA_001662345.2 Metrosideros polymorpha var. glaberrima
AAAAAAAAAAAAGGAACAGAAAAAACATGAAAGGGGGTATTAATTGAATGAAACAAACCGCAAAGGTTGAGTTAAGAACGTAGCTATCTTCTCCGTCTCCTTTGCTCATGGAGAGAACTTCTTTCACGTCCATGGCGAAGATTCGATCGTTGTTGTCTTCTACGATGGGGGGTCTCCATATATATAGATATCCTCAAGTCTTTGATCGGCTCGCATGTCATCTTTGCCTAGTTTTTTTTCTTTCCATTGCGTCACTAATAATAAAGAACCATTGCACCTAATTTTAGTAAAGTCTCTTGTTATTTTCCTAATTGCTGGGCCTTACTGTGAAATGTTAACAAGAGAGACGGAATGCGCCATCGAAAAAAGTCGTCGCGAACCTAAAATTAGTTATATTGTGGACCGCCTAATCAACTAGTTCTCTCCTAGACTAAATTTCCTATCCCTGCTCAAAGTTTGTCCATGACCAACTCTCCGAGATGGTGTGAGACTGTGGACTCAGCGAAAGATCTGGCCTTTTTAGCTACCCTTTGTTCTCATCATCGAGCGAACTCTCTTCAAGATCGATCTTGACCATCCCCATATGTTCAATTTCGAAAGATCCCTCCCCATAAACTATTTCCTCGGCTTCTTCCATGAATGCCGAATAATATGGCATAAGCCGCTACGAACGGGATATAATTAAACCGGAGAAAACATCGAGGTATTATGATAGATTGATGTGATAATTAGCACCGTACCATCACACATGTTACCAAAATTTGATTTTTCCTTTTTTTTATTTATTTATTGGGCATGACTGAGACCTGACTACTTAGAGACTCATGGAATACCCTATAGGCCTCATGGACTGGTTAAATCCCGGCTTTTGTCATATACAGATGGCCTATCTAAAAGCAGTTTGCACGCGATAGTTGCAATTCCAACCAATGACCTACGGTTTCTAACATGAATATCCCCAATTAACCAACCAACTTTGCACCAAACCCCGGGTTGGCAAATTTGGATATTTCTATGTAGCCCCACTAGGATTTCCTATTGACCCTTAATCCTAATCACTTCTTCTTCAACGGATACATTAAAGGGAGATGAATAACGTAGCCCTATTAGATCCCTAGTCGAGCTTAACTATTATATCGAAATTAGATTTGATTTATGAGCGGGAAGCGTCAGATAATGGGGCTAAAAGTTCTTGTTCCAGCCTACCCATGATTAGGAAAATGCGAAGAAATTCTCGTGTTCGGACAAGCCTAATTAGTTGTTTGGGCCGAAGAACAAATCACTCGTCCAAATCCTTTATTTGCACTTTGGGCTGAACAGGCCCATGGCCGTGCTTTATCATGCCTAATGCCTATGATGAAAGGACTGAACACGCCTCGCAAAATAACGGGAAAATTGTTCAAAAAGTCCTAACATATTGCACTTTGCTATGTGTCAATTGAGTATTAAATTTTTTTACGTTTTGCCAATTGAGTTCATTCAGCCAATTTTGGCCAAGTGTCGCTAATGTGGACACTAGTTGTCCTATGTGGCATGGTCAGCGATGATGTGCACAATATTTAACAATATTTAATATTTTTTGAATATTTTGATTTTTTATTTATGTGGAAGAAGAAAAGGAAAAGGAAAAAGAAAAGAAATATAGTTTAATGTGCAATGCAGTCCATAAATTTTTAATTTGTGCAATATGATGTGTGAACTTTGATCCAATGTGCAATTCCGTCATTAGATTTTTAATTTATTCAATGTGGTCCTCGAACCAATAGTAAATATTCAATATAATCCATAAACTATATGAAAATATTTATAAGTTTATGGATCAAAATGTAGAGACCATATTAAATAAATTAAAAGTTAAGAAATGACATTGTACATTTGACCAAAATTCAAAGATCAAATTAAACAAATTAATAATTCATCCATGGCTATCAACCTTTGAACTTCTCTTTCGTTGTCGGGCCGCAATTCTGGGCTGACCCATGTTTGTGGCCCAATTGAGCTCCCCCCATCGATGGTCGGAGACTCTTTTAACTTGACCACCACGACACGAAGAGGCGAGCAACGAAAAGCTCGAAGGCGAAGCAAATCTACCTTCACTTCTGTTTTCCGATTCGCTTGGGAGAAGAAACGGGGGAAGGCGGCGGCGGAAAGCGACTTCGAATTCGAATCGGATCGCTCTCGGTCTTCTCGGCGAGCCGGAAATGGACGTGATCAAGACTCAGCAGGTGTCCTCGCGGCCGATCGAGAAGGTGATTGTCCACCCGCTCGTCCTCCTCAGCATCGTCGACAACTACAACAGGGTCGCCAAGGACACTCGCAAGCGCGTCGTCGGCGTCTTGCTCGGGAGCTCCTTCAAAGGCGTCGTCGACGTCTCCAACAGCTACGCAGGTTGGGGTTCCCCAACGTTTCTCTCGCTTCTGCATGTCGTCCTTCGAATAGATCTAACATTTCGGTGGTCTCGATGTCGTGTTCTGCTCGGCCGTCAGAAATTTCTGTGCGAAGTTTGTTCTCTAGTGGGAGCGGATACAGTAGAAGTAATCGCCCTTGAGTTTTGTTTTTTTTTTTTCAGTTTTATTCTGAATGAATTTGATAGGAGAAATAGAATGAGGCGAAGTTGTGGAATTGAGCTTCTGTTTCGCGCGCTAAGGTGAAATGTGAGAAACAAGAGAGAGTGGGGACTGAATTCTGTGATTTGAGCGCAGATACTGAAGGTAAGGCATGGTATAATCTGATGCAAATGAGAGAGTGGTCAAGGATTGCTTTCTCGCGATACATCGTGAAAATTCAGCTTCTACTAAACTTTTTTCGCTCGAAATGACCCCTCGGTTAGAGCTTGACTATGGGGAACTCGAGTTTCCTGGACGATGCTCGGTTGAAACCAAAGTTTAAGGTGCGACTGAAGCAGAACTCCAGGGCTGTAAGCTGTATGTAGTGTTATATCTTCAGCTCTTGCTTGAATATGCCATAGGTGAAGTTTGATTGCTCGGCCTTCTTTTAGAATGAACTAAAAGAGGGAGGCTTGGTCATTCCTGGAAGGGCAGTTAGTGAGGGAAAGAAGGAAATTGTTTAATGATCTCTCGTGCTCTTGCATGCTCTTCGAGAAGAGGGAATGAACTATGAGGTCTTTTCTCTCGTTCTCTTGAACACTCTTGCAGAAGAGGGAATGAATTATCAAGTCTTCTGGGTGAAACGGTCTGTTTGTTGAGAGATCAATCTCTTGAAAATCTTTATGGCAATTGTTGACTCCCAGGAACCACATCGATTCTATTGCTTAAAAGAGCCCCTACAAATGATACAAGGGAGTTTTTTTGTGTGAGAAACACCTCTGTCAGTGGAAATTTGGAAAGCATAGACATTATTATTTTAGAATGCTTGTACCTACTCTAGTGTCAGGCCAGGTTATGATACTAAGGGCAACCTAAATCTACTTTCCCGCAAGCTTGGGAAGGCTCTATTTTAGTTGTTCTCCTAGGTCTTTTCTTGGTTGTCTCAAATACTTGACTTGTGTATAATTTTCTAATTAACAGTACCATTTGAGGAAGATGAGAAGGATCCAAGCATCTGGTTTCTAGACCACAATTACCATGAAGCAATGTTTGGCATGTTCAAGAGAATAAATGGTATCGTCTTCGACAAGTAACAAGTACTTTCTTTACCCAAATGATCTGATGTTTACTGAATGGATCTTGGATGTACTATCTTTCAGCCAAGGAGCATGTTGTGGGGTGGTACAGCACTGGTCCGAAATTGCGAGAGAATGACCTCAATATACACAGACTATTTGATGAGTAAGATCTATGTAACATGTTTATAAGTTTGTGATGACCTTCTCTCTTTTATTCTATTGTGCCTTCTATTTGCTTTTCTAGTCAATATATTTCTTGTTCTTTCCTTAGTTGACTGAGATCTCCTATTTCCTGTTATGAAACTTTTATAATAGAATCTTGAACTGATTGCAGTTATGTCCCTAATCCTGTGTTGGTCATAATTGATGTTCAACCCAAAGAGCTAGGTATACCAACCAAAGCATACTGTGCTGTTGAAGAGGTTAAAGAGGTAATATTCTAGGATATTCATTCTACTCCATAGTCAAAACAACCATAGTATCACTATAAAAATAGAAGTTTGTGACTTTGTGACATACAAGCTCCTGCATGAAACTTAGCTGATTTCAAAACTGTTCCCAGAATGCCACACAGAAGAGCCAGAAGGTGTTTGTGCATGTACCTTCAGAAATTGCTGCTCATGAAGTTGAGGAGATAGGTATGGCATTGGGAAGGCATTCTTTTCTTGTTCATCTGATATTTGGTAGTATCCCTCAAACATCTATGTACTGCTTTGATTCACCTTGCTGACCACAGCTCTTTCTCAGGTGTTGAGCACTTGCTCAGGGATGTGAAGGATACAACTATCAGCACACTTGCCACAGAGGTGTCATCTCTTGATTATGCTAAGCTGTTTAGTATCCAGTTAGTTTTCATCTTCAATGCTAAAATCTTTGAGACTGCAATAGCTTAGCACTGAAACTTAATATATATTTTTTTTTGTCAAGGTTACCGGAAAACTTACTGCATTGAAGGGGTTGGATGCGCGGCTTCGAGAGATAAGGAGTTATCTCGATCTTGTTATTGATGGAAAGCTTCCATTAAACCATGAGATTCTGTACCATTTACAGGTTGGTTTTATTATAGACTATTTAGGATTTGTTTGTGCGATACTGGAAATTTCCTTTGCGGCTCTTCATATCCATTTAACATATGCTGTTAAAAAAAAAATGAAATCAAATCTTAGCATCAGCAAGTTTGACTGTCATGGTGATTCCTTGTTATCGCTGCTGAATTCATTGAACCTTGCAAGATGTTATTTCTGGGTGATGTCTTCTGCTCTCTTAGAATTGAAGAGAATCAGTTATTTGATTCTGATAATCAATAAATCTTTTCTTTGAGCAGTGACAAGCACACATTTATCTCCATTTGGGGTAATGGGGGAACGCTAAGGGAAAACCTTCTAATTCCCTATTATCTAGTGTAAGAATCCCTTTAATGTGAGCAAGAGCTCAACACGATGTTCTGATTAATGTTCACTGATTGATCCATGGGTGATAAAGGTCATAGCAGTTCAACATGTGTGTAATCCTTTGTTTATCATTTGCATCTTGGGTAATACGAGCAAACATGCGTTGAAAAAGATGTCTGTGCTATATTTTTCGGACAGCTATACCTTTCCTTAACTTCTAGTACAATACTTTCTGTTCTCATCTTTTAGTCCTCTTGGTGGACCAACAGCAACTTTCTAGGTAACAGATTGTGAATTGCTGGTTGTTCTATGGTCTGTGACTAATATGGTCTGCCTACATTTATATAATTCTATGCTTTCTACAGGATGTGTTCAACTTACTTCCAAACCTCAATGTGGCTGAGCTGGTCAAGTCTTTTGCTGGTAAAGTAGAAATGAAATGGAAGTTATTTTTTTCCTTCCCCTGCATTAATGTTCATTGACATTTTTCATCTATTCCACCTTTTGCAGTGAAAACAAATGATATGATGCTGGTGATATATCTTTCTTCCCTCATTCGCAGTGTAATTGCTCTCCACAACTTGATTAACAATAAGGTGAGTTACCATACTGAATTATGAAATCAATTATGGGCGCATTGTGTTTTATTTATATCATATTTGCTTTTTGCTCAAGCGCTTCCTGTAAAGTGTGTCAACAAAATATCATTGAAACACACTATATGAATGAATAAAATTTCCATGGAAATTGCCCCTGTTTACAAGCGACCCCAATAGTCTTGATAAAAGCATTTCTGCCCTATACATTGAACCTTTCTTCAGATATCCTTGTGAATAATTTGACTTGAGAAACTAAGAGCCATGAAGTCGCAACTGGTGGATCAGTACGATGTTAAAATTGAAAATTTAGAACCCATAACTCCTGTTAGTGAACAGAAAGCTATCATCAATTTTCATCTTTTGAAGGCAATAAAAAGTTGGCGTCAACAGAGGCTTGCTGACATTCTTTTGCTGCTACTGTTAAATATAGCCGAAGATTCATGGCTTTTTATTTCAGATTTTGAACAAGGAACATGAGAAGGCGGAAGACTCGAAGCCTGTTGCTGTTCCTGCTGCAGCGGGAAGCTGAATGAGGGACGGTATTAGCCGTTGACATTCAGCTAGTGTTTCTCCATCAACACTTTGTGCTCACCATGTCTTTCTGAGCTCGCAGCCGTGGAGAAGAAACGGAGGCATGGAAGGAAAGCAGTGATAATGACGGCAAATATCGGTTATGTGAGAGAGAGGGCAATTGGTCTTTTTAGCAGTTACAATCTTCTTTCTTTGCCAATCTAATGATGGAGATGCATTCACTGTCGTGCATTCCTCTGTGTGCTGTGGTCTAGATGTTATTTTGCTGCTGCTTTGTCGTTTTATTCTAAAATTGAGACTCAACTGGCACTGATTCAAATAGACACTGAAGCTCCCTATCTTTACCTGAATTCAAATGCTGCTTTCAGCTTGCATTTTTCACAAATGGAATTTCTTTGGTGTAATTGTTTGTACAATTCGGAAAATTGTGCAATTAGCATCTCCTATAAAAACAGAAGCCAATGAAACTTTTGGCGCCTGTCTGGATTGCTTTTACATTTTGCTTTTTGGCTCAATCAAAATTTCGCCAAGCAGGCAATTTGATTCAATCTTGAAGCTTTTGAAAATTTCACTAACATGCAAATGTTGACAATCTTAGATTTATCTATTTTTTCAAAAAAATTTTTTAACTGAAGCTATATTTTAAGTTTTAGCGATTTTTTGCTTCTACTTTTAACTTGAAAAAAAGAAAAAACACGCGCCTTGTTCTGTTTGTTTTGCAAAAAATTAACAATTTGAGAGATATGTTCTTAAAAATATCAAATGAACAAAAAGTATTTTTATTGTTCATAAAGATAATTAAATATGAATTATTATCGATAATGAAAATATTTACATTGACTAATTTTGCAAGACACATAAGTAGTCAATTTAAAAAATATATATATCTGACCAAAAAAATATTTTTTTAATTTTTTTTTTTTGAAATAAACACATCCTGCCTACCATTCGGGAACATAGGGAAAGCTTTTTTTATTTTTTTTATCAGTTACATATTTTTTGAGCGCATCTAAAAGATCGTATAGGAGAAATTCCCCTGTGAATCATTCACATCAATGATCATTTCATTGCAGAACGAGACGTAATTGAATCAAAATGAAGGGAGTGATTTTAATTACCAAATTAGATGGGGGTCATACACAGGGACTGGACACCGTTGAGATGGACACATGGGACATGTCCAAATTTAGATAAAGGGTACAAAGGATACGATGTGAAGACAGAAGAAAAGAGGCTTGAAGACGACAAAATAGGTTCAAACTAACTTTGACTTATTGAGTTCAGACATGTCGCGAGCGAGCGAGAGGGAGGTTCCGAGTCGAACCCTCACGTACACATCTCAGACCAAATCCGTACCGTTGAAACCCCTGGACCCCACCAAATCCAACACTCGATCCAGCGACGCCGAACCCCGTCACATCATCAGTGCTGCGACACGTGTTGCATGAACTCCGAGTCGCACTCGATCCCGTCCATCGTCTCCGGCGCCAGCACCACCTCCAGGTCGACGCTCCCGCCCCCCTCCCTCCCCGGGAACGCCGATATCTTCCCGTCGAACTTGTTCGCCCTGCCGCTCCTGATCGCCACCGGCCTCCCCCACCCGAAGTCGTTGTCGTACATCGGGAACCTCGGCGAGCTCCCCATCGTGATCGACGCGCCGTCGGCGTTCCCCAGCGGGAACAGCCTCGGCTCCCTCTCCCACTCCTTCACCGCCCCCCGCACCGCCGCGTCCCCGTGTGCCGCCACCGACCTGTTCAGCCTCTCCGCGCACCACCGCAGGTCCCGCGACAGCACCTCCCCCGCCGCCGCGCTCGTCGGGGCGCTCTGGATCGCGTTCCCGAAGTAGTGCGCGTCGAGCCGCGGCTCGAGCCTGTGGCGGCAGTTCACCGCCATCCGGAACGTCGTCGTCTTGGACGCGTGGAGCTTCCTCGCGCGCGTCACCGACCTCCACAGGAGCGCGCACAGCGCCTGGAATGACGAGATCTCCGCCGTCTCGACGCGCGCCCCTGTCCCGCCACGTGGCTTCGCGAACCAGCTCTCGAGGAACGACGGCGTCAGCTTTACGTTACTGCTGGTCACGTGCGGGTCGTGCATTTGCTTCCCCATGATCTCCACGGCGTTAAGGCCGCCGTCTTCGGAGCCCCCCCATTTCTTGTCGTTGGCTTTGGCTTTGAGCCGCAAGATGGCTTCTCGGCTGAAGCTGAAGATCCTCTCGCTCAGCGGCTCGTCCTCGTTGAACGTCACCCTCGGGCCGCCTTCGGGGACTTTGAGCACAGCGTCGGAAATGAGCACCGACTCGCGGCGGAAGTCCGGGACCTTAGACAACCTCCGCTCGCCGATTCGCGAGACCTCGGCAAAGGTGTTGAGAAAGTTCCAGAACGAGGTCCCGTCGACGACGGCGTGGTTCGCGGCGCAGCCGATGAAGACGCCGTCCCGCAGCTCTGTCACCTGGACGGCCACGATCGGCTCCCAATGGCCTCGGTAGCTCACCGTCCGGTCCAGCGGGAAGAAAGACTTGAAGCGCTCGGGGACGCGGGACGGCGAGAGGAGGTCGCCGGCCGAGGCGTGGATGAAGTCTACACCCTCGTCATTGCAGGAGATGAGGACGTGGCCGGAGGAGTCGGTGGAGAGGCGGCCGGCGAGGGGAGGGAAGAGGGTGAGGGTGCGGGAGAGGGAGAGCTTGAGGAGGGAGACGAGGGATTGGATGGGGAAGGGGGGCGGCGGGAGGAGGACCCCCTTCTGGATGTAGTGGCAGGAGAGCATGGGGAGGTCGGAGACGGAGAGCTTGAGGTCGTCCATGGCGGACTTCTGCGACGGGTACACCCTGCATTTCGACACCACGGTGGCGGTGGCGGCGGTGGCGATGGTTGTGGTAACAGTCGAGGAAGAAGAAAAATCCATCTTTCTTTTCCTAAATTCAAAAGAAGATTTTTTTTTTTTATATATATAATTTGTGCGGATAATTCTGGTTCTTCCTCTTCTCGCTCTCGCTGGAGTGAGAGACGAAGAGAGAGAGAGAGAACGCTAGGGAGGAATGAGACGAAGAGGAGAATCAGACGCGAGGCGATATATATAGGGATTCGGGCTTGGCTCGGATTCATGCACAGGCTGACGTGGCAGTTCCCTTTGTTTTGTTTTTTTTTTCATTTGATTTGTCATGAGTTATTTATATTTATTGGGCAATGATTAGGAAGCTGGCATTCTCCGAAATTTAATGTCGGATTCGTATCTGATGCACTCAAGGGTCATAGAGTGAAATTCATTGATGATCATTTAATTTTAGTGACTTTTTAATCACGTTGTTGAGATTTGATATTAATCACCATTCCCTATATGTAGTATGTACTATGGTTAGCTCTCTTTTTCTTTTTGCAATCAATACACTTTGGTCGAACTTCAGCTAGCTTTTTTTTTTTTTTTTTTATGAGATGCTGACATGGTAGTGTCTGTATTAAAATCAAAATTCACTAACTTGACAGCAGATGAGATTTAACCTTTGATGAATCAGGGTGAAGTGTGAAAGGGCTCTGTGGATAGAGAAGACATAAGTAGAGATCAAATTCTCTCGATTAAGCAATCCAATTTATCCTTCTTTCAGCTAGAGAAATGGCGGAAAAATGGCGATAAGTATTGAAAACTCTCCTGAGTGTGACTATAAGTATTTCAAGCTCAATACTACACTTTCCGAGATTAAATAGAAGTGAGACTGATCTTGTAACACTATATTTTACCCGATGGATTAAATGGAAGACCTCTATCACTTGGGGAAGATATTAAATCAAATTAGTAGGATGGAATGCTTGGGGCATCTCAAGATGTTCAATTAATTAGGGATTCCCCCATTTCTCGAGGTGTATGCAAATGTTCATTACACCCGTGCTTTCTCTTTTTATTAAAGAAGAAAAAAAGTTGTAACATCCTTTTGGGATGCATGCGCCAATAACCTCTCTTGTCAGAACCTAATGCTTCTGCGAATTTAGTGGCAAATCAAGAAGAGACAAAAATGTATGAATAGAGGCTTTGGTAAGCAGAGACAAAAAATGTATTGTAAATAGAAGATAAGTGCATTGGAAGTCCTCAAACTTGTCACGAAAGTGCAATTGAGGCCTAAAACTTTCAAAAAAGTGTAATTAAGTCCTAAAACTTGTCGCGAATGTGTAATCGAGTTCTAAAACTTTCAAAAAGTGCAATCAAGTCTCAAAATTTGTCAAATTAATCCAATCAAGTTCTTTCATTGATTGTACTTTTTAAAAGATTCAGGACTTAATTATACTTTCTCGATAACTTTTAAGATTTAATTGCATTTTTTTAAAAATTTTAGGACTCGATTGCACTATCGTGACAAGTTTTAGGATTTCTGATGCACATATTCTTGAAAACAAAGTTTACAAACCCTAGTCAAGTCTTGGAGGCTGTAAGCCATGGCACATTTGTTCCCCATTTCCTTGGTGAGTTTAATCTTCGACTCTCTCTTTAAATTGTGTTTCTTATATGACTACAAAATCAAGCCCTATATATACGCACATATAGGGAGATCTCATGGGTACCAATCTCTGTGTACATAGCAAGTGGTGTTCCAATTCAATGCACGCACGAACGATACAATGAATGGATTCCTCATCCAGCTACACCATCCCCCCACTAATCACTTCAAGTCATATCAAACCCTAATAATCATCCTCCTTAAAACCCATCATATAGAAAGCAATCAATGATGCAAAGATGGGGTTTTCCCACGAGCTTCCAATCAATGAACCCGTGCAGAGCAGCCGGCCATTTACGTTCTGTATGTTGGCTGTCACTCCCCACATCCCAACGTTGGTCGGTCGAGATCGAGATCGAGATTGAAGAAGGGTGCATAACGCAACTTGGGGGGGCGAAACCGGTAATCTCCTTCATTATAATTTTTTTCCTTAGCTTATGTTTGGGATTACCTTTTGGCGGGGCGGAATAAAGAAAGGGGTCGGTTCCGCACGAGGAAGAAGAACCGCCATTTCTGTTTTGTCGGCGGGGTGTGGCAGCAATTGTGCATTACTTTAACGTTTGGGCTTTCGGCATTACGCGACGAATTGGTGGGTCGGGTCTTAATATAATGTTTGACCTTCGAATGGTCCGCGGATCCTCAGTACTGAGACCCGAAAAGGGGAGAGCCTCGACACACCCCGCCACGTGTGTGCCAGTTCAGCTCCAACCGTGCCCTCTTCCCCTCCTCAGCTGTAAAAACTCAGATTCGTCGATAATGAAATAATTTTTCATTGGTTAAGTAGTCGGAGCGATACGAGCGGTCGTGTTTGCGAGAATGTTTTTTCGAATCTTTTGCTTCTCACAAAACAAACGGAGTAGTAAGAAAGACATTGATTTTCACAAACCTCATATGCTTTGGATTTTAAAGAGTCAATGTCAATTCTTTGAATTGTGATTAGAGAAACGAGTGTGGTGCATTCTTGATAGTATGTACTGATAGCAATCTAGTTGGGTACATGTCACAACACCCAAAAAGTATTTGAGTCACATGCAATGAACTTTGAATGAAAATCCCATCTACGATATATACACCATTCATGTCATGATTAGACTAGTCGTGAGGGTTAACTTCCCCAATGTAGTAGTCCTTCCCATATTACCAGGAAAATGGAGGATTTAAAATGTCTCCAATAGGATATTATTTGCACACCAAAAAAAAAAAAAAAATTCCAACTCTTTTATATTGACAAATAGTGAGTTTAGTTGGTTAAGTGAGTTTGGTGTATTGTCGGCATGACTTTCGATAACTGTATGATGTAGTTATTGACCAGTCTATAGATGACCATTATATACAACTTTGGATGACTATACAATATAACTATTGATGAGCGATGGAGTGCAATTAATCAAGGAAGACTGGTCGACGAGAGTGCTTCAAGTTATTAAACAATCGATGATTGTAAGGCATGAGTATCAACATCTACGAAGAAAAATCATCAAGGGTTATGTGGAATCGACGTCGACAAATAGCTAAGGGGTGTTCAGCAAAATCCATCAACAAAACAAGCAAAGACTTAGCCAATTTGAATTTGGCTGAGTGTTGGAAATAAGGGGAAATCACGAGGACAAGGATATCGATTGAAGGTAACAATACCAAGTTAGGGTCGAGTAACTCGATAGCCTTGGAAGTTGCAACCGTTTATAGATGAGATGGTGTATGGATAAATGGGCTAGAATCTCGGAAGTGCAGTTATAACCGTACTTAGGATAATTACACCCTCGGTATTTTTCTTCTTATTTTTTGCAAATTTCCCTTAGCCTTATCTTCCCAGTCTCAATAATACAATAAGGGTATGTGACCTTTTCAGGTACCGCTTCGGTTTTATTATATCCATAATAATTGAAGCTAGCTTATGCGGCCATTATTTGATATACATACGGTACCTCGAAAAATCTTTACTTAGCCTTCATGAACGAAGTTGTCAATAGATCAAGCACGCTACAAGAGACATGTCTTTAATAGTTTCTTGTGTAGGTTTATATATACACGCACTCATTCGGACAAATTTAGTCAGTTATTGTAACCCCTAGATATATATTCCACTCAACCTGGAAAATTGTATAGCGTAAACATTTTTCGGGGTACCTTTATTATATTATTGAGTCTGGGAAGATAAGGCCGAGGGAAATTTGGAAAAAATAACAAGAAAATACCATCAAATTGCAGAGAAACGTGTGTGGTGCATTCTTGATGGGAGAATTACCAAAAAAGTCCTAAACCCATTACAATTGTGCCAATTCAATCATAAATTTTTTTTTTTACCAATTTAGTTTTAAACCTT
>BCNH02000010.1:1535155-1558307 GCA_001662345.2 Metrosideros polymorpha var. glaberrima
TCGAAAAAATATTAAAATATTATTAAAAATTGTCAACGTCAGCGTCGGTCGGCCAAATAGAATGAACTGACACAAATGCAAAAGGTTTAGGACTGAATTGATAAAAAAAAGTTTATGACTCAATTAACACAATTGTAATGGATTTATGACTTTTTTGGTAATTTTTCCTATTCTTGATGGTATGTACTAATAGCAATATAGTGGGGTACATGTCACGAACACCCAAAAAGTATTTGAGTCACATTCAATGAACTTTGAATCAAAATCCCAGCTACGGTATATGTAGCATTCATGTCATGACTAGGCAAGTCGTAATGTAGTAGTCCTACCCGTATTACAAGGAAAATGGAGGATTTAAAATGTCTTCAATATGAAATTGTTTCCACAAAAAAAATTACCCAACGCTTTTATATCAACGAAGGCTTAGTCGGTTAAGTGAGTTTGGTGGATCGTGATCGACATAATTTTTTATAACTTTACGATGTAGTTATTAAGTTATTGACCAGTCTATCGATGACCATAATGTACATCTTTCGATGACTGAACAATACAACTATTGATGAGTGACGGATTGAAATTGATCAAGGAAGATTGGTCGACAAGAGTGCTTCAAGCTATTAAACAATCAATAATTATATGGCATGAGTATGGGCATCTATGAAGAAAAATTGTCGATGGTTATGTGGAATCAATGTCGACGAGTAGCTAAGGGGTGTTCAGCGACATTCATCGACAGAACAAGCAGAGACTTAGCCATTCTAAATTTGGCTAAGTGTTAGAAGCAAGGGGAGAACATGAGGACAAAGATATTGATTGAAGGCCAGGATACTGAGTTACTGTTGAGTAACCTCATGTCCTTGCAATTTGCAACTGTTTATAGCTGGAATCTTAGAAGTGCAATTATAACCGTACTTAGAATAATAAATAGTAGTGAACGGTTATAATCAACGGATTTTATATATGGCTGTGTGTAATTATTCAGATGATCCATTTTCAAAAACACATATTCCCAATACACTTTTTATCAGCTTATTAATGTTATTTTCCTTTCAGTTTCCATCGTTTACAACTTTTTACCTTTAAATCTGATGTTCATCTTTGTCGAAAAACTCCTATCCGGAATGATCACTATTTTCATCTCACGAAAAACTAAAAATCAGCTTTTTGGTGAAAGATTTTTCACTATTTAAGTCAACGCCCATTTTTAGTGAAACAGAAACTAAGGTCTAAAATTATTACCATAGTAATTTAAAGTGTTTCTCGACAGAATGATACCCTTTGGAGACGTGAAAACGAATGCAGCATGGTTTATGTATGTGTGGAATTTAAGACCCAAAAGATTTTCTATAAAGGCTGACATTATTTTTGCTGGCGGAAATTATCATCAGTCATCTCCCATTATAAATCTGTATGTTTTTATCTATTCAAAGACTGCATTTCTTCTCTAATTATTGTATTGATCAAGTTGACATATACCATACTCAGTACTGGCCAATTTCATTCCATGAAAGTCCCACCACAACACATCCTAAATATAAAATAATGTGGAAAGTGTCGCATCGAATTTAGATTGAGTTATTATTCTGATTCTTTTATTATTACTATATCTTCTATCCTTGTTTTTTTTTTTTTGACATCCAATGAACTTAATTTCAAAACATTTGTTCAAGGAACCTAGAGAGAGAGAGAGAGGTCGTCATGTATCTGTAGAGTTAGCGACCATTTCAAACTGTTTCGACTAGAGCAGATCTATTGAAGAACTTCGCCGAAAGAATAATAGGGTGATTGACTATGCTAAATGGCAATGTCCCTTCAATTTGGCAGGCCGACCTTGGACTATGAAAGTTGGAACGTCTCAACCTAGAAGAGCATCAAAATGGCCAACTATCAACGACATCAAAGCTAAAGATATGCGCCATTGACCTCTGTACAATCATTGGAACAATCTCAAGAAACAAACATGCATGGGGAGGGAATGAATGTACCCGACATCGTGTCTTAAACCTATTTAAGGGAGCATTATCTCATCATTAAATTAATCTTTCAAGGGAAATCAAACCCTAAACTTTAACAAATCATTACCTCCCGGAGTGCCAAACTTCTCTGACTCCTGCCAATGGAATCACTCTGCAAAATGAATGTGCGCCCTCCTCCATTGTTGATATAGTTAGATAAGGCGCAGACAAGGACCCGCATGAACTATAATGATTTTTTTCCAGCCGATTCATGGAACCTAATACCGTCTCTTCAACCGTCTATGATGACGCTTTGACCCTATACCCGTCGTTTTCCATCTGGCGCAGGCCGAAAGGTTGACGCTAGAGCGCACTATTGTCCTTTTTTTTTTTTTAGGGGTTAGGGTTAGGGTTCATGAACCTTTCTTGTTTCTCTTTTGTTTTAGGGTTAGAGTCTCTGTTTGCATGGTTTTATACTCTCATAGTTTTGTCAAACGGTTCTTTGAACCGGCCCTAGGCCGGCTATGTGCCGATTCCCTATCGGATCACAGAACTTGTTAATGGGGCAATCAAAGAGAAATCAATGTTAGATTATATTCCTGTAACGTTGGTCCTTCGTCTATTGGAGCAGACATCGAGCTCCGTAGAATATGGGATAAAAATGTGAGCTAGAATCTTTCTTTTCGCCATAGATTTGTTGGTGGGTCTTTCCCCAACAAGATTGGACCTAAGATTGAAACGATTACTAGATAGAATGAGATGACTTTAGAGATTTTTTGTGTAGAGATCATCAATCGTGATTAATTAAGTATCGGCGATCCATCCTTTGTCACCATATCAATGTACAATTTGTATGGAATGATTCTGATATTTGCATCTCAACTCGACAATACTCATGTGTTATCATTTTATCTGTGTCTTGATTTTTAAACTATGCATCGGGCCAACACTTGAAGTTGATTTGCCACAATATTTAGAAATTCATGACAAATGACTAAACTGGGACAGAAACTTTGGTATTTTATATGTAACCCTAGCTATATAATTTACACTTGTCAAATAAATCGTCGCTTGGTCGGGTTTTTTTTTCTGTTCCTTGAGTCGTCACGTTTTTCTTGTTCTAATGTCTTAGAATAAGGAAAATGTCTAAAAGATGGAATAAGTTGTGGAGTTCGACGACCTTTGGAGCGGGTACAAAGGTAGTTAAGTTGTTGGATGAGAAGGGAAAAAACAAATGATTGGAGACCTTTCTGTTATAAGTTCAACTGATTAATTAATTTTAATATGTTCATCCGGGGTATCTGATACTGAATTGGAATATGTACCAACCGATTTTTTTAATCTATTTTTAAAGCCTTCCAAGTCAATCTCAGTCTTAATAACAAGGGTGGGTCACTCTAATTTTTTTCTTTTCTTTTTGCATGCAATTTTTTAAGCATCGTCATAATTCAGAAATTAATAGCATTATTACTAAGGGCACCAACTTTGTTTTCTCTCCAATAATTTTAAAAGTTAATACCATGAAAAACTCCAAACTTACACGCTTATAACAAATTTACTCCGAACTAATTTTTTTATCACGAAAAACTCCAAACTGACACATCTGTGACAAATTTACTCCAAACTAGTACACATATGACAAATTTACCCTTCAAATTTTAAACTGGCGCACCTGTGACAAACGGAGGGTAAAACCTCAAACTGGTAGACCCTGTCGATTATTATATATTAACAAACTCAGTAATTTGACGATAAAATTTAACGAAAACTAATAAAGAATAAATTTATCACAGGCATATCAGTTTGGAATAAATTTATCATAGATGTACCAGTTTGGGATTTTTCGTGGTCAAAAAAATAATGTGCGGTAAATTTGTCACAAGTGTACCAGTTTGGGATTTTTCATAATATTAACCCTAATTTTAATGTGGTTCTATTAAAAAAATTGCACCACATGCCTAGTTCATAGGTGCACTGTTGGCGCTGTTGAAGAATTGTTTTCCTAATGGGATACGAATTTTAAGCCCATGTAGATTCGTCAGATTCGACAGCTTCCTCTTTCCAATGAACAAGGAAGGGAAAAAATTAGTAGTAATTTCCTATTCCAACCACTGATGGCGACAATTAAGCATGACCAACGCCATCTGAATCCGAGATGGTTGGATGCGCTCAATACACTGTGTGCTTTGTATGCACCTACTAAACTCATCCGTATATATGAATTTGCTACATTGACGATTTGCAGTCACTAAATTGTTCAAAAAGTCTTAAACCTATTACATTTTTGCCAATTCAATCCTAAATTTTTCAATTTTTACCAATTAAGTCTTAAATTTTTTCACACTTTACCAATTGAGTCTATATGGCTAATTTTGGTCAGAATTCGCTGACGTGGCACAACCGACTGATGTAGACAATTTTTTATATTTTTTTTTTCTATTTTTTTTTCTGATTTTTCCCCCTTCTTCTTGCTTTTGCCGGTGGCTAGCCACCAGTCATAGTAGGGTTGTACAACTGAACCGGGTTGGCCCAGAACCCAAACCGGCTCACCCGAAAAATGGGGCCATCAATCGGTTCTCGAACTAACAGGTCCGAGAACATGGTCCAAATTTTGGGGACCGGTTTGAACCAATCTGGGTTCCGATTCTAAGTGGAGGCTCGATCGGACCGGTTTATAGAACCGGTTTTAGGGCTTTAAAGAAAAAGTTTTAAAATTCCTTCTCCATATCTTTTCTTTTTGCTAAGCACAGGATGCAGCAAAGCAACTTTGCAATTGCAAGTTGATTATTTTCAGCAACACTAATAAAAAGACTCTAGAAACAAGGTTCCATAGAGTACCTTGACTGGAGCTACAAAATCTGGACAACAGGATAAGGTTCTGTAAATTAAAACTTCTTCCCCTTTTTTTGTCATCAATGTTTATTGTTTCAACCACCCAACTATGATTGACCTAACCTTCAGCAAAAGCTCTAATACTAATGAAAAAGGCAAGTTGCAAAAGTTGAAAAAAAAAAGTGATGATTTTTGCAAGTTTCTGCATAACAAAGTGATGATTTTTGCTTGGATTTTATTTACAAGTTGAAAAAAAAAAAGTGAAAACAGGGTTGACCCTATTTACCCTCTTCTTGGACCGAAAAACAAGGTCGGTTCTAAAACAGATTCCATAAAAACATGATCGATTTCTGGGCCCAAAAAAGGGGACCGATTATAATAAGGCCGATTTTAAGGTCTAGGCCTAGGATCGACCCGCCCAATTTCTGGTCACCCCTAAGCCATAGGCGATGGCCGAGTGGCTAGCCTCACTTGGGCAAGCGTCGCCTCGCCCGCCACAGGTGAGCCCCAACCAACCTCACCCAAGGCGAGGGCTCCCCTCTCTAGATTGGGTGAGGCCAGTCGTGCCACGTTAGAAAAAATAATAATAAAATCGAAAAAAATATTAAAATATTATTAAAAATTATTCACGTTAATACCGGTCATACCGTATAAGATAGCTGGTGTTCACGTCAGCGAATTCCGACTAAAATTGATCAAATTGACTCAATTGACAAAGTGTGAAAATGTTTAGGACTTCATTGAAAAAATTGAAAAGGTTTAAGATTGAATTGGCAAAAGTGCAATAGGTTTATGACTTTTTGGATAATTTTGCCAAGAATACTACTATTGTAAAGAGTTTGCTGAACAGCTTATAACCTGCCAAAATTTTTAATTTTGCTCCAGAAGTGATTTTAGAGCAGAAATGCGTTTGGTAAAAAATGACTTCTGAAACAGTTTTCTATTTCTGAATGAAATTTGTGTTTGGTAAAGAAGTGATTCTCTAGGGTTAGAATCAATTCTTGCCAAAAGTGATTTTTATTTTATTTTCACTTCTCATTTTCCTTTTAAGGCTCGTAGGCCCCTGCCGGTCGCCGCCGGCCGCCTATCGTCGCCGGCCACCACCCACCGCCACCGATCGCTGATGCCGCTTGCTGATCGCTAGACGCCAGCCACCGTCATTGGACGCGCGGTCGTTGGACGCCGTCGCCATTTGGTAAACTTGCCAAAAGCAAAAATAGAATGAAGGTATGTTTGGTAAACATAATTTCTTATTCTCTGCTAGAATTGATTTTGGCAAGAATCAATTCTTGCCAGAATAAAAAATTCTAGCAAGAATGATTTTCATGCGAGCCCTAAGAGCTACAAAACCCATTTCTACGGCTATGGGTGTTGCAGGAATAATGCTGTTCCAATCAAGCTCTGGTTCTTTGGTATTGGGGAGGTAATCTCAAGAATAGTTCGATGACTAAAGATTTTTTTCGTCCAATTAGTACTTGACAAAACATGATACATCCAAGTTGGATTGCTTACCATTCGTTTATGGTGTTATGGACTCCATAATAAAAGTTATCAGCGCTATGTAAATTCAATCTTAAATCTTAAACTTTTCAATGAAAATTATCAAAAAGTCGTAAAATTTATTGCATTTATGCAAATTTAATTTTAAACTTTTCAATTTTGTGAATTTAATCTTAAATCTTTTAACCATTTATCAATATAATCTATCCGGCCAATTTTACCTGGAAAATGATGATGTGAACATCGATCGTCCTATGTGGCACAGTTGACGCTGACGTGAAAATTTTTAATGTTCTTTTTTTTTTAATTGTTAAGGCTTGGCCTGGGGTCGTCGGCCATCGCCCAAGACCCGATGACCCCCGTCGACCACTAGGCGAGGATCGTGAAGTCCTCGCCAACATCTGGCAAGGCTCACAACCCTCGCTAGTTGCGTGCAAAGGCAGAAAGCCCTCGCCCTAGTAGCCGACAGGGGTCATCGGGCCTCAGCTAGTGACCCCTTGCTGACCCTTAACAATAAAAAAAATTAATAAAAATTTAAAAAATTATCTGCATCAGCGTCGACTGTGCCATGTAGAACGGCCGGTATCAACGACAGCAATTTCTTATCAAAATTGGCCAGAATAACTAAATTAAACAAATTGTCAAAACATTTAGGACTCAATTGGCACAATTAAAAAGTTTAGAACCGAATTGACATAAGTGTAATAGAATTAGGATTTTTTCGGTAATTTTACCGAGATATTGACTAAATAACTAGCACTCATGCTTTTTAACACGTCACTGGACCATCAATGAATTCTAAGGAAGGAAAAGAAAGCTGAAAAGTCCTTTGGAAATGGGAAAAATACGTTACTACTTACTAGACTTGGCCAAATTTTCTTAAATCCAGGAGTACATCACTCTTTTCAGCTCCCATAACACAGAGATAAGAACTCCGAAGAAATAAGCGCAAGGACTCGAGTCCTTAAATGTTACGGTAAGTCACCGTCGGCCAAGGGTTTCCCACAACAAATAAGCATAAGGACTCGAGTCCGACCACAAACCCCTGATTCAGAATTGCAATACTCAACAGTACTTACCCGGACAACCATTTGGTCTGAACAGCACTCCCAAAGCATGTTAGATACAGATGCAGGTCCAAATGATAAAAACGAGCATATTTAGAAATTGGAGATGAAGGAACAGGAAGTCGAAGCTTAATTCATTCCATTTTGGATGAAGCATCGACCGTGGAGGCTAAAGAGAGCCTAGGAAATTAGATTATAAAACAAACCAGCACATTATACAAATGCAGTGACGGAATGAGCTCATGTTCAGTGGGGCTATCCTAAGCCCTTATTGGGCCAGCACTACCTTAAGCATGAATAATCATGGCTCCACCAATCAAACTTTCCGATTCCGACATTACGAGCAGAATAAATGCCAAGACTATGTACCAGATATGAGCACAGAAGCTGCTCTAACGCTTTCATCTTAGATGCGGCATGGACTATAAAAAGAACTATACTTCCTAGCACTTTCTTAGACACCACAATCAAAGCAAATGATATCCACGCCACATAAGGTATTCAGATACTTCATATGAATGGCATCGCCAAAGATAAAGCATGACAATGACACAATCACCAAAAGGCAGGCTTAAAATCCTCCTTGAACCCATTTATGATTCACCTCAGGAGGTAAGCTACCACAAAGTTCTGTCATTTATATTTAAGATTGTGAAGGCATGCAGATTGTGTGGGTCCTTGAAATTCAAGTTAGCATCCATCAAACTACTTGCTACGTACTAGTCAGCTGTTCAAACTCTGCCCATATCCATGATTCACACCGCAAGAGCTGCCCTAAAATCCCATGCTGTCCGGCCAATTTTAGGTTGACTAGCTGCGTTGTGAATATTTCTGATGAACCCCTCAAACCTCAATGCCTAATTTCTGGAGGAACTTCTCAAATCTTACTCAAACCATTATATGCATTCCCCTCCTGAAAAGCTACATGCGCTTCAGCCTAACATTCTCTGATCAAGCAAAAGTGTTTTGGGCCAATAGAAGGTAATCTCGCACCCAAGAAACTCGTTACTCAAAAACTAAATCTCTGCCTCCACTATAACTTCCTATGAGGAATGATGCCTCCAGAACTACAAATTAACTCATGATGGAGATCACCCAAACACTTAGTGATGGAGATTAGCAAGAGCTGCAAATAAAGCTAAAGAAAAATAGCTTCCCATGACATTTATTTGTAACAGCCGGTATGGTGTCACCACGTGACAAAATAGATTCCCAACATCACTCTTTCACAGGAGGACATCAGTACCAGACATCACACGTGAAGACCATGGGGATTTCAATAAAAAGAAAGACTGGCAAATGGATAAAAGTTGGTGAAGCCTAAGTTGCACAAACTCTGACTATGCGGTAAACAATATACTTGTGGTAGTCCCATCATCGTTCACACAAACAGGATGCGAGAAAAACTTATGCTGTGGTTTAATGCTCAGCACGAAATCACACAAGAAGCTGTTAGTGGATTGTAACCAATAAAAACAACTGTATGCAAAGAAAAAGTATGGACTTCAAACAATTGAGTCTTATACACCAGGGACATCAAGATTGCCAAACAACACTACCCCCCCCAAACCACATAACATGAACAAGGTACATAGTCTGGAATACCCTTACAACGGAAATTGTCACAATGACAGATCCATTTGACCCCACCATGTCCTCATGCAAATAAAAGATGAAAACACAAATCCGATGACACTAGCTTGTTTAGAACAGAACAGTGTACATTCTCCAACTACTAAACTTTTGGAATCACTCAAAATGACTTGAATGAAATATGTCAATACATTCTTTCGTATTGCCAGTTTAATAAGTGGCATACCGAGTTCTCATTCATTAGACGAACTTAGAGCATGCCACCATGATCTAGTAACCATATTTTTTTACGTAAATGTATATTATTTCTTGAAACTACCCTCCCATTATATACAAATCCATGAACACAACTTATCACAAAGTGCAGTCACGAGTACATACCCAGAGTATGCTCCGAAAACACATTGAATTTAAACATATTGAGGCAAACACCACAATGCAATCACTTATAGATCATGACAAAACCTGGGTCACCTTAATTGACCATTAGCTCTGACACGAATTTGCATTTGTTTTTCACGTCAGCAACAGCACATACAACAAGAACCTACCATACCCAAATTCTATCACTTCTTAGTATTTACTTAATCCACCATCCAACATAATACATATCTTGGGAATTTCAGCAGCAACCACTTATTATATCTTCAGGAAAAACATAGTAAGCAAATGTCGCAGACAAGAAGAAGCTTATCCAGCAGCGAACCTAAGTTATTTACATCACACTGCATTAAACATGTGTCGAAATAGAGACCAACATTGCCCATCACCAGTAAAGAAACATACCAACGAATCCGCTATTGAAATCAGTAATCAGCGCGATAATCGCTATAATCATCCCTTGCAGCCAAGTCACTCTCAACCCTCTCTGCGATCTTCTCTTCCTCATAGTTCAATCCCTCTTCCAATGCTAGCCCACCCAGCGCTCCAGCAACCGCTCCCACAGCCAATCCTGCCCCTAGCCCCATCTTCCCACTTCTCTGCTTCTCGTGTGACGTTGTGTAATCGACAGGTGCAGACGGACCACCACTAGGCACGCCATAACCCGAACCCCGATCATAAAACGGCCGCGGTGGAGGGGGCGGAGGCGCAGACGAGTAGTACCCCGGATAGTATCCAGAATAGGCATCTGAGTACGAGTACGAATAAGCAGGCGGCGACTGAGCCGGGCCCGGTGGGGGTGGAGGGGCCGCTGCATAGGTCGGAACAGAATACGGCCTGTACTCACGGACCGTAGTAGGCGGCGGCGGGGGCATGGTCACAGCCCGCGCTACGGCGAGTGGGGCCGGCGGTGGGGGGAGATTCGCAGAGCGCGCCGAAGTGGGGGGCGGAGGAGGAGGGGCAGTCCCGTAATAATACCCTGAAGGTGGGATAAGGTAATCGGGCGGCACGGGGCGCTCGCGGACCGCCAACTTGATCCGGATCTTGCCGTGAGGCCGACCAGACGGCCGGAAAAGCTCGTACGTTCGGATCTGGTCCTTATCGAGCGGGTCGGGCAGGTCCCTGAGGTGGATCAGGAGGGAACCGACCAAGGGTTTGGGGGTCTCGGAGGGTTTAGAGTGGAAAACTTCGAGGGAGAGGACGGAATCGGGGAAGGGGAGGGGGAGAGGGATGGTGAACTGTTCGTTCCAGACGGGTCGGGTCGAGCCGGAATCGTCAGACTTGGTGGCGAGGCGGCGATCGGGATCGACCCAGAAGATGGCGTAGGGCTTGAGGCTGCCGCTCTTCCAGTTGACGTTCTTGAGGTGCTTGGCGTTGACGATGGTGAGGTCGAGCTCCAGGGGCTTCGATGGCGGGATGCGAGAGGAGGCCATTGATGAGAGAGAGAGAGAGAGAGAGAGAGAGAGAAGACGAGGAGGGGACGCAGTGAGTCGCTCTACAGAGAGTCTCTCGACGCCATATTTATATGGAGAAGCTGGAGATTTTCTTCTTCTTCCGATTTTTTCAAAACACGTTAATTTCCTTTTTATCTGCTTAAACCATATAAATTAGTAAAGGCAATTTTTACGATTAATTATATCCAAAAATATATATTTACATGAAATCTTTTCCTCTAGTTAAAAAGGGTGGGAAGAAGCCCACAATGCCTAATGCACGCTCGCACACTCGTTATACATGTTTGAAAGTTTGCGATAAACAAGCTTTATCAGCACGACTCGTCGATGCACGATACGAGGGATATTTACGACATGAATCGATCAAGAGGTGGGTACGTCAAAGGGAAATGTTCTATTAACGGATGCATCAATCAATTTCGGCAAAGACATCACACATTAACATTGAAATATCATTAATTACGCAAGCCAGCGCCTGTAGCTCAGTGGATAGAGCGTCTGTTTCCTAAGCAGAAAGTCGTAGGTTCGACCCCTACCTGGCGCGCCATCTCGTCCGCATTTTAATTTCCCTTTTTCTGGTTTTTTTTTTTTTTTAATTTTCACTCTAGTCTTCACGTAGTAAAGAAATCTGGGATGCAACAACATGAAAAACAGCTGCTTGAATCTTGCCATGTGCTATGAATATTCACCTGAACGGACTAAATCAGGCTAACACATTGCGGATGATGCGTTCGTCTAAGATTAATAGTCCCCAATCGTGTTCTTCGAAGATTAAGCGCCGAGCAATGAACTTCTCCAATAGCATTCGGTTGATCGGATCCATCAACTCAAGAAAATAATGTTCTCAACTTGTAAATTTCTGAGTCTCAAAGCAATTACTGCAACTTCTTTGCATTCGACTATCCTCCGAATTCGTATGACCAAAGTAGCTCGGGTTTCATCCAATAAGTACAAAGCCACCGGGTTGTAATCTTCCCCGCCTCAAGCCGCAGCTCCGACGGGCACCCCGGCCTTAAGCCTGGACGACCCGTACAGCATCTCCTCGAACCGGATGATCTCGTTCTTGGACCCGTAGGCGACTTGAGTCCGTTCGTCCAGCTTGTTGATCACCTTATCCAGGACGGACTGCTTGCCGTCGCTGCTGAAACCTCCGGCCTTCTCGACCAAGAAACCGAGCGGAGCCACTTCGAATAGCAGCCTCAGCTTCGCCTTGGCAGATGGCGATGTCACGTTTGTGAACACACCTTTCTCCTTCACAATAATCTGAGAAAATAAAAGGGAAAAAAGATCAAATATTTGAGATTGCCCCATTTTGGAGGCAATGAAACTGGATTGATTCACATTGCAGTGATCAAATCAAAGGATGAACCTGGTTGACATCCGGGACCATTCCTCCAGTGTATCTCAACGTGTATTTCTCTTTGACATAGTACTCGATTAGCTGTATTAAGCAAAACAAGGAGGTGTAAGTCTGTTTGTTATTGACATCTGGGGTCTTGAGTCTTGACGACTGAAATCGGCACTGACCCGCATCATGAATTGCCGATGCGATATTCGTTTGGGGGGCTAAGAAAGGAACAGAGAGTTCTAACCTTGCCGTATTCGGGATTGTCAAATGTGGCTCTCAAGTTTCCAGGAGAGAACATCTTTCCTTCACCAATTTGGGTTGTGTCCTTCACATGTTGCCACTTTCCTGACAGAAATTACACTTATTCAGGAGGACTTGAAATTTTGGCAAATGAGTTAACGAAATGCTCATGAGTTCTAAAATTGCGATGATTGATAACCTTCGTCGAGGAGAAGGAACTCGTGGGTCCCTGGGAGGTCTTTGAGAGCAAGGACGTATGTTGTTCGGGGCCCGTAGATGCCCATGGCTGCAGCGGCTTGATCTCCTCCCGTGACCCCAGTTAACTTGTCTCCAGGCCAGACCCCAAAGATGGTTCCCACAGTGAAGTTCGTGTCGACGATGCTGGAACCATCGAGGGGATCGAAGGCGACGCTGAATCCACCTGTTACAAATTCTCACAGCTCATAAAAATGGTCTCGAATCGAACTTTATGGTTGGTCATCATGATGAGTGAGATTGACAGACCTTCGACTGGGCCTCCCATGTCTTGGAGCTCAGGGACTTCCTCAGAGCAGGCATATTTGCAGAAGTGTGAGTATTGCAGGGCCTATAAGTGAAATTCATGATATCATTCTCAATTGCAGAAGCATTGGAATTTCTTTGCCAAATGTCAAATCGATTAAGATTAGACTGCGACAGCAGCTGAATCTTTTCAGGTGGTATGATTATTGTGCAGAGTATTTGATCTTTTTCATCTGTAACATTTCTAAACAGATATCTACCACAACAATTCAGGATTGCCCCTAGACCAGTTGGACAAAAGCATTAGTGAGAAACTCAAGCCATAGAGAAAAGGTTTAGTCCTAACCTCGAAAAGGAGCTTGTCAGCGAGCACATCAACCGCGAGCTGCTCGTCTCCGAAGGAGTTGATGCAGGCCGTTCCTCCGCAAGAAGCCGTCCTGACTTTGAAAGAGATGGTCCTAATTGCTTCACCCATGCACACCAGCAACCTGATCAGCCCCTTATCTGGAGTAGCCTTGTTCAGGAATTCTTCCTACGCATATATTCATATCACACACACACACACTGAAGTCAGTCACAACAATCCAACCTTGCTCAGTAAACTTTCCAATTTCACGAAAAGGATTGGTGCACACCAAGCTATCCCCTATCTCACATCTTGTTGTGAGAGAAGAGTTCTTTGCTTTAGAGGCCTTGAGGGACGACCTGGGCGGCACCACTCGCAGCGATTCACCGAATAGCGAGCTCGACTTCAGACTCTGCCATTCATTATTGAAAATTTTCTTATCCACACACCCTTTTAGGTCCATTCAACCACGAAAACAAAGAGCAAGCAAGACTCATCAACAGCAAACTGTTGAACACGTTCATACGATGATGTATCAGATACCTTGGAGGTGAAAGATGGAGATAATGAAGGTGGAGACACGAGAGAAGTGGAATGCTTGGTGGGAAGGAAAGCCCCACGCGCGTAGCATGCGATGCCGGTCTCCATCTCTGTGCTGAGAGCCTTGGCTTCAGGTCTTGGTATGGAGGAGAGAAAACAAAAAGAAAATCTGCAGAAGAAGAGCTATCTGCTTTGGCTTGAGCTTGGGAGAGTGATTACTCTCAGTTGGTTAACGTCTCTTTGGGGAACGGAACGCCCAGAGGAATGGGTGGGATTGAATCACACAAGATAAGCAGTTCACTGTCAGCTGCCACGTGGCATATCTCAGTTTCTATACAATTCCTTTTTTTTTTTTAAATGAAGGCGATATAGTAGGGGACGAAACATGAAATCAACCACCATCGCTCATATTCATGTGGTTATGGACGGGCAGAGGAAGATATATCAAGCCAGACCCTGCAGCATCCGTAAATTCTTCCTTCCTTCTCTAAGTCCTAGTATCCTGTGTTGGCAGGACGTGCCCTATTCCAAACATTCCGATAAAATCGAAACGATGCAAATCATGTAATGCGACTTAACTATCAATAAACAAAAACAACCCCGCCGCCCCCCAAAAGAAAAGAATCAAAGGGTATGTGATTACGCAAATAACTTTTCTGGTTCCGGATGGTATTGTGATCTCGAGCAAAATTCGCATTTCCTTTAATTATTGATTCCATTTGACTTAAGAGGCTTCTGAGTTTTCTTCCTCTACTTGTTTTCCAGCTTCTGTTTAGGATTTATAGCTATGGATGTGCCAAATGCTTCCGAGCCAACGACAATGATATGGGCAATTGGCTGTTCATAATTCACCTAGCTAATAGCTATCCTTGCATTGATAGCTCTAACCAATATATTGTTACAAAATAGCCAGTGAAGATTCTAACTTCTAGGACAGTCCATTGAGGCCGCGATTTAGTCTGAGGTTATTAAAGTAACAGCAGAGGGATTATGTCAGACTACTCATAATTTGAACCTAATTAAGCCCGTTATTAAGACTTAATACTAGTTCATTAGTGTCGAATGAGCCGTGAAAACAGCTCGCTGTACCTCTCACATGATCTTCAATTTGTGATTGCATTTGCTCATAATACTGGAGCTCTCTGATAAAGTTCACTGGTCCTCCTCTTTTACCCTTGACAGAAACTCTCAACAACGCTGCTTTGGCCTTAACTTGGTTTGCTTTGACCAAATGACCTCTTTGTCATGGCTAGCGAAAACTCAAATCAATCTCTTTCGCATTACGCTGCATCGAGCCGCAGTCATCTTCAATCGGATTCAAATTGGGTCCGCGATCCATCACACGAGCACAAAGTGCCGCACTGTTTTTACATGTCGGCTGTGCATACAAACTCTTCTTCAACCTAAAAAATTCCGAGCTTCGCAAGGCGTTGTAGTTTACGCATGGTCGATGGGGATGCATACATCTTCCCAAGTCCCAAGTACACTTCTGCTATGAAGGATTCAATTCAACTCCACCCATTTCGCAATTCAAGAAAACCAGTAACAGCGGCAGCGCCATAGCATTCAATTAAATTTGCAGAAACTTCTTACAGTGAGCTAACAACAGAAGGAAAAGAACTACATAATTCTCTGCCTCACTAGCGAAAAAAGGAGAAGAAGAAAAACAGAAAGAATTGCTCGATCAAGCAAGATCCAGATTGCTCCACTTCTCATCCAAAAAAGAACAAAAAGAACTACATCAAAAATCAAGATCATATCATGACAACAGAGAAACAATGGATCAGCGGAATCGGCGACAGCAAGTGCTAGACGATCAAAGATTCGAACCCAAAATGTGGATGTGAACAATCGTCTTCTCCGCGAGAGAGACGCACTCTGTCAAAGAGAAGAGCCAGAACGAAATCAAAACCCCATGGAAACGGAATCACCATGGAGAATTTGGTACATACCATATCAACCAGACCAGAATCAGCAGCATCACCACGAACCCAATCAACAACTCCTCCTTCGACCCACAGTAGCCGGCACAAGAGAACTGAACCTCATACTTCTCGCTGAAATTCGCATACAGAATCCCCCAGTTTCTCGCGCGAGCTTGGCTCGTCGTCCCATTTGCTTCTTCATCGACCAGCTCGTAAACGTAAGCCTCTGCAACGCCTTCCTTCCTCAATGGCGTCCCTTGCCCCGACCTCAAGTGCCCCAACAGGCCCTTCACGTACATTTCGGAGTAGAGCTCATTGGCGTCGATCTCTGTTGCATCGGGGCTCGAGCTCGGCCACCCTGTCTCAGCCACAATCACCGGAATGTTCTCGTGCCCTGCGACTGCCATCGCTGCGACCACTGCATCGACCATCATGTCGAAGAGATTTCGGTACCGGACCCCGGTCGTCAAGTCATCCCGGTACATGAAGGGGTGCTCCTGGAAAAGAGCAAACCCTAGTGGGATCTCGCAGCGAAGTCGGTAGAGATTGTAAGGGTAAATGTTCACCATGAAAGAAGAGTTGGTGTCCTTCAGGAAATTGAGCAGGGGCTTCATCACGGCCTCTGCAAAGGGCTCCTGGAACCTGGCCGCGGACGGCGGGAATGTGGTCATCATCACATTGACGAAGGAGAAGGTGGTGGAGACGGTGACGTCACGGATGCCGAGGTCGCGGAGTGCAGAATGGAGGTTGCGGAGGGCGGGGACGAGGAGGCCAGCGTAGTTGGGGTGGGCGTCGAGGACGTTACTGCCGACAGAGATGGCCGAGACCCGGGCGCGGGGGTAGAAGGGGACAACGTGACGGTAGAGCCAGGAGAGGGCAATGGAGCGGTTGGCAGCGAGGGAGGGGACGAGGGCGTTGGGGACGGAGAGGAGGAGGGAGGTGTTGGAGTAGAGGAAGGCACGGACGAGATGCGGGGTCGGGTCCAGGAGGCGGACGGAGGGGATCTTGAGGGCGGAGATGGCGGTGGCAGCACGGTCGGGCAGCAGCAGGAGGCCGGGAGCGGAGGAGTTGGTGGCGGAGTAGGTGACCCCGATGGTGGTGGGGGAAGGGAGGGCGGAGGGGAGGAGAGAGAGGAAGGTGAGGGAGAAGAGGAGGAGGGTTGTTTTACGGGAGCGAGACATGGGAGGAGAAGGGATCTCTGTGCATAGAGAGAGAGAGAGAGAGAGAGAGAGAAGTGTTTTAAGCAGAGGTTGAAGAAGAAGAAGAAGAAGAAGATGAGTGGCGGTTGAATTTGGCGGGAGGATTCAGTTAGCAGAGACTCTCGCAGTCCAATGCATGCTGGGGTCGGCGTTATAACGGATTTGATTCGATTCTCTGCTCGTGCATTGCCCGCGCTACATCAGCAATTTTTTCTTTTGCATCTACTAAAAATTTTACGCATGACTTGAATTAAATTAAAAAAAAATTTGACGTGGAATTGTTCCGTCTAGCTTCGTCTTCCTCCTTGTTCCTCCAAAGCCAATCGCTCGACCTCGAACGAGCAACCATGGTCAGTGATGCGCCGCCGGCCATCCATGGCCGTGAACCTTGCTCTGCCATGACCCTTGACGCTGCTGGCTCTCCAGATTTGGCCGTCCATAGCCATTGGCATCGCTTGTTCCGATGACGCTACTAAGGAGTTGTAAAAGATATTTCTTTTTCTTTTTTTCGTTACACGTCATTCTTTGCTTCTTCTTCTTCTTCTTCTTTTTGTCTCCTTTCTTGTTACACGCCATTTTTGTCTCTGTCCATGACCGTCTGCAGCTTTTAATGCCCTCTCAAGTCGACCTCTAACGGCAGTCATTGCTTCAACTTGAGGTCGCTACAAGTTGAGGTCGTGTCACAACCTTCACGGCTAGATCTAGAGGTGACGGGCTGTCAAAATGTGACTGAGATCTCGGCGGCCATGGGGAGCCGCCAAGCTCGAACCGATTTAAGGCAGACGATGTCTAGCATGAAGTCACGGCCAAGGACGAGCTTGAAGCAGTTGAAGGTGGACTAATCTAGTGCAGCATTAAGGCCACAACTCGCAACTCGATGGTGCGACGACATCTCCCATCAAAGAACCATGAAGTTTGAAAGGAGCAGAAAAAGACCCGTCTTCATAGGATGCAATAGTGTAAGATTCATCGTAATCATAAGGATTCAGGCATGGCAGAATATACAGTACAGTATATCTTGAGCTTCTATCATTCGATCTGTTTCATCGTCAATCGCCAAAAAGGCAAGCATAAGGTGAATAAGGTAGGACATAAAGTAACTTGAGGCAGAAAGATTGTCCTCTCTAAAGATCAATTAGCAAAAGAAAAGAAAAGGTACAGGGAGAAAAGCCTTCTCATGCTCATCGTCATGACACTGTTTGTGTCCAGATTCTGCTGAGGCATTCCGATGAATAAGGAAGATCAAATTAGGCAGCAATTGCAGTCACCAAAAATGGGCGGGCCAATGTAGTGCCTCTTGCGACAACTATGAGTCTGGATGATTTCACATTGACTGGTAAAAAACCAATATATATAGGTACAAGTAATTCGAGAGATGGACAGAACTGAAACACGATATTGCCAACTTGAGCATCGGAATAGGTTCTCGTGTAAGACCACGTCGTCCAAGAATGATGCAAGCGCACATATGAACATGTGAGAACCAGTGATTAACACATAGATGATGATTGGCATCGTGAGCATATTAGGCCGCATAATCTGATTTGTGTTTGTGGCCACTTGCAGGGTGAAAGTGTAGCACTATCAGCTCACAACGCAGCTGCAGCTGCAGATGTAGCTGGAGGAGATACATGGATACCTTACCTGTGACCATAGCATGCCAAAAAACCACTAGAAAACAGGGGAAAAAAAAACCGAATGAACAAATTGGAGACAAAACTAGGTAGGGCCAAAAAAGTGAAGACGAAAGAAGCCCAACCTTGTCTGATTGCATTGGTTATCATGCATCTGAACTCAAAACTTTTCATTGACTTAATCATTGCATCACCTGCATCAGACGGTCAACCAAAAATTTCATGATTCATATACAACAGCTTATGTTATCCCACTTCATCTAGATGGAGAAAATAAGACAGTTCAGCCATATGTCTAGTTTGACCCTGTAAAGAATAACATGTTGAAAGCTCTCTGTTGATTTGCTACTCAGACACAGCAGTAGTAGAGCCAGAGTCAACCACATGTTGCCTTGTTCCACTCAGAGATGAGCCAAGCTTTGCCAAGTTTGGATCATTCCTGTGCTTGTCCCAGGCTGCTTCAAACTGCAAGCCCTTGCATCTTCACATCCACAAAGATATAGAAAGCTAAGTATGAGTCTCTGTCAAGGTCATCTGGATGAGTGGAAAAATAAGCAATCCTTACTGTTGAAGCAAGAGCAGTATCTGTAGAATGTGTGTCCTTATTTCTTCTCTCTTTCTTCTCAGCGCCGCCTCCTTGTATAATACAATAAGTTCATCCACTAATCTAGAAGCAGTAAAGGATTAATTTATGAGTAAACACCGAGGAAACCCAAAGGTAAATACTCAATACTATAGAAATGTCCACAATGCAAAGCTCAGACGAAGAGCAAAAGATAGTTCTCCCATACTGAAGTGCATTCGAAAATTTCCAAGGGGACAGAGGGACAAAACTCTGCTCAGGAGGAAATTGATGAAAAAGGTCAACTTCCTGATAATCCCAAAGAAGAAATAACGGAAAAGATAACAAAGAAGACAGGGCAATATGACACATAAAACAATCTCTAGGAGAAGAAAAATCCACGCTAACACCTCTGAGGTTTATGCATGAAGCAGACAGTTGCTTTTCATCTTTAAGTTGGTTAGCTTGATTCCAAAAACGGCATCAAAATACATTCACATACGGATCAATTAGGTTCATTCTCCATTTTTCATTGGAAACTTCAATATATTATATGCAAAAGTGCTGCTCATAGAAACCAAAGCATCTCCACCGCGTGCATAAGGTTTAATCAAACAAGTTGTAATTTACCTTTCAACAAATGGCGTGTTCCTAATCCATGTCAGCCTTATAATTGTATGAGCCCTCTGAAGAACCTGTGCAGGAAGAGAGTGAAAATTCTAGAGTAAATTGAAAGATATGTTGACAGCAGAATGATGGATCAACAATAAAGAAAACAAGGAAAAATATTGCACTGCGCAACGTCAGCACTTTTTCAAGAGGTGATTAATTTAAATCTCTAATAACCTAGTTACCAAGTTGGAGCATATTTAACAGTTTAGCAAGCCAGGTGACTGGATCGCCTTATACTGTCCTGTCCAGGGCATTTGCAAAATATCGTGCTGAGAAGGTGCCTATATGATATCATTATGACCAATTAACCAATCATCATTCGTAGAATCATTTTTTGGTCAGTAACTCATTGACTTTGTCAAAGAAAGGATCAGTAAAACCTAGTAGAACAATTAAAATTTTCATAGGGCACTTATACAAAGAAGGTGGAACGTTTGAGGTTTAACACAATTTATGTGGCAACAAACTCCACAGGATTTGGATTTAAAGGTTTGAAAATCCAACATTGTCCTCTTGATGGCAGATCATAAACAACATGAAGCGCAAAATGGTCCAAAAAATGCTTATAAAATTTATAAAAATATTATTACCAGATTTTGCAAGAGATGATCCACCATAGTCAAACGAGTTAAAGGAGAGCAGACACTCACATACCACGCCAGTGAACAGAAAGTCCGGGGACGAATATCACTGATTTCCAGTTTTTTGGCCTAAATGGACCCCCAAAAGAAATCTAAGATATGTATAAAGCATCTATGTTTCTTACCAGTAGAACAGTCTCATCATCATCAGCATGCATCCACTGAAAGAGTAGAGGAAAAAGGCGTCTAAAATGAGCTAATAATACAAGACCAACAACATTGAGGAGCGGCTCAATTAACTCAAGCCAGGCTATGCGACACTCCTTATTCCTTGGTTGGCGCTCCAAATGACTTAACATCTCATTCAGTAATCTCTCAAACCTACCAGAAAATTGAATTAGATGACCTACTAATGAACGTACAACTCTCGAACAACTGAAAAGAAATTACACGCAACAATCTGAATAATTGATAAGATTTTGTACATTTTATCGATTCAAAGTAGTATGTATTATGCCTAAGTGATCCAATTTCCAAAGTCTCAAAAAAGTACTTGTCCTCAAGCTAAATATGGTAGGAGTCTAGGAGACAGCTTCCAACATGGATTGCTTGGCTATGATCATAAAAGCCCCTTTGAAATTTTTAGTTTTCAAGAGAAGAGGACTTCTTTTACCACTGAACACAATCTACACTAAAACGCATGGCTCAAACTCTCGGCACATTATATGATTATCATATTATATTAACTCCCAATGATGAGAAATTCTTTTCAAATAACTTTTTGGCATCTTCTGTAACCATGTAACATAAAGAAGAAAAAGTTTACCAAGGGCTACGAGGTTTGTTCCGTTGAGTACTGGTCACAAGAAGAACCGACATCTCAACCACATGGTACCAAATATCATCATCAGAAGCAATGTTTTGGCAGCAGGCATCAAGAATCGGATCTTCATACCAACCAAGCTCAGCAGCATTCACATTTTTCGCAAGATGTGCGAAGCTAATCATGCCCTGACCCTGAAGGTAAGCAACAGAAAAGACTTTCAAAAGGTTTGCATCCATGACTTGAGCAGCTTTGATTAGTTTCAATTTTGCAATTTAATCAGTAGAAGGCAGAAATGAATCTCAAGAGATAACTTCAAACAGCAATCAAGTCTATCAATTAGGAAACAAGATTAATGCCGCCATAAATAACCGAAAGTAAAGATAAAATGCATGGTAGAAGCGCATACTTTAACTATAGGTGACCAGTGATCGAGTGCGGTTAGAGCACAAGGAACCACCAAATTACACAGCTTTCCCAGATAAGGATGATCAACCTACAAGCAAGCGAAGCCAAGGACGAGTAACGATCATGATCATAAACTCGCGAAAATACTCAACATTGTGAAAGCCACCAACAAGCATAAAGACAAATCGCCTCAGACCTGATTAACAAACCATCTAAGCTGATAAGCAGCCACAATGGCATAACCAACAGGAACCTTCGCCGATGCAGCAAAGGCTTCATCGGACTCGTCGGACTTATCGATAGAGCTCTCCTTAATCCTTTCCTTCAACAAAGGCAACACCTCGGGCATCAACTCGATCACCAGCCTCTTCTCCACGGATACTCCAGAGCCATAATCAATCCCCAGCTCATCAGCCCTACTCACATTGTCCTCTCCGAAATGATCAGCATAAGCTCTCGCGAGGTCGCCGAAAGCCGAATCCGCGAGCACCGAGAGGTCTGGCGTTATCCACGAAAGCAAATCATGCTTCGAGCACTGAGAGGCGACCAAAAGCGCGCAAGCCAGAGCGAAGTCCCTGACCGAAGCGCGGAGCTCGTGCTCATCGATGCTAGGGCTTTGAACTGCGGTGCTGCGCTGGAGAAGAGACTCGAGCATGGATTTGACGGAGACGCTCGAGTTTCCCGGAGGCGCGTCGCGAGTCTTCGCCAGAGACGACAAGATCGAATCCGATAACCTAAAAACCAACGAAGAACTGCGGTGAATCGCGCGAAAAGATATAGCAGCCGAAGCACTGACGAATGATGAAGAACTCGATATCGGAGCTCACTGAAGGAGACGGCCATGGAGAGCCGACGGCGAACTCGAGACGCGAGGCGCGGCCGGATTCATGTCTCGTGGTCTACAGCAAAACGCAGTCGATCGGCTGATTTCAACCTGGCATTTCCGGAGAGGATTTGAGGAGCGACGAGAGCTCGAATCGATTTAGCGGGAGAGCGAGCAAGCAAGAAGCCGATGCGCAATTGAGCCGTGAAGAAGAAGACTCTCCTATATATGGGCCGGCAAACACTGCGCACGGCGTCGTTTGGTGTCCCTTATTTCTGGCATCGGCGGGAAGAACGAGCGATGTGATTCTAAATTATTCTTCAAGGGATTTCTGCTGATTTAGAAGAATTTCCTGGTGACGTGAATCGAAGAAAGTTGAGATTTTTATCCACGGAAAGGTTTTCTTACATTTGACTCTCTCCACTTTTAGGACAAAAAGACGTCAAAATTTATCCGTAATTTAGCACGGATAGACACTTTAGTACCAAAAGTTTTTAAAAAGACACTTAAGTGTCATTTTTTTTTTTAAATATAAGACATTTAAGTGCCAACTCCAATGAGCCTAACCGAAAATCCGATGTGCCGATATTTTATTAATATTTTAAACTAATATAGTTTGTTGATGCTGACGCGGCAATTTTTTTTATAATATTTCAATATATTTCTAATGATATTTTAATTTTCTTAAATTTTTCCTCTCTTTTTTTTTTTCAATTTGCCTTTTAATTTTTCTTTATCTTCTTCCTCCCTCTAGTCGAGGGGGGGGGG
>BCNH02000010.1:1567102-1581887 GCA_001662345.2 Metrosideros polymorpha var. glaberrima
TTTTTTTTTTTTTTTTTTTTCTGTAGCCAGTTTTAGTTTTTGAACTTCTAACCATAATATCTTTCGACAATCGCTCTGCAAGGCCGAAATTTACTCTAGGGCCAACAAGGATCGTAATTCGCTTAACATATTAAATTACTCAAGATTCAATTTCCTCAGTTACTGCCAACTGATCCCAAGTTTCTCGAATCAGACATCGGAACTCTGGAAGCAGCCTATTGTGAATGATAGATACTACAAATGTATCAATCGGTCAAGGCATGAAACAGGTTCAGCAAACACGACAAATGGGTATATCTTAGTCCACGCGAACGGGGGATTGAATCAAATGAAAATAGGAGTAAGTTTTCTTAACACTAAAAAGGGATTCATATTATACACTTGGATTTAATTTCGACAACTATAATATCTTGGTCATGTGTATCTATTGCTATCGCAGATAAGCGACATGGTTGCGATCGCTAAGATTATGAATGCCACCCTTGTTCTGCCTCAACTGGATGTCACTTCCTATTGGACAGATACAAGGTATGCATTGATCATTTCATTCCAATGCACCAGACTATATGATAAGATTGCTTTTTTATTTTTATCTTTCGTTATGCATGCATTTTCGCGTGTCGATTATTCGATTCCAATGCCACCCTTGATGATTCAGTGGGTTCAAAGATTTGTTCAACTGGAGGCATTTCATGGATGTCCTGAAAGAAGATATCAATATCGTAGAATCCCTCCCGCCAAAACTTGCATCAGTCACCCCCCTCAAGAAACCCCCAATTTCCTGGTCAAAGGTACGATTCTGGCCCTACTGTTTACATTGACTAGAGATCACGTTCTCGCTCATTTATCTATTTACATCTAAGGAGTGATTAACACCACGCTTGCAGCCCAGTTACTATAGAAAAATAGCTCAGATATTAAAGCGCCGCAAAGTAATCAGATTCCCTCAGACCGACTCTCGTCTTGTCAACAACGGCCTGGCCGGATCGATCCAAAGACTACGTTGCCGGGCAATGTTCGAGGCACTTAGATACGACGATGGAATCGAAGAGCTTGCTAAGAAGTTGATTGGCAGACTTAGAGAAAATGATGAACCATACCTTGCTCTTCACTTAAGGTACTACAGAGACATAGTTTACTTGGAAAAATCATCACATCATCTTGTTCTTTTCTACCGACTTTCCACTACTAAACAATTGACTATGAGTATAATCACAACACTACAGATATGAAAAAGACATGCTTGCGTTTACAGGATGCAACCACAGTCTTAGCGCAGCCGAGAGCAATGAGCTCGAGATACTGAGAAATAACACCGCCCATTGGAGGGAGAAGATAATCAACGGCACAGAGAAGCGGCTCCGGGGTGAGTGCCCAATGACCCCGAGGGAAAGCGCAGTTTTCCTCGAGGCGCTTGGCTTCCCTTTGTCTACCAAGATATATATCGTCGCTGGGAAGACATATGGTCAAAATGGGATCAGATTGCTTCGATCCAAGTATCCGAACATCTACACGCATTCCAATTTGTTCACGGAAGAAGAGTTGCGACCATTTAAGCACCGACAAAATAAGCTCGCGGCATTGGACTACATTCTGGCATTGGAGAGTGATGTTTTTGTTTACACTTATGAAGGCAACATGGCTAAGGCAGTCGCAGGTCACAGGAGATTCGAAGGTTTCAGGAAGACCATCAGCCCTAACAAGTACGTGTAAAGACTGCCAACTTTTCATACTTTTCCATTGTATGTCATTTCGTTCAACCTTAACATAATGCACCCTTTATTTGACAATCGACAATTGATGATCCTAAAACAAGTTTTGTGTTATCTAGAGGCAGACTCATTTATGATATTAAGTGGAAGTGGGGGCAATTAGATGGCCTATACTTTCTTTTGTAAGAAAAATAAAAGAAGATATCTACGTATCGTGATTTTCCTTCTTTCACCTTTTGAATCAATAATTTCAAGGTAATTCAGTCTAAAGAAATTGCAAGGCTTGATTTGTAGTTTCGATTGTTTTGACAGACAAAAATTTGTGAAGTTAATTGATGATCTGGATGGGGAGATGATATCCTGGGAAGATTTCTCATGGCAAGTGAAGCAGTCACATGAGGACCGTGTCGGATTACCATCCCGTCGGCAACCGGGACAATCTTTCAAATCGGAAGAGAATTTCTACGCAAATCCTTTCCCCGGTTGCATCTGCGACAAGTCTAAACTCCATGACAAAGCACGAAATGCAATCTCAACACAAAGTAGAAGTGGCCTTTGAGATTGAGAAGATTGAAATCTCCAAAGTGTGGATGTGGCTCTTGTTGTGCATTTGTAGAGTTGAAGCAAATTTTTGCTCTTCAAGTTGGGATCAAGAGGAGAAGGATTCTTTGACAAGGAGCAAAAAAGAGGAAGCTACTCAATTTTTTGGAAGACAACTGGTGGGTTACTCATGCATATTCTCAGATGAAAATGGCTTCTCTTTTGAGTACTTTGATGGGATACAACGGCATTTCGATTTCGATTTCAGGCTTTTCGAATTGTACATAAAGAGAACGAGGACATATTGAATTTACGTAATTTCGGTTGGAAATTAGGTGGCTTCTTCATTGTGGGTATTGTGACCACGAGCACCAGGAAAAAGGGAGAAAAGACAGGATCCTGATGAATCTTTGCAATCTATTCAGACATAATAATACCTGGTGGTGGGCTCTGTTGACTCTTGAGCCTTGACATTTGAGCTTGTTCCCCTACAATGATCATGACTAGGGAAAAAGAAAGAAGTGGCCAGAATATAATATATGGCGAACAACTTAGTCAAAATTGGCCATATTTGTTGGGAACTCTATGGAGTATGTCTGTGTTTCGATAATGGACCCTGGGATTGCTCTCTCTCTCTCTCTCTCTCTCTCTCTCTCTCTCTCTCTCTTCTGGGTGTTTTTGTTGTCAACAACGGTGAAGAAAAGGACCAAAAGACCGTGAAATAAGGGTTCTTGTTAGATTAAATCCCAACACCTTTTTTTCTGGCCAGAATTTACTCAAAATGTCAATGGACCAGATGGTGTAGCAGCCACCTTGCTGGTTTTGTTGTTCATTAGATACACGAAATGACCGAGATCTCCAATTTTGTCCGTCTAGATTGTAGACATCAGTGTTCAAATTTCCCAAATGAGGTTGAAAGTTCAAAATAATTTTGGAAGGAGATATTTCTACTGTATATACTTTCATGCCATATATATATGGTCTCTTTCAAGTCTAGGGACAACCCGGACAAGCGATGCACATATTCACTAGACCAAATAATAATGGTCCGCTTCTTCTCTTGAAATTGCTAAATAAATACTATTCGGTAGGTTGTTCTTACTTGATTTGCTGTTTGAATATAAAGTTGGAATACGCCAAGAATAGAGATTTCATTATGTTCACTAAATTCATATCGTATGTAAGACGAATGAGATCGCAGGATTGTAAAAGATACCTATCATTATAGAAATATCACATAAGCGACCGAAACATCAAGCAAAGCACGTATTGTTCTCATAAAAGAGAAAGGTGATTGGTGCGAGAGTGCATCATGACAAGGTCCCAAAACACTCAACAGTACATCACAATCAAAACCACCTGATCTCCCATTCGTGGTTGAAATTGAATTTGAGATTGAAAAGAGAGAAAGCAAAACCCCAATAGTCTCTCATTATAGTAGAGAGAGAGAGAGAGAGAGAGAGTAGTGCTGGGAACCGGGAAGGATCCAATTGGGGATGAGAGAATTTTGAAATTGGAATAGGAAAGAGGTAAGGTCAAGGAACTGGGGTCCCATTTGAAGGGAGTAATTCCAATCCCTCATGCAGTTGAAGAATCATAATCTCTCTCTCTCTCTCTGTCATCTTCCCCATGTCCTTCCCTTAAAGTTTTTGTAGTCCAAGGAGGAGACATCTTAGAATTGATATGTGGGGTGTTGAAGACAATCTGTACCATCTAGTGCCAAAAAATTCCTCTCTCTTGGACCCATTTTTTTGGTGCTCTTTTTTTCCCCAATTGTATATAATTCGTCTGAAGCATTGATGAACTTTCTGTGCAGATATCTAATCCAACAACAATGGAAAATCGCAGGACGAGGGGGAAGTGGAACCCACGTTTTCATATGAATAAAAGAAGTGAATTAATTGCAAAATGCTATGAGTGTCTGCACTTCTTTGGATTGAGAATCAAGCATATGCTAAGTTTTCTCAAAGCACTATCGGGTGGTATCACTTGATATTCTCATGCCTATGAGTTCCCTCTCGAGGAGGAATATATTGAAGGATGAAGATTGAGAGAGAGAGAGAGAGAGAGAGAGAGAGAGATTATAATATATGCTTCTTATATTCTATAATTAGTAATGCCTACGACACTCAGAAAATGGCTAATCCAATAAATATTTATGGTAAAGAGAAGTCACAAGGCATTGAGTACTTAGAGAGAAGGTTGGTACCATGTGAGGAAAGGAATCCTACACAGAATAGAATGTTGGAGGCATGTGATGAGAGAGGCGCACCAAAATGCATGCCCTTGGAAAAATACTATTATACATAGGGAGGTTTTGGTTTGAAGGAGAGAGTTCATTCATTTCATTTTCTCTTTTGAGCACCCATCATGTGCCTGATTCCTCATTGTGAGGTCCCAACTTTGGAAAAAAAAAAAAAGAGGGATCCTTCAGTGACACTTCTCATTTGCTTTGGATTCTGATTACTGCCTCATAAAGCATGTGGGTTTTTAAGCACTTGACTCAAGCTGTATTATTCTTTCATAAAGGGCGGTGTGGTTCAATTCTTGTAGATATAGCAAAATTTCTTGGGGAAGCAAAGAATAGAAACAGGTCAAGTTAATCTGGTCTACCCAGAAAATGCACGATCCACTTTTAGGGTTTAGCCTCCTCCTCTGCTCCTTTCATGCCCGTTTGAGCATATGGAGCTTTTCTTTTGCCCTGTGCAAACTTACATGGACTCAGCTAATAGGTTCAGCTAATCATATTCTAATAACAATGGGTCTGTCACTAAATCTCACTTGACATGGACGACTCCGTGTGTTTTGTGCATACTGTAATTGATTTTGTGTACCATGTTCGTCTCGAACTGTGACTTTTATGAGGTTTTGTGACATGCGAGATGCTACTAAAGTTGTCAAGGCACCACCCAAATTCATCTGGAAATTATCACAAGAGAGATTGCAAACAAGTTTCAACGTATGTAACTTAAAATGGTCAACATTCATTGCTTTCGCAGTATAAGAAAATGATCACACAGAAATACTAACTGATCTTGCATTAGGATCATAATTTGGAGAAGCATAAAACTGAAGCACGCATCGGTTCTTAGACAGCCTTTCAAGAAAAATCGTCTGGACACGGCACAACTTGATTACTTACATCACTGAACAAGATTTATTGGAAGAGAAGGGCATCGTTTAAAGGAGCGAAACAAATCAAATCGATTGTCGGAAGCATCTGTAAATGAGTTTATTCTAAATGGCGGCAATTTACTGAGCAAAAACATAGATAGAGATTATTACCATTGTTGCCATCAGAAGCTACTCTATTTCCCCGTCTATAGACTCCATTTTTGTTCACGAATCAGTATCAATTGAAATGAGCGAAACATTTTACGTGGGTTTTCAGCAAGCAACATGCGTACTGATTCATTCACCAATTCTAACACAATATATAAATAAATGCCAGGTAAGCGAGACATCAACATAAGATCCGAACACTTCACCAATGCTATGTTACTGTTCTAATTGCAAATATGGATAAACCAAACTATCAAACTATGCTTCAGTTTTAAATTTCTGAGGAACAGTTCTTCAATTTAAAATTTCCTTGATGATCCATGACGATTTTAAAAGACTTTTAGGCTCAGTAGTTTTTGTTTTTTTGTTTTTTGGACAAAGGCTCAGTAGTTAGAAAGTAAAATAAACAAAGCAATTAGTGTCGGTCAAATCTCTCTTTTTTTGTATGGCCAAAGCCTCATAGACATCTTCTCTTCATAATCAATATAATTTTCGACTTCCAAGAGACCAATTTTTGCTTTCCAGCAGATGGAAAAAACCAAGAAAAAAAGAACATCCTTGAACATACCCAATACCTACTTTCCTCCAAGTGGAACTAATGCATGAAAAATAACATGTCCATATCAGAAAGTAAGCCCTAGATCAGAATTCATGCCCAGTACCACATCTTAGATAAGCAATTCACATGGGGGGTGTTTGGTAATAGCTACAAGCTGGGATATGGAAGTCAATTGAGGAGGTCTTCATCAACCTCAACTTACTTGAATTCCAAGTTTTTCACATTGCACGGCTTCGTTCGGTCTTCTCCGGGCCTTTCTCCGGCGAGCTTTTCCGGCGGTGCACAAGTTGCCAGATCAATTCTTGACAAGAAGATCATTGGATTTGAAGCCACCAAAGGAGGTATCCAAAGGGATAGCATGATCCAAAATCCAAACATGTGGGAGATGTTCGTTAGTGTAGAGATGGGATCAATGCGATCCCTTTGGATGCCTCCTTCAGTTGCAGTTGGAAAACCTCTCCCTCTCTCTCTCTCTCTCTCCCTCCCTCTCTCTCTCTCTCAAACGAACAAAGTTTGGCAAGGTGGGTTTGGAGTGAGGCTCTCAATATAAAAGAGAACAAATGCTGTACCAATGGCTACAAAGATGATCTTTTTTCCTTTTTCTTTTCATAGCAAAAGAAAAGGGCTAAAGAAGATTTTCCCCTTTATCTTTTATTTCAATATATTCTAACCCCCTTGCAATAAATAAATAAAAAATCTTGCGGTATTCTTTTTTGAAAGATGAGATGATGATCTCAAGGAGTTTTGAAGAGATTTTTCTTTTGTTAATTTTCTTGTAGACCCCATTCTCTATTTAACCAAACACATGGACAAAGGTTTTCAAATGAGTGGGTCAACCAATCTCTTCTTGGAAAATCCCCAACAAGTTGGATCACAATATTTAGAAAATAGAAATTAAATTAACTCACTTAAAAATTAATCTAGCGTGTGTCCTTTTTCCATTCAAGTTTTGTGGTCCAACCCATGTTCCCTCCCCCTCTCACCCACCAAACTCACTTTATGCTTATTTCACAAGGAACACATTCTCATACACATCATTCATTCACTCACTGATCCAACAACCAAGTCATTTCCTTTATATGATTTTCGATAAGGGCCCAAGTTAAATGCGCTCTCTCGTATCGATCGCGACGGCAATCCCCGATGCTCGTGGAGATTTGCTTGCCGTGACGAAATCGTTTATCGACGGGTATCTTGTTTAACCAATACCACTCGTGTAAAATTATTGAGAGCGACCTAATATAAACGCGTGAAGATTATCGATTAAGCTGGATAGCATCTGTCATTCATTCACAATTTTTTTAATACTAGGTATAATATACAAATCGGCCAATGATATGATCATATGATTGACACCCTATAATTAAATTAAAAATTTGTTCGGCTGATCCAAAGCGATCCGTAGCTGTGTCTGAACTGTGGGGGCTTGAATTCAACCCTACTCGGTCAAAGTTGCAATGACATAATTAATTTGTTAAATAAATCTGGTCAGATTGAGTAAACTATCCGCTTTGGAAATTTAAATAAGCACATCTAGAGAGAGAGGGGGCCAAAAAATCTACACACATCCAGGGATTGATGAAAAGATTAATTTATACATTTTTGCTATTATTTTATAATGCATCTCGGCAAAATAAAGAATTATTTCCCTTACTTCCTGCTTGATAATTACGGATTAGAAATTAATGATCTTTGAAGAAGTTTTCCTGGAGATGTCTGCGAAGGGGAAAAAAGTCCAGTTTTGGGAATTTTCTAAATGGGAAATTGTCTATAGCTGCAATCAAAATTTTACTTTTTTTGTTGAGAAATAATAAAAGTGCTCATATGCGAATATCTCTCTTTTTTGGGGGTTTAAATACAAATATGCTAATTAATTAAGGGGTCAAATTTTTTCTTCAGAGATCAACCCTAATGGGTGGTGCACATGGGTCTAAGTAGGGTCTCATGCACTAACATGGAGTCACGAATAGGTGTCAGCTTGCATGGATTAGTGATGACATTATGGCTAAGCATTTAAATTATGCTAGGCCACGCCATGACCACATGGAATTAACTGAAAATCAGTGACATTGTTCGTTGAATAATAATAGCCGGGCTATCGATTGTCTAGATAACTCTATACGTAGTATTTAAATCCGATTGTTGACCGACCCGCTATTATTTTGTGGCATCATTGCATTATTAGTTCTAGCTAAGTTCTTGACTAATAGCCATTCAGCGGATCGGAAGGATATAGCTGACAGGTATTAAAATAATTAGAGTTTAAATCAAGTTGGTTATATGAGATGATGGAAAAGATCCCATGAGATTAGTTGAGTTGAGGAGACGATTCGAGTTTCGTGCATCAAGAAGTTTAAGTTCTTAAGTTTGATTTATCTCACAATATAGTCCTCCCAGCCAGGTTCGAGGACCGAGCCAAGGCCGATTAACTCTTGATTGGACGAAAGAGAGGGACTAGGTTTGATGTTCCTAAGTTTGCGCACAATTATTCACTTTAGTGCAATATCACAAAAAAAAAAAAAAAAGTTTCGTGAAAGACATGGTAAGGCATAGACTTTATATATCTATGGGAATTATATTGAGATGATGAAAAGGTCTGACATATCCTCTAGTATTTCTTTTTAACATTCACTAATATTTACACTCGTGAAATCTAAGATCAACACAAATGACAAACGATGTTCATTGTGAACTTCAGTCCTGTTCACCCGTCGCATCTAAAAAGGACCTAACTACTATATTTTTGTTGGTGTAGAGTAGATATATTATCGTTCCAATAATCAATAGTCATGTAGAGTACTTGTACTGGGAGAGGGAGAGGAAGGTCAAATTTATAGAGAACCTAGCAAAAGATGGCATTGAACTCTACTTATTATCATATGGTACATGAAGACTTTTTTCTGGATGAGTTATGTCCCATAGATATCATTATTATTGAGTGCATTCCATTGCAATCATTCATAGGGGAAGCAGTTTCATCAACCAAACAATAGAGGCACAAAAGAAGAAGCAGGAAAAAGACCCAATTGGATTCAGCAGTTCTCAAGGGTTAGTGCAAGGCCTCTTCACCGGACAATTAATACTCCAACAATGACCATTCATAACCTTTCACTGGCATATATAATTAAAAGTGCACTACACTACACTGAAAACAATACTGATGCAGCTTCAAGTAGAATATACTGCATAATGTGCCAGCTGCTGGAGAAACAGCTCCAGTTGTATCCTTGCAAGAACTTTCTCCACAAGAATTTTCGTCAGTTAGTGAATGTCAGTCTCTTATTAATTTCTGACATATTATTGTGTTTGGATTTAACCGTTACTTGAATTGAATGGGATGGAAATTTTCTTGAGCAAATACTTAGTCCGATTTTCATCACAAACTTTTGGGAAATGCTTGGAGGACTAGTCCTATGTGAATGACCCATCAGAGCTAGTCCCTTTTTCTTTTCCTTGTAGTGTCAAAGGAATATGGAACCAACACTCAATAGTGGCAACATTTGTTGGCTTTTCTTTCCATTCAAAGTTCAATCTTAGCCATTTGATGGCCATCTTGATCTCAGTAGCCCTCAGTGCAAGAGGATTACATTGACTCCTGATGATCATGATGGATGGTGCTAGATCTTGTCCACACTAGTGAAGCAAACATGGGCCCACAATCACAGTGCATTCTCTCTCTCTCTCTCTATGGTGCTTACATAGACCCCACCACATATTATGTTTTTACCCTTCTCTTGCCCATGTAGTTGGGTGGGTGGTGGGTAAATTGTGGCTGGCCTGAGGCTGATAATATGTTGTGTGTGTGTGTGTGTGTGTGTGTGTGTGTGTGTGTGATGTGATATGAAAGTAAAGGTTTGGTTGCTTCTTTGGTTCACGTCCGTCTCGACCCAAGAGTGCAAGAGCACTCTTACTACATGTGTCCCTTCTTTGCAGGACACGAAAGCTATTCCCACCCAGAACTTGTATCCCATCTGATAGGACATAATGGACTCTCTTGGTGAACTTGCCACTTGTATTTGCCCAATTCAACAGCATATTTCTAGTATTTATCTCTCTCTCTCTCTCTCTCTCTCTCTCTCTCTCATACACACACACACACACACACTCCCTTCTGTCCTGTGAAAATGCAGGAGAATCTTACAGTCGCAACATGAGAGAATGATTACAACAGTTACAACAATTTTCCCAGGAAAGAGAGTGTCTTGAGAATTTTCACCCCATCAAAGAATAGGAAATGACCCTTAAGTGGATTGAAATGGGTCTGTCGCCACATCAACTGTAATGAATGTCAATTGCATTATCTCTGATTATATGGTTCTTTTTGCTTGTTGCTATTCAATTAATTTTGGGTTTTTCCATTGAAATCATCTGCTGGTGGTCCCAAACAAACAGCTGATACCTTTTATTCTCGATTGAATATTTTTTGGGGGCCTGATTGGACCACAGCCCTGCTGGCAACATTCTGTATGATATGAAAAATACATTCAGTGCTCTGTTCATCATTATGAGTGACTTAGCTGCAAGTAGCCAAACAGTTAATATTCCTGAAAGATCCTAGCTGGAAAACTTTGAAAAAGAATAACAAAACTGACTGTGCAAGATGTCTCTTTTTCTCCTCCTTTTGCCTTACTGATTCACATGGAATTGTGGTTGGAACTAAGAGCTCAAATCTTCTCTGTGCATAGAACAAGATTTATCTTCCCATCTAACGCTGAATGAAAGGCGAAAAATAAGGATAACCGGGTTGGCTCAACAGTGAAAGAAAGGACATTTGTATTAGGATTAGGTGCTCGATACTAGCTTCATCAAATTGATGGACTATTTCACGGGTCTACGTTCATCTATTTGAGGAGATTATCTGTTATTTACCCCAACGAAAATTGGCAAAAAATTTCTTAAATAAATAATTCCAATGAAGCTCTCTCTTAAGTCAACTTGGTGATCTTTCAACTGTAAAGTTGCTGCAACAACCGAAGTTAAAATGAAAATTTAAAGGGGGGTTAAAAAAGAGAGAGAGAGAGAGAGAGAGAGAGAAGGTGGTTGGCATGGCAACACCAGCTCTCTGATGATGCTGAGTCAAAAGCATTACAGATATGCCAAGCCAGTGTGACGAGATTTTAATGAATGGCACTTGATGGGTACATGATTTCCTTGTCATGCTTGTCACTATTTACAGGATACACGAAGAGATTTTTATATGTTATTTTCTAGAAGCAGAGGATTCTCTGTTAAGGTGTTTCAACCACATCATTACCCCTAATTAGTTATGTACGTTTCTGTATATATTGCTCATCTTCCCAATTCAAAACTTATATTGCCACGAAAATCGTCAAATCTGTCCTCTTTCTTTTGAGACTGAGAGATAAGATAAAATGCCCCAGCTGTGTTATTATTTGCACTGTTGGCAATTTCAGGTCTTAAAGGTACTCACCTGCTGTTTTCTTCTTAGCCAGCACATGGTTTTCCAATGTCACATGCATTCCATTTAGGAAGGCTCTTCAAGTTTGCTACGTAAAGGACAATTTCAGATTAGGCCGGCTACGGACATCTTTTCATACCCCACAACTCAAAACTTATTTAGGTAGGATGCGTGTCGCTTCATCCGTGTTGTCAGGTACTAATGACATATTCTCTCCGATGCTTTTTGAATACCCGATTGATCATATTTTGAGCACGTCATGCAATCTCTAAACCGTACTTATGCCGGGTTACCATCGAAGCAGACTAAATTTCAAGATATGTACATAAGATAATGCTCGAGCACGACCATTCGAATCGAGCCTTTGAGAGGGACAAACGAACATACTCACTGTTTAAGCAAAGATTTGGGAGATTTATTCAGCGGTATTTGTGTTCACCCGAACGAGTATAAGTTCATAATGAGAAAATAATTTGGGTGGGGGTCCTTTTTCCATGAAGGAAACTGGGGCTCCTGCATACCGCATGTTGCATTATGATCTCTCCCTTTACTCTAATCGGTATACTTACTCTATTAAACCCAAAGAAATTAGTGTAAGTTCAGGTCCAAGTGAAAAAGATGGGGGGAAACTTTTGAAGGTGACTCAAGCTGGCACATTAATTAGAAGACCCCATTAGTACATCCCAATCGAAAGGCTTTGCCATATAAACGCCCTGCTAAGATGGGGGCACCTCTGCTTTTTAACCCCATGATCTGGAATAATGGCATTGTGCACCATCCACATTCCATGTGCTTCTCTTCTTTAATCATAACTCATGAAAGTCCCACATCCTTTGACCTTCTCTAGATAATTACTATCTTGTTTATGATACACCTACTTTTATCTTTTTTCAACATCGAATGGCTTGTAAAAAAAAAAAATCATCATCATCATCAGTGTAATGAAGCTAAACGAAGAGGGAAAGGTAAAGAGTTGGAAAGATGTATGATCGCACCTTTAAATTTTTGTTGGTTTCTATCTTCCCCTCAAAAGGGGAACCGACCCTGTAGTGAAACTGCTTTGGCAATGGTATTGTGGTCCTATGGAGAGGGACTAGTTGGTGATGAATGTGGCTGGCTGAGTCACGAATCTTGGGTAGCAGAAGAACTTATGTCATTGTTCACTTTGTTTGGTTGGAAACTAGGCATGCACATCTCTTTTTTGGAGGAGCCACTCTTGTTCCCCTTTTGTTGGTGATGATCCAATGGAGTGAGCTTGCTCCTTTCTCATTCCTTCCAACTTTTTTAAGGAACACATGACAGGTTTTGAAATGGTGCACTCGCGGTGGAGAATCATTTTTCGTGGCGAAGACACGTGTAGAGCTTTGATCATGCTAATTAACTTCGATATACACAATTATCGACGTGTGTAACGAGCTCTAGTTGCATGTTGAATACGATTCCCTTGTTTAACTTTCCATTTGTAGTCTGATATATCATTTAGTACGACAAATTTGTAGATTAGTCCAATTATATCTCGCATTTCAGGGAAAAGATGGATTGAAAGAACTTAGAACGGTACGATCCCTTTGTCACCCTAAAATGAAAGAAAGGGACAATCTCATAGTTTTTGATCTGTGAAGATATTTGTTAGGTCTTTTAAATTTTATTATTCCATAATACATTTCACTCATAAACCTTATAGTTAAAAAACATGAAATAATTAAAGCAATATAAAATAAAATTTTTTTAATATGAATAGTCGAATATGAAAAGCGGAATGAATGTACCATGCATTATTCATCATGTACATATCTAAAAGACAACAAAAATGAGAAAATTAGACGAAGTAACACAACTATGTGAACATTAGCGCACTGCATATTAAAATCTAGGTGAACTCATATACTTTCGATGACCTATCGCTTACGAGACGAGCTTTAGAAAAAAAGAAAAATAACACGACTTCGCGACAACCTTCTCTTCCGAACGATCTTGAAAAATAGCTTTGGCAGAAATCTCGATAGTTTCGCAGTTTCGAATTTTCATTGCGAATGTAGAAACAATTTCTTTGGTTGTGTTTCTGTTCCAGACCAAATAAAGCAAAATTGTGTTTTTACAGGTTTCATCGATTGTTTTTTCCAACTCCCTGTGTTTCACTGAGGTAACTGTAACGATGAAGAAGCGATGTGCCTCCTCCGCTTTCGGTGTCTCGCTATCTTTGTCGAGAGTTCGACGGTAACCTAAAATCATTGATGCTCCTGCGATTGATACCGTTCAATAATAAAGGTTTTCGCTTTGCATGGTCCTAAAATGAGCACGCGTTGTTTTCATGGTTCGCTTTCCACCATCCGCCCAAATGGAAAATGGGGCTCTTCTGTCTCTTCCTCCATGGCTTCTTGGAGGTAACCCAAAAACCTTGTGTGCACGACATGATCAAAGCTCCTCCTCCTTTTTTTCTTTTCTTGTTCTGATAGTGGAACTTGATGATGAGGGCAGGAATTGGAAATTCTGACTTTTGGGGATATTCGATTGGCTATTAAATTTCGACTGTCCATGCTTATATGTGTGTGTGTATATATATATATTCTATTGAATAAGCTCTCTGTGTATATATTACACAGACAATGTGTGTTGTTCTTTGCTGGGCAAGTATTACAGGGAGAGGGAAGATGGGAATTGATTAAACTTTAAATAATTTTTCTTATATATGGATCGATCACCAAACAAATCGTCCATGAAAAGTTTTTCTTGCACGTCTAGTCATGAATACTGTTTCAAGAAGGAAATTACCGCTTTCGTATGCATTACTTGGTTTTCGATTATAAAAAAATGATGCATTACTGAGCAGCTAGGGTTATACATCAGTTGGTGTTCTGCCTCTAGTAGCACAAATCCATGCAAAGCGCCAGAGTTCTCCTTCACAAAAAATTCTAAAGGTTAATTACCAAAAACCAAGCATTTTTTATTTTCAATATTTCAGCATTTAAGACAATTCTTTTACATCTCAGCTACTCTGTTCAAAGCATAGGTTCTTCAATACCCTTTATTGTTTTGTCCTTCTTCCATTAGCTGATGAAGACTTTTGAAAGTTATGTCTGCTCATTCAAGTTGATGAAGATAGGACAGTTCCTAGGTTTAAAAGACATCATTTAACATTGGGCTTTTTTTAATTTGGTATATGATGATGTAACCCGAGACTAATAATACGATCACTATACTAATCTTATCGTTGAATTAATTGAGCGAACGGCATACAATCTCATTTTCACGGGGTTGAACGAATTGAAAAAA
>BCNH02000010.1:1586545-1644659 GCA_001662345.2 Metrosideros polymorpha var. glaberrima
TTTACTTCAAGTTGGGTAAATGTGTCACACAATCATAAGTTTTTTTTTTAATGATTTTTTCCTTTTTTATTTTTACTTCTCATTTTCTTTCTCATGCTCGTAGGCTGCCGACCGCTGGACGTGCAAACGCCGGTCGCCGGACGTGCGAACGCCGGACGTTGGCCGCCGATCTTCGAGCGCCGTTTGGTAAACTTTTCAAAAGTAAAATGAGGATGAGGATGCGTTTGGTAAAATATAAATTCTCATTTTCTGCCAGAATTGATTCTCGAAAGAATGAATTCTTGTCGGAATTAAAAATTCTAGCAAGAATGGTTTTTATGCAGGCCTTAAGTTCCAGTTTTCCCTGTGTAACACCTGAAAATTCGTTCGGTTTCCCACTAAACTAAGATCGACTGGACTCCGTCCTTCTCGATTCTGCTTCTGATTGTCTGACAGTGCCGGAACCGGTGTTTCGGCTTGTACGCCTTTATGAATTTAAGGACAGAGGTTATATCAGTGAACCCTAGGAAGAGTGCCTAGCTACTATTTAAGAGTATCGTTCGCCTTGGCCAAAGACACATCTCTCAATGACCAACCAGAAAGACTGTCAGTGCCAGTTCTTATCCATCAGTAATTTTCCTCCCAAGACTAGACGAATCAATAATTTGATCAGACCATCCATGATCACCTCATCTTGCTGTGAAAAGCAACAACGTTTTCGACTTATATCCTAATTAAGTAATACAAACTCATTCACTTTCAAGTCGAGCTTGATCTTCGTTTCTCGTACTCGAGGGCAAACATGAATGACTGAGCTAGAGATGGTTGTCTCCAGTGGCACATGCAATGCTTGACAGAATGTAATCTCAATAGTGTCTATGTCTTGTAAGAAAAAGAAACAGACAAGAAACAACCAAAATGTCTGTATAAAAACCAACTCGCAAGTCGATATTTAGAATGCGTGATGAGGCTAGAGATCACATATATTTACGAGTGCGACAGAATTAGCCGAGCATCACTTAATATCTTCAGAGGATGATGATAGGTGCATTCTGTGATTCATCGAATGGATGTATCTATCAAGGCAATCAATATTCCTTGCCAAAAATGAAATATAGGCATGTTACAAGTTCATCCTCTAAGGTTGCGTTTGATCGTCAGGATAAAAGACATGTTGTATCCTATCCTATATTTGGTAGGTATTCAAGATAGGATAAAAGAAGATATAGGGAGGATAAAATTATCTTGAAGGAGTGGGATAAGATGGGATAGAATTTCACTTCCATTCCTCTCTCCCCAATCTCTCTACCGCCGCCCTCTACCGCCACCCGTCGTCGTTGCCCACCCTCGCCGCCACCGCCGGCCACCTGTTACTGTCGCCGGCCGACTGCCTCTAACCAAAATTCTGTCCTCCCAACCTCCTCGCTACTACCCTCCATCGCTGCCCACCCCCTCCGCCACTACCGACCAGCCATTGCCACAGTTGGCCGCCAACCACCACCACCAGCGGCCGATGGTGGCATCGTCGACTAACCGCTTCTAACTAGAATTCTCTCCTCCCAACCTCCTCGTCACCACCGCCCTCAGCTGCCGCTCGCTACCATCGCTGGCCACTCGTCGCCACCACTCGCCTCTGATAAGAATTCTCGCCCCAACCTCCTCGCCATCGCTGTCCACCCCCGCCACCATCACTGGCCACGATGTCGAGCCTTCGCTACCGAAGCCTCACCAGCAGTTATTCTAAGGAAAGAAAAATGCAGCCTAAGTGACATACGTATGTGAAATCTTGATGTAAAAAATCTAGATTAGTCTTTTCGAGTTAGCGTCACGGCTCTGCATACTCTCGCTGGTTTTCTTGTGCGCGTCATTGTCATATTAATAATGTGAAAATTCGGCACTCCCAATCTAGTTTCCACATGAAGATTAAGTCGGGTCAATGGGCCGTGGAATGAAGCAAATATTCTTACATCCGGATTGTGGTACGCTGGCGGTATAATTCGAGACCAACAATAGGATAACTCCGCCGGTCCATTCTTGTAATAAAGCACATAAATCAAATGCGTTTTTGTTATTTCAAGATTTGTTGAGAATTCGAACCAGATCGCTCGCACAATCACTCAGTCGCGCATGAAAAGAAGACTCTTCGTTGCATTTCTGCTGGAGCTTGATGTGAATAGAGACTTTATTCTCTCGCTCTCTCATTTTCTCTTGTCAGTCGCTATTAGTTCTTTATCCAAACGCAAGGCTCTTAGTTCTTTAACACAATATTAGTTCTTTATCTAAACGCAAGATTTTTCGATGACGGGCTCTTTCGGGCATGCGACAAAGATGATATTTCCACCGTACAAGAAGCCCGAGATTGGGCCCAATCAATGGGAAAGATGCCAATTGGGCCCGTGTAAGGCCCACATTGAGAACAAGGGCAAATATGTAATTTGACCAATCGTTGATTCGTTACCCTCTCAATCTTTCCGCCTTGCCGCAGCTTTCATGGGTTTCCTCCGTCAATTGGAAACCACCCCCAAGACACGCAGATATTTACGACAAATGCCCTGGTCTTTGCTTGTGGAAAGCCACAACTTCAGGGGCAAATTTTGGATCTCCCCCTTGCATTGCTCTTTCGAGAACCCGTGAGTGATAAAATATTTAAATGTAAAAAGTTTAATTGAGATGCATGTCACGCGAATAATATAATTTAGTCAATATAGAGTGTCGCCACTTAAATAGAGGATGTCGGAGATTTTTTCGTCTGCAATTACAAAGTGCTTTACTATTACAGACACTTCTATTCCTCGTCGAGAATCACGGAGCCCCGGCACTTTTATTTAGTACGCACTTACATTTCCTATCTATTCAGGATTAGAAATGATCCGCGACTTCAGTGGATAGGTTCTTGTCAATACCCTTGATTGTTTTTGTCTTCTTCCTTTAGCTGATGGAAATAATAGCTAAGATCTCTTCTCTGACTAAGAGATCGAAGGTCATTCATGAAGAGAAGCTAGGGGAAGGACTTTGCCATCAATTTCGCTACCCTTAGATTGGATTTCATCAAAGAAACCTTTGAGCTCAAAACGCTGCGTTCCATTTGCTGAGCTATGTTTCGTTTGTCTTCTTCCTTTAGCTGACGGTATTATTTTACTTAGGAAACGTAGGTAATTTGGAATCCTAAAGTAAGTGCGAACAAGGAAATGATATCCTTTGAAAAGAGGGCAGTAAAAGAGGGGGGGAAGAAGGGACAATGGCTTGCACGTGATCACTGAGCTACGTCAAAAAGAAAATTAACAGAAAAACAAAGCAGTCCTCTTTGCTATCGTGCTTGATTAATGCGATTAGGTTAGTTCGAGTCATCTTCGACAGTTCAAATCCACATTCGTGCCATTGACAATCAACTAGAGAAAAAGAAATGGACAAGAAACAATCGATATGTCTATAGATAAACCAACTCGCAAGTGGACATTTAGAACGGTTGATGAGACTAAAGATTGCGAGTGGACATTTATAATCGCTTGTTTCTATAGTGGAATTCTATGCTACTCTTCTCGTGGACGTAGTTTTCGATATTCAGATTGAACCACGTAAGTTCAGTGTCTGATTTCGTTTCCTTCCTTCCGACTTTTTTATCTATTCGCTTGTCTTTTTATTCACAACAATATGAGCAAAAGAGTATGACCTTGCCAAAAATGAAGTACAGGCACGTGACAAGTTCTCCTCTAAGTTACATATGCACGCGTCATTGTCGTATTAGTAATGTGAAAAATTCAGCAGGCCCAATCTAGTTTTCCACAGAAAGATAGAGTCGGGTCGATGGGCTGTGGAATGAAGCAAATATTTTTGCTCGCTATTATTTCTTTATGTAAACGCAAGGCAAGGGATCGTGTGAATTTGTTCGACGGGCCTCAATACAAACCTTCCGTACACGGGCTCTTCGGGCAAGGGAAAAGAACGACATCTCGACCGTACAAAGAAGCCCGATAGGGCCCAATCAACGCGAGAGATGCCCGGTTGGGCCGGTGCAAGGCCCACATTGAGATCCAAGGGCAAATGCGTAATTGCGGAGCGTTGATCCGTTACCCTCCTCTCGAACTTCAAACGCCGCGGCAGTTTTTCATGGTCTTCATCCGTCAGTTAAGAAACCACCCCCAAAACATCCAGATATTTACGACAAATGCCCGAGGGCATTTGCTTGTGGAAAGCCACAACTTCAGGGGCAATTTGCGGATCTTCCCCCTCGCATTCCTCTTTCGTCCTCGAGTCTCTCGGCATTCAATTGACGCTGACCGGCTTCTCTAATTTCGCTCCTGGGAGAATTCCATGAACAGCCCCACAAAATGCCCATGGCTCTCAACGATATTACGTTCTTGCCATCCTTGAGCATAGAACTTAAACGCACGCATTTTTTAATGATACTGGTAAATGAAAATTATTGTAGTATTTTCCTGCTTATGTCTGACTAATCATTTAAAATACTTGAACAATAAAGGAAATTAGCGTAAAAAATATGAGGAAGTTTAGAAGAGAGTGGAACCTCAAAAGTTTTTTTTTTTGTTTAAAAATTTTAGAAAAGTTGAGTGAAGCTTAAAATGGTCTATTTTGTGAGAGACCACTCCTCATCTCTCCCTATAAATATTATAAATTCAAAAAATGATTTTATATTTTTGTCATATAATGTAACGGTGACACTTAGAGAGAATAGGGAGAGTAATGCAGTATTTAAACAGTGAAGTTGATGGAGTATACAACGGTGTTGCATTGCTTGAAAGGCTAGACATGAGCTGATCCTTAAAACGATATGAATGTCTTTTTTTATACCCTTGCACAAATTTTCATTTCCCCTATCCAATGCAATCTGACAATCCTTCGAGTATTCTCTCTCTCGCCTTTTCTCTCTAAGGATACACCCCCTTGTCGATCTCAAGCTCATATAGTGCTAAACTTAAGTATCGGAGGGTGAATTTGGACTCAAAGCCTGAACATCTTGACCAGTGTGTTGTGGGGGCAAATCGGTTTTCCAATAAAAAGTTGCAAATCAAGTTCGTGAATTCATCTCTAATTTCGACGTATCTGATACATAAAAGATCAAAATCTATGAGTTCTTTTCTTTTTTTTTAAAAAGCGGATGTAAGATTTCATCTAGAAAGTCAAACTGAAATTTGAACCTCAACATTTTGAGCCAATGTTTCTAAGCCTGCTATAAAATATTTAGTTGCCTATATATCAAAAACGAAAAGAAATATCTTTTTTTTTTTTGGGGAAAAGAATTTGTTAAGCAGGGGCACGAGAGTCATTTCGCAAGACTCGCGAGAAGTGGTAGAACGGAAAAACGTGACCCCGCTCCCATTTTCGCAGTTAGTTTTGGCAGGTACACACTCTCTCCCTTAAAGGCACCGAAGCGAATTTTAAAAGATCAATTTCGAAGCGCAGAACAAAAAAAATAAAAATAAAAATAAAAATAAAAATAAAAAAAAGGCTGAAATCCTCGTTCCTGGAGAGAAACAAGCGGCGATGAAGCCAATCGGTGGTACCAAATCGAGCATCGACGAAGAAGACCGCGCGACCGCGATGGACGCCGGCATCAACTTGAAGGAGGAGGCTCAGCAACTTGCAGCAGAAGAAGAAATGCCGGTCGCCGACTGCGGCGGCGGCGAGGAGCCTGGAATCGGCGATGGCGGCGGCGGAGTCGGTAGCAGAGTGAGGGGGCCGTGGTCGCCGGAGGAGGACGCGGTGCTGACTGGACTCGTGGCTAAGTTCGGGGCGAGGAATTGGAGCTTGATCGCGCGTGGCATTCCCGGACGCTCTGGCAAGTCGTGTCGGCTCCGATGGTGTAATCAGCTCGATCCTAGCGTCAAGCGCAAGCCGTTCACTGGTGATGACCTTTTCTTTTTATCACACCCCTTGGAGCTGTTGTCGAACAGTTCATGTACTGGTGTTTGGTGGTGAACAGCGAGGTTTTCATTTGCTATGTCGGTATTAATGTGTGGTCGATGTCCACGACTCGAAGAGTTGAAACTGTTGAATTGTTTTAATTGGTGTTGACTGATCATTGATGCGTATTGCCGTGCGCGTGGGATTTGTTGCTGGATGGAGTTCTTTGAGAAATGCCGTTGCTTTTTGCTTCGAAATGAGACTTGGAACTTAGGTAATCGATTCGTGAGAGTGTGGTGTAATCTAAGCTAAGCACCCGATGTCGTTGCCGTATGTCGTATTCATGTATAGAGGTGCGCGACCGTCGGCATGGCCATGTGACTGCCCGGGCATGTGCTTGTGTGTGTGTGTGTGCCTACGTGAGTGTGTGTCATATGCATGCCAAGGATTATCATGTATTATCTTCGAAGATTGGGAACTTCAAGCTTTTCTGTGGTGCCATAAGAAAATGACTGAATGTATACTGTGATTGTAGAGTTGACAGAGCTAGCACTGGAAACTTTGCATGAGAATGAAAATAAGATTTTGCAGTTATTGCCATATGCCATATTCTAGCACACATGCTCGTGCATGTCTGTGCATGCCGAGGATTATGTATAATGTGCAAAGCAAGGGAGGAAACTTTGATAATTCTTGTAGGAGTGTAGGCTGCGATGGCTTTTGTTTAGTTAGGCACTTAATTGCTATTACTTGGTTTTCCCTCCCAAAAAGGCTGGCAGCTGATATGAATTACCGTGACTGTGCTGTAGTCTGTAGAACATCATCTTCTCCATATAGCACTTCAAAAGGAGTCAAATGATTCCATGATTTTGTTCGAGTCTAGTTACGATATGCTGATTCCTATGCTTTTTAATTTGACGGCGATTATATGTCCGGAAGACTCCAGTGCACCTTTAAAAGGCAGGAGTGTTGAGTATATAAATGTCCACAGGACCTAATCTGCTCCAGTGAGAGTGGTGCAGATGTTATCCTGAACTTGTCCTATGTAACTTAGTTTGGCTGTTCTGTACTTTTCTGCTGACTCGGAAGCCTTGAATATGATCATATCCGAGCTGTTTTGTTTATTTGTTTTGGAGCTTGCCCGTTGCTATCTAACCCCATCTCATCTTTTATGATCTTGAATCTCTTATCTGTTTCTGGAATTTGATTTAATTGCTTTTTGCCTCTCACTGCTTCCCATCTTTTAAGCACTATCACACATACACTTCGTGTCATCTATATCCTTGCTTCACTTGGGTTTAATTTTTCTATTGCCAAGTGGCAATTAGCTTTTATGACCCTCAAGTCACTCTTTTGAATTTTTTGCAAATTTGATATCAAATGCGCCAAGAAGGGTGAGATCTGATGTGCATTTGGGGGAACTGTTTGACATCTGTAGCTTTTGCCTGGTGCTAATATGACTTGTTTTTGCAATGCTAATTTGTTTTAAGGCTTGAGGGCTAGGTCAAGATCCGGTAATTGCAGAACTAGAGGCTTGTTACTTCTATCTAGAGTGTTGAATCAATTGCTGAAGCTACTGGTAGCATAATTTATTGGGTGACTAATTTCTTTCTCATAGTTGCTTAAATGGGGAGTCAGTTTTCTGTTATTTCGAAAAATGGGGCTTGCTTCTATGCCTCTTCACTACTCAGAACATCGAATATATTGTTGAATCTGCTGCTGAGCCGAATCTATGGGATGATTGATGTCTTTATTGAAAGTCTAAGTTAGATTTGTCTTGCCTTCTAACATTTTATCAACAATTTAAAAGATGGTTGTTTACTCTTCTTGCAGATGAGGAGGACCTTATCATAATTAAAGCCCATGCTATGCACGGAAACAAATGGGCGGCTATAGCAAAGCTCCTGCCTGGTAGAACAGATAATGCAATCAAGAATCACTGGAATTCTACATTAAGGCGCAAGGGCATAGGGCTTGGGAGGTCCAAAACCAGACCTACAGATATTATGGAGGATAGCTGGCCTGTGGAAACAAATGCATCTTCTGAAGAGACCCTGTCTGCAGGGGATAGTCAATCAAACAGGCCCCGAGATGGAAGAGAAATTGACGTCGAGAACGGACTGAAACAGAATGAAACCGAAGCACAAAGAAGGGATGGTCTTTCTGTTGCTGAAACAACACAGACCACAGTTTCTCGTCCACAGCCACAGGTTAGTGCATTTAGGATTTACAAACCAGAAAGAAGCTCCTCATCTGGCTCAGGATTTTCAAAGGAAATCCATGCTCAAGGACCTTCAATGTTGGCCTTTAAAACAGAGCTTGGGGTCCACAATTTTCTCGACGATGCTCATGACGATCCTAAGATTCCTTCGCATTGTGGCTTTGGTTGCTGTGCTTCTCCTACTGGTTCCCATTCTGAAAGTTCGTTGTTAGGGCCCGACTTTGTTGACTATGAGGAACCTCCCTCCTATTCAACCCTAGACCTGATGTCTGTGGCCCTAGACTTGAACAATACTGCCTGGATTAAGACTGGCCTCGTCAACGGCGGCTCTCAAATACCGGAGGCAGGTGAATTCCGGAAAATCTGTCAAGGAGACACTGGTTCCTCATACTTGGGTTTATTTGAGCCGAGTAAAAAGACCGAGCATATGCGCTTGGAGGAGGGAAAGAACAAGTTGGCATGAGAGAGAAATTGCTAACCAGATGCGGGCCAGTCTTAAGCTGACATTCAGACTTCGTTTACCTTTTGGTAGTTCGATATGGTAGGAAGATGAGGTTTTCAATGGATGAGCTCCATATTTGCCTATTGAGGCTCGATGCATGAAATCCGGGAATCTTGTTTTGCCAATAGATTATCGAGAATGGCTTTCATCAATTATAAACATGGAAATATGTAAGTCTTACTTCAGAGGATGTACATGAATTGGGTAAATTACATCAAAGGAATGACATGCAGTTATCTTAGTCGATAGAATGGTTTTTGGGCTTGATTGATGATCTCAATGACCAACCATAAAGACTGTTAGTGCCAGTTCTTATCTATCAGTAATTTTCCTCCCATGACTAGACGAATCAATAATTTGATCAGGCTATCCATGATTCCAATAGAATGGTTGAGTCTCTCTCAATAATCAGTAATGGCACTCATATCAGCAGATGGCCAATTACAGCGACCAACCGGCGGGAGGCAAAACATTGCCCAAGGTGGCTGCCAATTAGCTGCATATCAGTCTGTCATAATAGATTACGCACGAATCCCTCAGAACCATTAGGAAAACTTTTACTACTACTCCTATTGAATGAGCTTGGCATAGGAAACACTGGTTCCGGCACTGTCAGACAATCAGAAGCAGAATCGAGAAGGACGGAGTCCAGTCAATCTTAGTTCGGTAGGAAATCGAACAAATTTTCAGGTGTTTCACGGGGAAAAAGGGGACTTAGCTCGAGCAATGCCTGTCTTGTGTTTTCTTCTCCAACTTTAAATTTAAGAAAGAAAACGAAGTAACATAATGAATATGGCCTCAAATGCTTACATCTTATGACAAAAAGAAGGAAACAGGTCGCGTGTTTTATTGCTAATTGTTCTTGTTCTTCCTTCTCCATACCTATGACGGCAAGCATGATTTGGCTTTGCCGTGGTCTTCACAGAACAAATGCCTTCTCAAATAGAATGCCCTAAGCAAATTACTTATCACATGCCTAGACTTCATTTTCTGCAAAGAGTTCTAATTGTCTCGACAGAAACTTCCATTCGATTAATCCTACAGATTACAAAATGCACCTATCATAATCTGTTATATAAAGTGATGCTCGGCTACTTCTGTCACACTCCTAAATACATGTGATCTCTAGCCTCATCGACCATTCTAAATATGCACTTGTGAGTTGGTGTACGTGCAATCACACTTTATTCTGTCTGTTTTTTTTTCTTACGAGACATAAACATTGTTGAGATCAACTCAGTCAAGCATTGTATATGCCACTGGAAACATAAACATTTTTAGCTCTGTCATTCATGTTTGCCCTCGTATACGAGAAAAGAAGATCAAGCTCGACTTGAAAGTGAGTTTGTCTCACTTAATTAGGATATAAGTCCAAAGCGTTGCCGAAACAAGTTTCTTGTTGCTTTTCACATCACGATGAGGTGGGAATATCCATTGAAGTCGGCAAAAATGGATCATTTCTGATTGTGGATGGACAGGAAACCTAAATGCGTATTGAATGAAAGTGTCGGGGCTTTGTGATTCGTCTATGAAGAATACTAGTGCCCTGTATTAGTAAAGCACAGTCGTGATTCATTCATGTCCCTCTCTACTTGCAAGCAATAACCTCCGACTAGAACAATGAGACATTCTCTATTTAAGTAGCGATATCATCGCTCTCAAGCTCCCACAGCTCCCCACAGCAAGCACAGCGTGAATCTCTATTGCGTGCAGTCATTCGATAATCCATGGCGAGCCACTACTTTGCGATCATCCTCATTGCGTGCGCTTTCTGCTCCATCAGTGGTATAGGTGTCCAGTCATTCCAATACGCTAGCCCTCTTTCCTTGATTCAGTTCGGTTGTACCGTCTCTAACGTTGCGACTGAATTTTTTCCTTCTTATCAGAGGCACGAACATTTTGTCGTTTCCCTCCACATTGTTGTTTCCGTCCACATTGTTGTTTCCCTCCACACAAGTCAGCCAAAAGTCAAGCTCTCGAGGTATTAACATACAGGGGAATTGTGATATGTTGGATTCTCTACCCTGTTTTTAAACTGATTTGCAAGTTTTAAGCTTAAGGAATTGCTAAAGGCAATGTTTTGCAGGATTTGGACCTGATTCCGGCTCCCGGTAGCCCCCCCAAGAAGCCTGGGTTGCAGGATTGGGAACCTGGTACTCCCCCCAAGAAGCCTCCCAGTGCCCCAGAGGAGCCTGCAGTTCCCGGTACCGCAGAGGAGCCAGCAGTTCCTGTTACTGACGAGGAGCCTCCACCTAGCCCTGATCTAAAGTAGAAGGTATGGTGATTCAGCACAATCTCGTGTCTCGACTCGGAGTTCTATTTTTTCTTTCCATGTCTGGCCTTTCCTTCTCGGCCTTTGGAGATTAACACAAAGTCAGAAGCATAATCCTCATGATTTTACTATGGATCCACAGGCAGACTATCCATCAGTTTGAGGAGAGAGGACAGAGAAAGGGACAACAAAATAAAGCCTGGAGGAGGAATACACATCGAAGCATGTCGCCTTGACACTGTTATGCATTTTGAATTATGCGATGTACTTCACTCCTACCAATAGAAATAAATAAAGATCGAATATTTCTTCGTTCCAGAGTCTTGCTGATGACACTATGGTTATTGCTACTGTTTGCATGAAGCTTCTGTAGAAAGTATACTCAATAACTTACCCCCTTGTCTAAAATTTTCCCAGTTATCGAACGAAATATCTGAAACCGAATCAAGGAAAGCGTTCTAGCATAGATGATGCAGATCGTGTTTGTTACTTTACCAAATCTAAGAGAGAGCTTGCGCAATCAGTTACTAAGCACAGTAGTGGGTCTGATCTGAAGTCTTGTTTAAGGTGATCTTCATGACGACACTCGTGAAAGCTCGGTCCACTAGCACAAGTAGATCGCTTCAAGTTGTCATGTCGAGCATGCAGGACATGCACGACAGAGCTCCTCGTGCTTCCTTAGGAAGTACTAGGAATTATTTTAGTCAGGGATTATCTTCTAAACTAAAACAAATGGTTGGAGGAACATAGAAATAACTCATCCGTTCACTCGAACCCTCATGTCAACCCTGATGTTGGCCGATGCGATCTGATCAATAAAAAGAGTAGCCATTCCATTTACAATACTGCATCGAATCACTTCTCTATGTGCACATCCACATGTGGTCTATTTGTCCTTCCTCGACCGTGCCATTTCAGCTCGTGTCCTTCGGCCAATATAAGTCTACAGGATTTCACGACATGAGCTTAGAAACTCAGGAATGCTGGGGGAATCCGACGAGCCAAAGGAGGAATGATTTAGGAAATTCAAATCAAGGTTTAGAGTTGTATTTTCTGGCAAGCTAAATCTTCATGGTTTTCTCAGAGCAATCCTAGAGGCCTTGGAAGAGGATCCTTTCTAAGCTTTAGCGATCACGATAACTCGGAAATGTAACGTTTCGCACGTCAAGCACGTAGAGATGGATCTCTTTAGTTTTCGGAGCACAACTTACTAAAGTTAAAAGAGTTCCATGATCAAATTTGCTAATCCTGAATCCTCTCTATCTGTTGCTTTTGCAGCATGACACAGTCATTGTGTTTCCTGGAGCTTTTCCGCTTCACCGAAAGCTCCAACAAAGCCTAGCACTCTTCTGTAACTCTCTTCTTTTATCTATATATTGATTCAATTCTTTCGCAATTTTTCTTCGGGGCACAAAGAAAAATAACAAAAGGAAATTAGATCAAAACTTTATTTAAAGAAGAACAGTGTTTTATCTTTTAAAATCAGTTTACAAAATTGATAAAAAAATTTTTAAGTTCTGCATCTTTATGCAAGAAATTGATTGTGCCTGTTTTCCTATACAAGAGATTTAACTGGATTTACATATCAAACCACATTCGCCCCAACTCTTAATTCCAGCGAAAGGGTCTTAGTGGACAGAAAATGATTGAACTTTGGACCCAATTTGAGATTTTATATACCAAACATTATTGGTTACAAAAATCAAGAAAATAGACAAAAGGAAGGAAATTAACAAAAAATTTGAAGGGTCGTGAACAGGCCACAAAAGTCATTTTTCAGTAAATACTCGAGCCTAGGCGCGTCCAGGTGGGCCTGTGTGGAAGGACTCGAGCTCAAAAAGAAAATTACTTGTCAGCCCTACCCAATTTGGGTTTCAAGCCTTCTTGGCTCGGGCAAGCCTTATTTGACCTGATAAGCCGGTGACCCATGATCAAATCTAGTAATAGCTTTATAAACGCGGTGTTACTTCTAAATGGGTCTCGTAATTTGTTTTATTGCTAATCGTGTCGTGTCGAAACAACGGTATAGCACGAATATGGCTAACTCGAATAACAAGACACTATTATTGAATGTGTCACTGTATTCGGCGTCGACATATGTTAACTAATTTACTCATATAATTAACTAGTATACACAATAAACATGTAAAACGCGTTTACACACGGTAAATTACAATAACACGTCGAAACTTTTCCTGACAATAAGAGCATTTTCAGTTCACATTAGTTTAAAGTGTACCTTTGCTTTTAGTTATTTCTTTATGTTTAATGATTTCGATATATCAAATTACCATTTTCTCAAGAATATAGTTGAAGCACACAACTCTGGTCTTTATTCTCAACACTATTAGCATTATTCAATGCAATGACATTCCCATGTGACATATTAATATTTTCCAAAAGCACGAAGATCGGCATAATATGTGGCAATCCATTTTTTTATAATCTTCACCTCCGTTTTCCGCTGGTTGACCAACCAGATAGGATCTTTTTCTGTGGCTCCAATTAAGTCCAAACAATGAGAACCTGCATGTGAGAAATCATTTTTACAACATTAATTTCAGCAATCCCATAACCTTCTATAAATCCGAAGATGGAAAGATGATCCATTCCATTTGACTTTGGTTTAACACGAATTGAGCCGACACATACCTTTTTTTGTGTAGACCGCGACGACAGAATTTGAAATACTCTTCAAAACCTTACAATTGATTATATATAAGAATTACATTGAAATCTTGTCCAATTCAGTGATGTTTTCATAGAAATCTATGGGTTTTGATGCTACACGTACCCGCCCTTGCTAAAAGGATCTTGAAGCCCATTGGAGAAAATAATGTTGCTAGCGAACCTGTGCAAAGCAAGTTTTATGTCCTGCAATTTGCCATAGTCAATGAAGAAACGAAAGAGTGTCATATGTTGTTTGATTTGTGTGTATATATAAGACAATTAAAGGAGTATTATATATATATGTATGGTTTTATTTTGGTGACCGTACTTGACCACCGTAATAAGTAGCGGTCCAGTGTGGTCGAGGTGCGACGCCGAAGCTTCTCTTGCAGTCATTCACGTACTCATCTAGGCCGGAGGGAGCTGGCTGAAACATAGTATTGTTGGTGATGCTCCAAGGAGCGACAAACTCGCTACATGCCTGCAAACCCGAACAAGCTCCATTTTCTTAGTACGATACAAAACTCGAGTCAATTTCAACATAGTATCGTTGGCGACGCTCCAAAGAGCCACAATCTCGCTACATTTCTGCAAACCCAACTGAAAATCCGTTCATGATATCCGACCATAGTGCGTACCTGCCAATGCCAACCCAATTCAGTTGGAGATGGAGGTGGAGGAGGTGGATTGACGTAGCATGTCGAATTTTGGGCGGAAGCGACGAGGCCTGCGAAAATCTTCCTGAGAATGCCATTTGTTGGAGAAGCTCCGTCAATGGCATTGCATATCACTTCCACTGGACGTCTGAATGGATCATTGTACATAGCAGCCCCTGTGTAGACCGTTTTCAAGTATTGCTTGAGCTGTGAAGAACTTTCCAATGGTCTGACAAAAGATGAAGATATGCATAATTAGATTTATATTCGTCTACAAATTCATGCTACTATGGAATAATAAATAAAATAAAATAAAAAGCTTTTCACAAACCCTCTCATCGGCCCTAAATTTGATGGTAAGTGAGGGAGTTGATAGCTGAAATTCTCAAATTAAGAATGGATAAACTGCTTGTGCAAAGGTTTTTTTTCACTGTCGGTGTATGCTGTAAATTTCCAATTAGATATATCTAACAAGTTTTTATTATTTTCTAAGAATTACTTATACTACAGAGCATACTGAAAAGTCTCCAAAATACAATATGATCCACAATCCCAATTCCATCATCCACACGCACTTGCAAGTTTTGAAAGTTTTGCTCAATTTCGCGAGACCATGAGGCTCAGAAGCAACTCTATCAATTTCCTCCCAGGATCTTCTTATGGTTTGGTGGCAAGAAAAACTAGTTTCCTGAAAAATTACCCAAACAATTATTCGAGTTGTCGATTTGATTACAGAAAATGCACGCCAAAGGAAACAAGGTATAAATCGAGCAAATTAAGATTACCAAAAAATCTTTGGCGATTACTGAATAGTATATATCCCGAGGCGTGACGTCCTGAAGGTTGAAAATTGGAGCAGATGATGCCAAAGCTCCGAGAGCCACATGAGGGTACTTCAATCGGAACCACGAAGCTAGCTCTGAAAATCAAATATATGAAAAGATTGAAAGACCTACTTATAAGTGATATGTAGAATATATGTTGTTGATCTTTTCCTCGTAACCTGACCGTAGGAACTTTCTTACAAAGCCATTCAGGGCAAGCTATCGAACTCTATATGGATTGTCTTTGTCAATATGTATAGCGCTCTTTAGGAAAAGCTCTATCCACGACACGTTCAAGAGTGATGACCTTCGGCAGATTATGGGTGTCTATGACATCCTACTATAATCAATGGACTTCGTACATCGTAATTGTTCTCTTCAATGTAAGTAACGGGCTATTTTTCTTTAATTTCGATTAAGAGCAATTGTCATATTGCTGATATCTGAAAATATATTCACTTACGTCCCGCATACGATCCTCCAATGACAATTATCGGAGAATGTCTGGCATTCAATTTCTGTTTCAGGTATAAAAGGATTTCCGCATAATCGGCAAGAGCTTGCGCCGAGCTGAAATATCCACGAGCATTGGCATCACTTAGTACTTTGTCCAGTGTCCACCTGTACGGGATTGATTCACCATAAAACCGATGCTGCAAGAGTTCAACTTTACGTTTGCAAATTGCGTGAATACGTATATATGCACGACAAACATAACGGAAAAAAGAAGGTACAGCCAGGCAAAGTATATAGTGCATTGTATTACCTATACATAGACCAAAAGCGCTCTAAACTGAGCCGCGTTGTCCGTCATGAACCCAATATAGGCTATGTCGAGGTCGATGGGTTCTTCTGCACCGAGATAAACGAAGATCGGGGCACTTGCATTTGCGCCACCCCAATATTTGGAATTGATCACATATCTTTGTTTGAAAGCAGTGTAACTTTCTGGCCTGTAATTGAAATGATCGAGGGTTTGGTTGTAAAAGAAAGTCTGGAAGTCCTTCGATGAGACAGAAGCTCGAACCGCCCATGTAGGATCTTGAATAAATGTTGGGTGGAGTACGCTCAGCTTCGGAATATGGTAACCATCTAAGTTCTTCCCGGTAGCAACGCAAGCTGAGAAAAGCATCAGAATGATCAGAAGGCTATAAAGTGATGAAGACATGTTGGGGGTGTGTGGTTATTGCTTAGGCTAAAGCACGCATGAGAAGAGAAGGATCCTTGAAGTGTTTTTTGGCTTCGACCAGTTCACATTTATATAGAGCAACCCACGATCCCAATTTCTCCTACTATTATCTATGCGAAATTACATTAAAACTGTTAAATTATGTCTCGCGCGCACTTGAGTCTGTGTACAAGACTTGATTCGATTGAAGGATGTAGATCGATTTGTTAAACCAAGTATATTGGATAAGAAAGGAAATCTCAATGGATTACTAACTTATTTGGATTAAAATTTCTTTTCTTGAAGGCCACACTGATTCACTTAACGATTTCTTTCTTGTTGGAGAAAACTATCCTAGGTTGCTGCACCAAAGAATTAACTTATTGGCTGGAAGGTGGATATCTTTCTTTATCTGTGAGTCCTCTTAACAAGAGTTAAATTTGGAACAATGAAAAACAAGGATAACTTTTTGGTAAGATAGAGGGGACTCGGTCTTTTGTTCTTATCTATTATTGAAATGGCCTTCTTGAATAAATTCATCATTAATGTTGTTTGTAATAGCAATTCAAAGGGAAAAGATTGGCATATATTTAGCTATCCACACTTGGATATCTCGTTGCATGACCAACCAGTCTGGACAGGTTTGTGTCTTTGGTTATGAATCCAAACAAAGGGAACTTGCAAAACATATAATTAGTGATGAGAATATAATGATGAGTTTGAGCCCGTGAAGCAAACCCGATCCAAGTAGAAAATTCAAATCCGAATAGGGCTTGTGGTTTGACGACCAAGCAAGCAAGAAAATTACGAAAACACTTTCTACTTTGGAGTTAGATTCTTAATTTGAGTAGGTTTCCTTCTCTTGATTTCATTTGAGTGATTAAGACAAGTCGCAAGCAACAAACAAAGTGGCCTAGTTATGTACCTTTCTTTGTATAGACAACAGCTACACCATCTAAATTGTTCTTCAGGACCCTAAGATTGAAAAGGAGATCATATTGTTAAGCGTGATTAAGTAATGTAAAATTTTACTCTTAAGATGGATGTACAATGATGAGCATTCAATTTTCTATACCCTCTGCTACTATAAGGATCTCGATGTCCATTTGAGAAAATAATGTTGCTGCCAAACCTACGATAGCTAGCTCTATATCTTGCAACCAAAAAAAAAAAAGAGAGGTAGAGGACGATAATGGTAAGGTTTACTTTGAATTTTATGCATAAAAATGTAGACACCTATATTTTGGCAATCCATTTACATCGCATTTAAACATTTTAAAGCATATACGCATTGAATAAAATTCATTGGCTCGATGGTATGGCCGGATCTGACATCGTCTGAGTTGGAAAAGTAAAGCATCCGAAGCAAAATATTTCAGCATAGTACAAGATGGGAAATTCGGCTCTTGGCAAGATTATGTGACGAAGCAAAAAGGAAAATATGGGCTGAATACATATAGTTCTTGGCAACAAAAGTGGGCACGTGATTGGGGCAATCGGAAATTAATGAGAAAAATCTGGCGATAATTGAGGATAATGTTCTCGGCAAGAAATTTCCAATTGAAGGTGTGAGTGTGATTATTTCCACTAATGTATGAAAGTTGAGAGATTTATTCTTCTCCGGTGTTGCTCGGATTCTGCATCGGTGAAGCAGCTGAGGACGGGAAAGGAGTGCCTTCTTCGTCGTGTTCTCATGAGAGCTTCAAGTGGGGGATAGTGCGAACAAAAACGGAAAGAACATTGACAAAGTTGAGGGACAACACAATATCCTTGTGCCTCTGGTGGGAAGGATCAGCAATGTGAAGACGGCACAAACGAAATGAATTAAGAAAAGTAGCAGCTCAATACCTGTACCAGCGATGGTGTAAAGAGCACGAAGAAGGCAGCCCTTTCCCTCCCCGGCCACCTCCTCGTGATTGAGTGGAGAACATTTAACCAAACATTAGTTTATTTTGTAAGTCAAAGTACACATAATGCTCATTAGTTTCTTTTTAAATTCAAAGATTAAGGTCTAGCTGAAATTTCCATGTGTCGTGCAAGTGTCGTGCATGGGAAGGTTGGTAAGATATTTATTATTTCCCGAATTTAATGAAAGTCATGTTGCTAGGTAAGTGTAGGGTTTGACTTACCAGGTAAATTATTAAATGTGAAAGATTCTTGACACATCTATTAATATAATTTGCAAAGTTGGCAGAAGGCCCAAAGTACATGCATATAGGTGGGTTGATTCTGAAGAAAGAAAGTATTGCCGACGGAATGGTCCATATACCATCACCGCATATTAGACCGAAAGCAACAGCTCCTCTACATCCTTCCTATTATCTCTCAGATGAACAATATACAGTCCTAACAAACATGTTGATTGCAAAGTAGGCTCCAATGTAGCATGGGATTGTTTCATCAGAAAGTGGTCCCGATGAAATACCTTTCACCGAACTTGCAAGTCTTCGGTTTTATTTATGAAGGAACCGGTTTTGTGGTGATTCAAACAGGAGTTTAACTACTACTCTGCAAAAAGGAACAAGTGCAAAAACGATAAAAATAGGGAAAGTAAACAGAGAGGAATTGAAAGCAAACGATTGTAAAAGATAGATTTTTATGGATCAATTGCGGATCCTTTACAATAACATAACACCTACCTTTTATAGGTTTACAAGATGCTAACCGTCACTAGCGGTTACTAACTTTCGTGTACTGTTATCGTTCGGCCTTATCTAAAACGGTTACCATCCTTGTCACCGAACTTCGGCATCCCTAGTTGCTCGAGTATCGCCACAATGCCATCTTCGAAATTCCTTAGTACTGCTCCCCTAGCGTACACACTAATGTTCGGTGTGGTTCATTTTGGGTGTCAACAGGGACAACCATAGCCATTGGAATCGGGATGAACTACAAGACCTTCTTGGGAGTCATGTCCCTCAGGAGGTTTATAACCAGAGCTGCCATGAAAAACCCTATGCACATGGCGAGACAGTTCTTGGGAAGCTCAGAGAAGCCCTCACTACCCAAGATTGTCATTTCCTTGAACATTACGGCATATGGTGCTTTGTATGGTCTGTCAGGTGACCCGATCTCAAGAGCAGTCCAAAACAACCAAAATGTAAGTGGGGGCAATTATACAACCCATGGCAATTGTTACCAGCCAACTCACGAACATGGATTTTGTAGATGAAAAAGTTAGGTAACCTATCTTGGAATCTGGAATAAGATCAACGGCCGTCAAGACAATGAACATTGTAATCCCAAATACTGATTAACCAGTAATCACACCCCATCAAAATGGACATCATAACCCCATATGTTGCTAAACTAACTATCACACCCCAGTAGACCCAACCAAAGATGCAATCACTGAAGAGTCCAATCTTTCCATAAGTTGAGGCCAAACTCCAGTTCGTTAGTCCAATACCATAAGAGTTGCCAAAGGCAAGTGCAAGAGCAACGACGTATGAACTTAAAACCAGATACCTTCGAAGAGTTTGAAATGTGCCACCCTCAAAATGTCAACCGCGACATATGATCCTTGATAAAAACTATTATTATTAGGCATGCGGAAGCACAAAAATCCACATCGCACAAGAAACGCAATATGGCAAGTTTGAACGATTTACATAAGCATTTTTCAATCATCTTTCCTCTTCCAAGTATTAATACAAGTACAAAATGAAGCAGAATACAAATCATTAACTCCGGGAAGAAGGCCGGGTCTTGTCGAGAGATCCAAAATCACCCTCATGTTAAGCCCTCGTCTCATAGTTCATATAGTCGTACGAGTCAAAGATCGACGGCAATTTTGAGTTTTAAAAATGAAAAGCAGAGAAAAAAGTCGTAAAAAGAAAGACCCTCCTGGCTAAACATAAACTCTAGAAGCATTGGATTGGACATTCATTCTAATTTACTATTTTGCTATAATTTTTTTTTATCGAAAAACAAGACGCATTCATTAGATAAGGGAGCTAGCTGAACGTCCAGCGGTTACATCAAAATAAAGAAAGTCCTAGAGAGATTGCAGAGGCTTAGACAACCAATTTGAAGGAAGATAATCAAGCCGATGAGCTTTCGCCACCCGATCGGCACAACAATTTATTTCACGTGGGCTGTAAACTATCGAGACCCATGGAAGTTGGGCTATTAATTGTTGACATTCCATCAAGACATTTCGGATGGGCCATGGGACTTGGGCCGAGTCTGAAGTCAAGCGTGCTAAATGTTCAAAAACCACCAAACAGTCAGAATCCACTTCTCTTGGTTGCACGTGCAGAAGACTTTGAGTTGGAGAAGTCCCACCAGAACTGTCTCGACGTTCCCAGTTCAGCAAAAAGCGAAGCCCCTCTCTCATGGCTAGGGTTTCGACCATGAGAGGGGAATCCGCATATACCTTCACCGCAAAGCCACCCACGAGGACGCCGGCAATTCCATACTTTAATTTTCGTATGTAAAGTATATGGTTGATCTTCGTTTACTAGCTCCCTCAAGAATTTTAGGCCTGGGGGTTTACATATGGAGGAGTCGGTGTCAAAGGCTTTGGTTTTCACTCAATTGACAGATGACTGGGACGAATGTTGTCACCGCTAACCATTTGAAGCCGTAGACACGCAAGATCGACTAGGTTATGTCCATCCACCATTAAATTAATACAATCTTCGTATGGCTGATGAACTTGGAAGAAAGATCGTCAATGGTCGAATGACTACTTCTTTTATCGATCGGATTGCCGAATCCGTGGGGTGGTTCAACTTTGGGTAGGTCGCGACAATATAGGATAGGGGCTTAACTATCACATTCCTAAATACATGACCCACCTGCATTGGCAAAAAATGAAGACACTAATTCTATTTTATTTTTGGTCTAGAAAGACACAAATTAAAGGAGTAATAGATGTTGGTGAGGATGATTAAATGTTTAACATTGCGCGCTTAGGACAAACCTGTGCAAAACTTGCTTGCAAAGCGATGTTAACCTCGGCCGGTGTATAGGCGGTGTTATGGCGCAATTCCCTCTTCCCTTTCTTGGCAATCAAGCAAATAAGTGACAAGGACGAGGTGGCTGCAGTTGGTGAAGATGATGAAAATTAATGTAGGTACTCTTAGTTTTTGAGTGATTTCTTCTATTTCGGGTGAAATTGCAAAACCAACGGTATGGAACGAAACGAACTCAATTTGCACACGTGAAATTACCTCCTAATAGAGATTTAACTGGATTTGCACATCAAACCCCATTCGCCCCAACTCTTAATTCCAGCGAACGGTCTTGGTGGACAGAAAACGATTGAACGTCGGACCCAATTTGGGATTTGATATATCAACATTATTGGTTACAAAAATCAAGAAAATAGACAAAAGGAAAGAAAGTAACAAAGTGGGCCTATGTGGAAGGATTTGAGCTCAAAAAGGAAAGTCCATTGCATTGTGACGATGGCATCACGCGGTGATATTTAATATTTGCCATGATTAGGTAATACTCGTGGGCTTGGAATTTGAGGCAAAGGTAAAGAGTGGTGTTGATTAGAGGTGGCAAAATGGGTCCAAGACCTATATATTATCTCATATTTGATGGGCTATGTCATAGATGGGTAGGCTAATTTTTAACAAACAGGTCTAGATAAATGGCTAATTATCGATGGGTCCAAAATGGGTTGAGAAGGGACCCATTTTCATTGTTGCATAATTACAAAAGGTGGGCACCAGAGACCATTCGGACAGGACCAAACCGACCAATTGAGTCCGATTCCTGAAGATACCGATCCAATTAGGAATCGGTTTCTCTCGTGAACCCCGCCCATCATCTTTCTATCGACCCACCATCTCTCTCTCCACCATACATTCCACATTCTTCCAATCCACTACCTTCCAAATCACACACCCCCTAATTTCACTACATCTTTCCCCTTTCCCCTACCTAAACGACACGAACGATGACTCAGCACCAGCTCAATTTCCTTGAAAACTTTCTGATGGTACTCCCCTAATTTCACTGCAATCTTTCCCCTTTCCTCCAAACGACACAAACGATGACTCAGCAGCACCCCTGGCCAGCCAGCTCGGTTTCCTTGAAGACTTTCTGATGGCACTTCCCTTACTTCACCTAACACCGTTCTCCTCCATAAATGCCTGTTCTCGTCAATCCCGATCTGAGAGAGCAAGCAGACCTCCATCGCCTACAACTTTGAGAGCATCTATGAGGGCGACAAGGAGGGCATCGCAGCCGCCGCTCCACACTTGTTCCTCCTCGCAACCAAGGTCATGGTGGGCATGGCGTTCTCGGGGCGGTTCTCGCCACTCGCAGTTGCACAACACAGAGAGACAATGAGTGTGCTCGCCCCTGACTTTCGGATTGACAACGGCGACGAATTCTCAGTTCCATTCTCAACGAGGTTGGCCATGTGAGCAGATGGGTTCTCTTCTCGGTTCTTCTCTGGAACTTTCCCCTGAATTCGAAGAAAACTGAAGTGTGCTTGATAATGAATTCGCAGGGTCGAAGATGAGATCATGGAGCTGCTCGAGGAAGACAGACGGCTTGTCGTTCAGAGCCAGAGACCGGCCGAGACGCGAGCCGCGAGCGCAGCGGCGGCGGAGATTTTCGCGAGGGGGTACGCCAGCAACGCACATCGCCTCTTCATCCAGGAAGACGAGATGGCTTCGTGGCTCAAGTAGCCGTACCCCTCCGACGCCTTCGACGGCGGCGACTTCTGCTCCGACCTCCCGTACTCGCCCACGCCCTGCCTCACTGTAAGCTCCGACACGGATTGCGACTTCGGAACCTCCGATTCCGGCGCGAGAACGGCGCCCTCGTCGGGGCTGCCATCATCCGGGGCGTCGTCGTCGGGCTGAGGTAGCTGCCGTCTAAGGTTTTCATTTTGTTTTGCAGATTATTTATTTTTGAAGAATTGCTGGCCTTTTAATTTGTTTTTCTCATGGGTTATATGGGAGGGTTTGGATTAAATTTAGTTGGGCTGGGTATGGATTATTTAAATTGCTTAGTAAATAAATGAGTCAATATGGATTAAATAGGTGAATTTGGGTCTGGCGTTTTCTACTACGGGGTCATGACGTCAAGGTCCTGGAGGATCGAAGCGGCAATTCATGGTGGAACTTCTTTCATTCTTAGACTTGAATCATCAACATCATTTGCTGAATCGAAGTCTTTTTCAAATTTCTAATTTTTCCAAATTTGTCATTAACCTGTCCGTAAGCTAGATGTTAATTCAAAAACCAATTTTCACTTTTTTTTCCTTTTTTTAGAATGCACATAAACGAGCACAATGATCTGAAATATCATGGAAAAGGATTCTCATGGTTGATTGCTATTTAATGAAATATGATATTGCATTTTAGCCAATTGGAGAGAGTCGTAAGACTTGTTAATCTATGATTTATTAAATTGTGCTTTTCGTGATACTCTTTGTTTCTTAAGTACGTTTGATATTCTTCACAGGAATCTTGCAAATTGGCTCTCTGCTACTCGCTAAAATGAAAGAAAAGCAAGGTACATTTCAAAACTCATAGGACACGCAAATCGACATTGTAGCGTACTGTTTATCACTATTCATGTATTATTCATCACTATTCATGTACTGTTCACTACTGTTTATGCACTATTCACAATAGTAAAATGTTGAAAAATAGAGAAAACGTGAAACTTTCTGAAAGCTTCCCTTATTTTGTTCGTTTCTTCCCCATGATGCCTATAAAAGGCAGTCCTCGAAATGTAAAGAGGCAAACTTCACCCACTATTAAATAAAATCATTCAGTGTGTTTATTGTGAGTACCAACTAGTCTCTTATTTCTTTTGTCTGGTAATATTCTTTGAAGAAGATGCATGTTCTAATTAGTCCTACACTTGCCACATTATGTGGAACCTGTGTACTCGGCCCTCTTGGCCTTAAAAAAGGATTGCCTGTTAGCTACAAGGTCTTTCTCAGAATTTTGGCTCAAACCTTAGAAAAGCTCGACAAAATCAAATGTTTCTAATACACAAGTTCCACATAATGTGGCAAGTGTAGATCATACTACCATGACTAACCAGAACATGCACTTTCTTCAAAGAATCATACCAGACAAAAAAGAAATAAGAGACTAGCTGGAACTCATGATGAACACATTGAAGGATTTTATTTAGTAGTGGGTGAAGTCTGCCTCTTTATATTCCAAGGACTGCCTTTTATAGGCATCAAGGGAAAGAAACGAACAAAACAAGGGAACCTTTCAGAAAGGTTCACGTTTTCTCCGTTTTTCGACATTTTACTATTGTGAACAGTGCATAAACAATGGTGAACAGTACATGAATAGTAAGGAACAATACATGAATAGTGGTGAACAGTACGCTACAGTGCTTGGTTTTATTCATACTTGTCAGACTCGGTTGTTCTATTGGCTGCACATATTTTACACAAGGTCATTCGAATGAGGACGAGTGTTAATCAAAGCTTGGTGCATGCATCCACTGGTCTTTATCAGAACTGTCAAAGTCATCCAAAATTTTCTATTTTGTAAGTTTTGAGAAGTTTTTACTCTTCTAGAGCTTCAAGGTGGGAAAATTCTAGTGAGACTTCTCACTGGTTCTGGGATGTTGATGTCGAAGGAGCATCATCTTGAGTGCTTGATGGAATACTCGGTTGAGGTAAAGTTCCAAGTTGCAATGATGGATCATTTTTGCTGGGGCTAAGGCTGAGCTGTAATTTACTATGATTATATGGGTCTTGTGACAAGGGTCCCCCTCATGGATCTTGAGAGGATGAAGTATGATCACTTGATTAGATGTCCATGTCCATGCCATAATAAGTTGCAATTGCATTGTCAATCATAAATCGTGTTGGTACATAATTTGATGCATGATCTCAATAAACATTATTAGTCATTATGAGCCAAACTTCTAGAGGAATAACTTGATTATTCTAGCACAGAATTCTCTGGAGTTCTCGATATTCTTGAGGACATGCAAAGATCATACAAGGGAGAGTTTTGAAAATTGTGTCTGGAACTGATTGAGGCTTGTATGTTGATACACTAATATCTGTTGAAGTTTTGTCATGTCTCCATTGGGCTATACAAACAATCATGGCATGTAAAACAGTATGGTTATATGTAATTCAGAATTTGGCCTGCAAGCTCTAAATTGTTTTTTGAAAATATTTTTCCATGCTCCAAAAGGCTTGAACCAATTAAGCAAATCTCTAAAGTGTTTGTATGTTGCTTCTCCTTGAATAATTCTACCAATAATAAGAGGCATTTTGACAGTGAGAAACTCAATGGCTATGGTATAGAAATTGAAAAGATACCAATAGAACCATTTGAGATCTTCAAGAAATTCTTCCCTTTAGGTGAAAGATAGGAGATGAATATAAGGATATTTCAGGTGAAGCCCTCTAGGTCGCAGATAGAGACCTCTATAGTTGCTAAAGACTTTGAAATGATATTCCAACAAATATTTTCCCAAATTATCAAAGAGAGTATTATTTTCAATAAATGTCGGGATTCTTGGTAGATATGAATGAGAGGGTCATTTGGGTTTCATCTCTTTGGTTTTGAAACCTCCATATGGTTTTCTAGACACGTGCATGTTGATGGAAGTTATGGGAGCCGTATACTTTTTTGGTTTTGACAAAATATCTTCTAAGTCATTTTTCTATCCTGCAATGTGCTTGGTTTCAAATTAGTATTTCAAAAACCATTCAGCCCACCTGAGAAGTTATGAAATGAGGAACTTGCTTCTGTTTGAATTTCAACATCCAAGAGAAAGAAAACATCCAATTTTACTAAGAAATAATGGCCAATAAGATGGAATTCGAATTTCTTAATTCCATATTTTACTGTCAAAATTTCCTTAAAAGTATAATGATAGTGCATTTCTCCCCGCGCGAATTTTCCACTTTTGTGTCCATAGATTCGACGCTTTTCATCAATTTCTTCGAGAAGGATGGCTGCCCAGTGTTCATCACTAACATCAGTCTGGAGAATTCTTTTTCCTATGGAAGGGATTTGTAGTGAAGGGAGATGTTGGAGAGTCGTTTTGAGTTGGACCACAGAGTTTGTTTGTTGTGAACCTCAAGGAGGAGCATCTGTCATAAATATTTGTTGGAGAGGAATAAGCAATTTACTGATAGAAGTAAGAGCCAAACATATATTTTTCAAGTCACAGTAAACCTACATGACCACTGTAGTAGTTAGACCTAATGCGGGCGAGGCATGACCACTGTATTAGTAGTTGCATTCATCAGTGAATTTGCTCGAGATGAAAGGCGCCAGTTAGAACATAGGATTGTTTGTGTTGCCCGTAGGGAATACCATTCCGTGGCAGCTCTGCAAGCAATTCCCCCTTCTAGTTCAATAGAAGTGTAAGTTTCTAAGACGCTACCAAATTTTACAATGAAGTTTTCAAGAAAGGGACAGTGCAATTAAAAAAGACCCAATTAATGGGTGTTCTTGGATCAGCCTGAAAATAGACCTGATGATCCTGTAATGGGACCAAAAGGCCATTGCCTAAGTCCATCGTAATGGTAAAATCACTTGGACGCAACAAGAGAACAGTTTTCCTAGCCCTATCCACCTTGAAGTAAATTTAACTCAATTAGGTTCGAATAATCGAAATACAATATCCAAACTCTCCCAAATAATCGACACCCATTGACCTCCTCTAATGCTTAAAGGTTATGTGTAGAGTACTGTACCTGCAAACCCCAACCCAAAGTATTTTTTTTATGGAAAAATTGTCAAAAAAATCATAAACATATTGTCCTTTTGCCAATTCAATCTTAAGCCTTTTAAGTTTACTAATTGAGTCATAAACATTTTAAGTTTGCCAATTCAGTCCTAAACCTTTAAGTTTGTCAATTCAGTTCTAAATCTTTCAAGTAGGTTTGGCAATTTTTGTTATTGTCATGCCAATCGTGTCATGTCAAAACGATGGTTCGAATATAGCTAACCTGAACAACAAGCTACGACTGCCTCGACACGAATACAGCATGCCTAATGAAGCAGATTACACAACATGATTAACATGATTATTGAATGTGTTACCATATTTGGTGCCGACGTATGTTCACCTGTTTGCTAATATAAATTAACTAGTATACGCAATAAATATGTAAAACTCGTTTACACACAGTAAGTTACAAAAGCACGACAAACACATTTCCTAGCAATATCGCATTAGTCTAAAGTGTACTATTGCTTTTAGTTTTTCATTCTGTTTAATGATTTTGATATCTCAGTTTACCCTTCTCCCATGAACATAGACGAAACACACAACTCTGATTTTTACTCTCTACACCATTAGCATTAATCAATGTAATGACATTCTCATGTGATATATATTAATTATGTTCCAAATGCACGAACATCGTCATAATATGTGGCAATCCATTTTCTTATAATCTCAACCTCAGTTTTTCGTTGCTTGACCAATGGTATAGGGTCTTTTTCCATAGCTGGATATAAATCCAAACAATGAGAACCTGTATGTAAGAAATTATTTTTACAACATTAATTTCAGTATCCAATCGGCTTTTATAAATCTGAAGATGGAAAGACAATCCATTCAATTTGACTTTGGTTCGAGGCAATTCGAGTTGACATATACCTTTAGCCGTGTAGATCGCGACGACAATATCTAAAATATTCTTCAAGACCCTATAATTGATGATATATAAGAATTATTTTGAAATCTTATCCAATTCAGTGATGTTTTCACATAAATCTATAGGTTTTGATGCTACACGTGCCCGCCCCTACTTAAAGGATCTTGAAGCCCATTGGAGAAAATAGTGTTGCTAGCAAGCCTGTGCAAAACAAGTTTTACGTCTCGTAATTTTCCATAGTCAATGAAGAAACGAAAGAATGTTATATGTTGTTTGGTGTGTGTGTGATACTCTGTTCATTTTCTTTTATATATATTTATATTATAATTTTATTTTTGTGACCGTACCTGACCACCATAATAACTAATAAGTAGTGGCTCGGTGTAGCTGAGGTGGAACGCTGAAGCTTCTCTTGTAGTCATTCACAAACTCATTTAGGTTGGAGGGTTTAGGTTGAAACATAGTACTGTTGGTGATGTAATCAGGAATTAAAATCTCGCTACATGTCTGCAAAGCCAAACAACCTGCATTTTCTTAGAACAATACAAAACTCGAAGATTGACTAATTATGGCGAGAAAGTTGGAAATTGCGTTCATGACTTGATCTACTAAGCACATCACTATAAGGTATGGCCAATTAGGACTTAAATGAATCAAATTATTCACGAGCCACTGCTGCTCGACCATTAGACCGCACAGATTTTGCTCAGAATTATAAGATGCATATAATGCCGAATTTTGGAGTTGTTCGTTCACCACTCGAGTCTGAAATGAGCTTTCATTTCTTCATTCTCAATTCGAGTCGATTTCGAAGGAGAGTTGTAAACTAAAATCCGTTTGTGACATTGGACAATAGTGTGTACCCGCCAATCCCAACCCATATCAGTTTGAGATGGACACGGAGAAGGTGGATTGAAATTTTTTTACGATAGGCAGGTGGGGTTTCTGGAAGAGAGAGAGAGAGAGAGAGAGAGGAAATTAGGGTTTAGATTGGGAGACGAGTTAGGGTGAGAGTTAGGTACAAGCATCAGATCTCTCGAGATCGCAGGCTTTCGAGAAATGAATCGATCCCCCATCAAGCATTCCGCTCTCGACCCAACAATGCATTATTGATCCTCAAAAAGGGAAATATCAACGTGGTCCATCAGCGCATGCATCCGGAAATGGAAGCTCGTGAGCTAACGTTGGCTGGAAAACTTTTTCTTTTTCCCCTCATTTTTTTATCAAGTGGTCCCTGCAGATCCATTATTTTGAGAAGCAAGACAATAAGACAACAGTGTACTAGTCTCTCCGGGGGGCAAAGCCTCCTTTACCCTAATCAGTGAAAGCCTGACAAGGCTCGTGGGATTGAGGTCGACGGTCTCCCGAAAAATCATAGGTCCGCTACACATCCAAATCGCGGGGGGGTGTGTGTGTGTGTGGGTGAATTAGGGTTTACATTGGGAGACGAGTGAAGGGTGAGAGGGTAACCGGATGGGTAGAGTTATAACCCAAACCTATCCGGATCCATTAATATACCCAAATTTTAAACTCTTACCAAACATGAAGCATACCCGACCCTGAAATACCCCCAAAAAATCAGTTTGGGTCGATTGGGTTCGAGCATAATCGACAGCCCTAGATTGACGTAGCATGACAAATTTCCGGTGGAAGCAACGAGGCCTGCGAAAATCTTCCTGAGAATATCATTTCTTGGAGAAGCTCCATCAATGGCATTGCATATCACTTTCACTGGACGTCTGGATGGATCATTGCACTGAGCAACATTTGCGTGGACCGATATCGTGTGGCCCTTGAGCTGTGAAGAACTTTTTCATGGTCTAACAAAAGATAAAGATATGCATGATTAGATGTATATTCGTCTATAAAGCATATCCTTTAATATTTTTTAAACTCCTATCAGTGCTTGAAACCACTATATCATGTTAGACGCGTTCACTTTGTTTAGTGAAAATTCCGCCCTAAATTTGATGGTAACTGAGGGAATTGACAGCTAAAACTCTGAAATCAAGAATGGAAAAATTGCTTGTGTAAAGGTCTTTTTCACCGTTAGTCTATGCTATAAATTTTCAATTAGATATATCTAACTTTTTATTTTCTAAGAATTACTTACACTACATAACATACTGAAAAGTTTCCACATATGATGCATGAACTCAATTCCATCATCCCCGCACCTGCAAGTTTTGAAAGTTCTGGTCAATTTCGTGAGACCATGAGGCAAAGAAGCAACTCTTATCAATTTCCTCCCAGGATCGTCTTATGGTTCGGTGGCAAGAAAAACTAGTTTTCTGAAAAACCACCCAAGCAATTATTCAAGTGAACGGTTTGGCTACAGAAAATGCACGCGAACAAAAAAAACTTTTGCGACTGCTGAATGGTATGGGGTCCCGAGGTGTGATGTCCTGAAAAAAGTGAATTGGAGCGGATGATGCCAAAGCTCCGAGCGCCACATGAGGGTATTTCAATTGGAACCATGTAGCTAGCATTGAAAATAAAAATATGTGAAGATTGAAAGACCTACTTATAAGTGATATGTAGACTATATGCTGTTGATCTTTTCCTCGTGACCTAACGGTAGGAACTTTCTTCAATGCCATTCAGGGCAAGCTATCAAAGTTTATATGGATTGTCGTTGTCAATATGAGTAGTGCTCTTTAGGAAAAGCTTTATCCCCGATATGTTCAAGAACAATGACCTTCGGCAGATTATGTGCGTTCATTACATCCTACAAGAATCGATGCGAATCGTACATGTTCTCTTCAATGTAAGAAGTGGGCTATTTTTTGTAATTTCGATTTATAGCAGTAGTCATATTGCTGATATCTGAAAGTATATTTACTTACTTCCTCCATATGATCCTCCAATGACAATTATCGGAGAATGTTTGGCATTCAATTTCTGTTTCAAGTATACAAGGATTTCTGTGTAATCGGCAAGAGCTTGGGTTGAGCGGAAATATCCGCGAGTGTCAGCGCCACTTAGTGCTTTATCGAGTGTCAACCCGTATGGGATTGATTCACCATAAAATTGATGTTGCAAGATTCCAACTTTACGTTCGTGAATTGAATAAAGTATAGCAGAAGTGTCAAAACTTGTGTAAGGAAATCATTTTAGTGCCAAAATCGAAGAAAAACGAATACTTAAGTACCAACGGTCTCGCCAGCCTCTGCTTCCGCCGCTACACATGAGGTGTTTGATGAATTTCTCCAATGAAGATTTTTCAACTCATGCGCCAAGGGCGACTAGTGGCGGCAAGGGCTCGCCCTCGAGGGACCAGGCCACGGCGAGGGCTCTGCAAGCCCTTGACAATTTCGCACCTGAACCGTGTCAATTGGATCGGACTGAATTGGTCGATTGGGTCCAATTCTTGAGGGTACTGGTCCGATTTTCAATTCCTAAAAGTGGAATCGGTGTTTGGGCGGTCCGGTTCTTAGTTCCAAAGAGGGAACCGGACCGAATTGGACCGATGTTGTTTTTTTTTATTTATGTAAACCTAAATGTAAAATACGAAAAGAGGTCAATTTCTTTTCACCCACGAGCCAGAGCCACAACGCTCGGTGACTCAGTCCTCTCTTCTTTTCATCCACGAGGGAGAGCGACGACGAAGTTGCAGATCCACCTTGTTACGGCAAAACCACGATACCCTTTCGACGATGCAACTGAAGAACTCCTGCAACCCCTCCCTCCCACCGCCCCCCTCCCCCCAAACCCCACAACTCTCTCTCTCTCTCTCTCTCTCTCTAAAAGACGTGAACAGCGAACCGTGAGCTTTCAATTCCACCATCACCAAAAGAGAAACCAACCCCGTGTGCCTATCTCCACCTCTCTCTGTCTATCTCCCCCATCAATTCCACGTTCTTCCAACCCACTACCTTCCAAATTACACCCACCACCCCCACTGAACCATAACGCCATGACACTCACCTTCACCTCCAAGAAATCGCCTATAAAACCCACCTCCTCTCTCCCTCTCTCCTTCAAGCCCACCTCCTTTTATCTGCATTTCCATGGCCTCCCTCTTCCTCCTCTCCCTCTCTCTCCTCCTCTCTCCCTCCTCCTCCCGCCACGCCCACCTCCCCAAACCTCCCCCTCTCCCTCATTCCCCTTCCTCCCCTTCCTCCTCTTCCCCGGACTCGTCACAACTGGGGGGAAGGCAGATTGTGGATTCTTCGTTTATAGAGCTGTCTTCGACACTCTCGCGTCCAAGGAGCACACTCCTCCTTCCTCTCCAGCACGCACGCCTAACCAGGTCTCCTTCATCTTCCTCCATGGTCGACGGGAGCTACGCTCTCTCTCTCTCTCCATCCACTCACTCTCGCTCATCTTTGTAGCTCTTCATCGCTGGCCTCTCTTCCTCTAGCTTAGCCGCCGGATCCCATACACTCTCTCATTCTCTCATCCGGCAGCCTTCCTAACCTCCTCATCTTCAGCGCCGCCGTCGGCAACCCCAGCAGCTCCACTACCATCTTATCTGCTGGGACTCGCTGGACGTGAAGCAGACCGGACTTTTATCCTCTCCTTCAGCCACGCTTACGGTCTCTTCATCATCATCATCGAGCCTCCTCTCCTCGTCTCTCGGAAAAACAGTACCAAACCGAGACTGCTCCACCTCCATCTTGATTCCTAACCCATCATCTCCATCTCCGTCGCCAGCCTCCTCTGTCGTCACCATCGCAAGCTCCTCCCAGGTGCTGAGAAGGTGTTCGACGACGAAATGCCTGAGAGAGGGACAGACTGAGACTTTACATTTTTTTTCATATACGTAGCTCACCGTCACCACCTCAGCGTGCTCGCTGCCTGATCCGAAGCCGCCTTCTCACTCAAAGGAAGTCTCCCGCCTTGCTCGTCTTCAGGCCGTGAAGTCTGAAGAGCTCAGAGATTTATTCGGACCTTCTTTGCGGACGCCGATCACCTGTGCCAACGCCTCCAAGACCTCGGTCCTCTATTCCGTTGCTGTTCGTGGCCCAAGAACAGATGCCGAGGTATGTACATCATTGCTTTGTTTCACTGAGTTGAATTCGAGATTTGTGATTAAGGTTTTGAGTGCAAGTAGAACGGTGATTGTGGATAATGGCCTTGAAACAACCGGCATTAGGAGAGTAGTTTAGCTAGTTATCACAAAAGATTAAACTCGAAAACTTGATCGATGCATTTGGCTAGCAAACATGCTTCAGTAAATAAAAAGTTTAGCTTGCTATGCCGTTTCTTATTTAGACTTATCGATAAACATATGAGGGACGCCAAAATGTTAATAATGATGTCGCAAAATTTAATTTTACCCCATGCAATTAGTAACAACATATATTACAGATGAAACGCGGAACATCTCATCTCTTAATCAAGCTTTATATTCACATCATTCATGTGTATCAAACCTTTCAGCCACATTCGTTTGGACACCACAAGTTTATACAAAGCATGGCAACCACATGGTTTAAGTTCTAATGGATAAACTTGCATGCATATAGGTTATTGAAAGGAGTTAGGTCAGATCCAACACTGACCAGTTCTACATATTCAGTATTAAATCATAAGAGGGAGGAAAATTTGTAATGTTTGTTAGTATTAAATCGTTAGAAACAATCGAACGCAAAATGAATAAGGCTCCACATAATTGGGAAGTAATTCACCATCTAGGGAATATTTCGTATATCCATTATTTTCTTTTTTTTATTTTACCATGCGTAATTGTTGCGTTGTGATAATGTCATCACGTTGTAATATTAATATTTGCCATGATTAAGTAATACTTGTGGACTTGGAAGTTGTGGCGAAGGTAGAAACAAACTTATTCGATAAATTTAGAGTTGGCATTGATATATTCGAACGCAATTGCTTAAATTTGATTCGAAAGGACTGGGATGTGTGCTGGTTGGAGCTGGCTACTTAGCATGTCTTAGATGTTTCGGCAATGTTCGTAGGATGAGCAATTGCTCGTTAGTCCATCTTTTGCTTCATTGATTTGAAGCACAGTTTTTTAGTTACTTATTACTATGGCTTGTCTAGTTGAAATATTCTTATGGCTTGCGATGGATTAAAGCGCAAATTTAATCATCTTTTCCCGCTGCTCACCTGCTTCTTACCTGTAGGTATCTTGCTCCAGAGCACGCCTCGAGTGGGAAACGAACAGAAAAGTCCAGACGTTTTCTCCTTAGGGGTCATCCTCTTGGAGTCGATTACTGGTTGCAGACCGGTTGACCTAACGCACACTTTTGTGGATGATAGTGATGGGTTATATCCTAATCGAATCAGAACAATCACATAGAGAATAAAAAATTGACACACGAATTTATCCAGGTTCACCCCAGAATAGGGCTACGTCCTGCAAAGGGATTCCACTATAATTTTAGGTTTTCGCAACCACACCTGCTCACATATGAGTATAATATATATAGGACTTAAAATGGGCCCAAAGCCTAAGCCTATCCAAATCCCTTTAGTCCCACAACAAACGAAAAAAGAAAAAACCGTTGTCCGTGCGTAGGGGTCAAATATCGTTGGTTCATACTTCGATTTCTCTAAGCTCACGTGGGCGTGCCCGGTATGAGAAACAAGAGTCTTCGAAGTATTCGCCAACTCCAAAAGATAGTCTGGTTGATTGGGTAAGTCATGTAATTCTCGCTATCATATCAGACCTTCACTTTTTTATAAAAAAATTTTGTCTGGAGTCTCGGATGGGATTCGAAATTTGGTGTTTTTAGTCATCGCGAATGCAATATCGAAATTGAATCGTCGTTATGGTCATTACAGGCGAGGCCTCAGCTCACACCAGCATATAGAACGCGGAGAAACAAATTGGGCAGTTCCTCATCAGTCAAATCTATGTGCCTATGAGATGGCGTGCAGTTTCTGCTTTGATTCAGATACGCAACTCTTCGTTTCACCATCTATTGCGGCGCTTTCGCACCGGGCTACAGCGCGTGCCAAGATCTTCCCCATATGGGAATTCTCTTTGGCTTGGAAAAGATTTGGTTGAGCTCATTGAGCTTGGAATCTCCTTCATGGTCAGTTATGTCGATATTGCGACAGACTCCTTCAACATCAATTATGTCGTTAGTGCGACAGACTCCTTCAGCATAAACGTTCAATTATGCCGATAGTGTGACAGGCTCCCATTTGGATTCGGGCAAGGAGCTGGGCAGATTCTTCCGAGAGTCGGCACTAAAGAGTGGGAATGTGATGCCAATGCCCGTCATCAGCAAATGTCCAAAAGGCCGTTTTACCTCGCAGCATCGCCTCGAAACTTACCGTTTTCGACCTCCAAGCTCGCCGAGCTAAACCAAATCTTCCAAGCCAAAGAGAATTTCCCTATGGGACCGGGACCCGACTTCAGATCTTGAAATGCAAGGTGATTCGGGCTCCACACAGACGTGTTCAAATGGCAAATTGCCAAGGCTAAATTGATGTGCACCTTTGAGTTGCAATCGAGTGTGTTTACTTCGTAAATCTGGACCACCTCCTATCATTTTGCAAGGAGGCACAAATGGCATGTTTCCTAAACACATGACTCAGCACCATGAGTTGCAATCAAGCACGGTGCTGAGTCATGTGTTTAGGAAACATGCCATTTGCGCCTCTTTGCAAAATGCTAGGAGGTGCTCTAGCTTTACGGGGTAAACATACTTGATTGCAACTCAAAGGTGCACATCAATCTAGCTGTGGCCATTTGCCATTTGAACACGTCCGTGTGGAGCCCGAATCACCTTGCATTTCAAGATCTGAAGTCGGGTCCCGGCCCGACTGAAGTATAGGATTGGGCATACGGGAACAATCTGGTTGGATAGTAATTTAGTATGTATCAGAATCTGGTGTACAAATTTATATGTTTGGGTTTGATGTGTGGACAGTAAGTTGATGTATGAAAGTTGTTAATGGTCAGCTGTACGAACTTTCTGTCATTTGACAACTGCAAGGTGGATGGGGACAGCTGCTGAAGCTGAAGGTGTTGGAGTTCTGAGTGTTGAAGGTGTTTAAGATCTGAGTGTAGAAGGTGTTTGAGTTCTTTATGTGGATGTTAGCTACTAGTGGGAATCATGTCCCATAAGATCTGTTGAGAAATCAGCTGTTTAAGTGTGTTCTGAATTTGCATGTGTGAGGTTTATGGGGTCGATTCACTCTCTTTCTTAGTATTTGACGCGTGAGACATTTTGTTTCGTGTAACCTAATGGTGGATGTGACGGTCAGATTTAATAAAAAAAAGTATGTTCTCTAAATTAATTAATGTTGTGGGCAACTCTACAAAGTGCCAAATGGAGAATTGGAACCCTAATCCTTGGAATAATGAAGCACTGATGCTGTTTGGTTGATCAAGAGCTTAAACAATAATGCTTCGACCTTGACAAGGATTAGATGGGATTAGTTAAATCCCATTCGGCAAAGTCTCTCTGTTATTTATTATGCCTATAAGCTATTTATTATTAAATAGCAATCAACCAAGAGAAGCACCCTTTTCCATAATATTTCATATCATTGTGTTCAGTCATGTGCATTCGGAAAAAAAGGAAAAGAAAAAGTGAAAAATGATTCTTGAATTAACATCTAACAAGTCATGGAGATAAACCCTATTACATGATGTTGCAAGGAGGAAGACGAGGCCATTGTCCAGCATGGTTTCAAAAAAGAGCATTTTCTATTATTACCACCATAATCATATCTTGTTCTACAACATTCTACTCGCACAGATTCTTCTAATCAAATTATATTCTGCATGAAATTTTATAAGAGAGTTTTGTCCAGCGAGGCATCCATTCTTGAGAAATGCAAACCATCAAGAACAATCCCATTTTAAAGCTCATTCTTCACCTAAATGCTCTCAAAATAAATTTGTATCCTAAGTCGCCGCCCTAGAAACATTTTATCCTGGCATTGTTCTGAGGTGGCATCTCCTGTCAATCTATCTCGCGTCAACCTAAGAAGCATAAAGTGCAGCCCCGATGACCATGGAGGTCATCAATTTGAGCTTTATTCTGAAAAATAGAAAAAGGAAAAAAAAAACTGCTTGGTCAGGAAGAGCTACAGTTTAGTTCAAGGCCAGGGGTACCGTGATTCATGCTTAGTAACTTTTCATTCAAATATAAGACTCATACATGATTACTAATTTTTTTACACGTTGGAGTAATTTTCCAATGCCTTTAGTAATTTTTACTATGGGAAAGGGAAATTGTTTATGCAATCAATAACTTCTATTTCCTCAAGAAGTAATTAACTCATAGGCCATGTTCTTTGTAGTTATGCCTCCAATAATAGCAATTTGTCTGAAGCTGTCATATGTCAGCTACACGCATAGCTAGCATTTTCCCTTTATGAGTAGCAACTTAGCTACAGAGTTGGTAAAGTAAGAATATTATAACTTAGTAATTAATCAATACCATAGTATTAGTAACTAATCTCAAATTATCGTAACTCAGAGAAGCTATAATCGGTATTTGACCTAGATAGCCTTAAGTTACCTCTAAGTCCATGTAAATGACAATTACCAATGTCTCTTAACCGGTAATGAATCACCTCAATTGCTCGTAAACTTGAAAACCTCAATAACCGTAACTTCATTTAAGAAATAATAAGTGACCCGAATGTATAGTAAATTCTCAGATTAAAATTACCTAAATGACTGTAGCATTTTTTTAAAGTTCATAAATTAATCTAATTTATTTTTAAGCAATTATCTTTGGTTTCGGTGATTTTCCTTAATTGAATGCAAAATTTACGATTCTATGATCACCAAGAGATCTCAGATGTCAATAACTAATTAGCCGGTGACACGTTCAGAAATTGATCCAACAGACGAGATTGTTTGGCTTTCAGATCGAGCGGCCATATTTCCCCTCTCGTAGTAAAAAATCTGAAGAGCGAAAGAAAGAAGTACGGTAAATAGGGACATTGTCATATTTGATGAACTGAACAGTCGAATCACCTGATAACAAGTTCTTAGAACTCCGCCTTCATAGGAAGTATTAGGAATTACTTTTGCGGGGATCAACTAAACTAATGCTAGTAGTTGGAGGAACATGGAAATAACTCATTTGTTCATGCAAACCCTCGTGTCAACCCTGATGTGGACTGATCCCGTCCAATTCATAAAAGAAGTAGCCATTCAAGCATCTACAATACCGCGTCGAATCACTTTTTCTATTTCCGTGTCCACACGTTGCATGAATCTTTTCCGACTCATGTACCAAAGGATTTTATTAGTCTAAATTGATCCTCAACTGTGACATTTCAACTTGTCCGGTCCGGGCAATAGGAGTTTATAGAAATTCATTGAATGAGTTTGGAAACTCCGGAATGCAGAGGAAATCCAAAGAGCAAAAGGAGGAGAAATGGTTTAGGAAATTCAAATCCAGGTTTTGTGTTCCATTGTCTGGCAAGCTTTTCTTTATGTTTCAGTTAGAACAAGCCCAGATGTCTTATCTCTTTAAAGCAAAAAAAAAACATCATTGACAATCTAATAAGCTGATGCTAAAGCCGCCAGGTACTGTTTAATATATCATGGATTTTCCTAAACTCAGCTTTGAATTTGATTGAAGTGGTCATTTTTCAAGAACCCAAAACCAACCTTCATGCAAAGATTCTTAATCCAGTCAAAGCTCGAGGACAGTTTCTACTTCTTGAGAACAAAGAAAAAACAGACGCGCTCTCTCCTTGGCCTGTGGGAATCACTGATGCAACCCAACAAAAGACTGTGTTGCCCCAACCTTGCAGTGAAGAGGACAAACGAAGATGATCGCATCTAATCTGTTGACCCTCAATCTTCTTCCGTAGCTTTTGCAGCATGACATTGTAAGCCGGCGGTGCTGCTCTGTCGGCCAGCTTTACTGGGTTCCCTCCCTAGCAGGCCTCTTTTGTTGGGCCAGAGTCCTTTTAAGTAGCCATATATGAATTTCCCAATAAAATAAAGATTTTTTTCCTGAATAAAATAAAGATAACCTCTTTGAGATTAGACCCTGATATTTATATATAAATATATATATTATGGTTGCAACTTCAAAAGGAAAAGGGTGAAAGGTAAAAGTCGAAAGCCAAATTAAACTCTCGTTGACACAAATCTCTCTCTCTCTCTCTCTCTCTCTCTCTCTTGATGAGGAATTAAAAAAAGAAAAAGTTCGTTTAAAGAAGATATCATTCGCAGCGGTAATGATAAGGTGATGCTGCCAGGTGTATGCATTAGTTAGGTTGCAATAATACTTTGCCTTTTCCTAAAGGCAAGGCAAATTCATCTTGTTGAAGACTCGAACTTGAATTTGAGTTGAAATCTTGAGGCTGGTTTTGTGAGGAAAAAAAGAAATTCTTGACACCCGGTCACGTCTCGAGAATAATCCGAAATCACCCTCGTCGTCAAGCTCTCTCCTCTCATGGTTAATACCCCTAATGCGAGTCGAGGCTCGAGGATGTGATCCCAAAACCTTGAAGAGACAGTGATGGGGACAAACAAAAAAATCTGCTTTGGACTGAATTTATGTGAGCAGTGTTCCGCCAAAAGGATAGTTCTTTAGTGGTCGCATCAATCAAATCTTCACCAGCTTTACACTGTTTCCTTCTCCACCTCCTCGTCCAAATGATTTAGCTCTGCCATGTTTCCCCTCTGGCAGTAAAAATCTGAAGAGTGAAAGAGAGAGGAAAAAGTACTCTAAAACCAAAAATTTCCTTTTTTCCTTTTTTTTTTATGCCCTGCATTCTCTTCTACCTTGGATTACTGTATTGTTTCTCGTCATAATCACTCTTCATCTTGCTCTCTCTTCCCCATGTAGAGAGAGAGAGAGAGAGAGAGGATATCACCTGCCAGCTGCTCAGCTACGGAACCCATTTGCTCAAATCTTGAAAAGGACATTTTTTCTTCTTCTTCTTCTTCTTCGACCTTTGGGCATTGTCGTTGATGATCTCTGCCTCGGCTACCCATATACATGAAGAATCTCTGTCTGGCCCTTGACAATGTCAAATTTGCCGAAATGCCATGTTGTTGAAGTCCAAGAGTGTCACAGTTCAGATGAGGAGCAGAGAGCTTGCTGCTCCCATGAGTCTAGCTCTGAGATTGAAGGTGTCGGTGTTGCATCTGAGAAAGACAGGTCGTCCTCTGCATCACGGTGCTCTGTGGGGGTGGATCTCGAAGGTGGGGCTCCTGAGATCAAGGCGCATTTGGCAAACGTGGAGAGAGATTGCAGGATTTGCCATCTGAGCTTGGATGCAGCAAATCAAGAATCTGGGGTGGCCATTGAGTTGGGCTGTTCTTGCAAGGAGGACTTGGCTGCTGCTCATAAACTCTGTGCCGAGGCTTGGTTCAAGATAAAGGGTAACAAGTAAGTGCTTTAAAAAGAGTTGATTTTTTCCCTCTTTTTTCGGGTATTTTCACCTGTTCATGTTCTTAAATTGGAAGCCTTTTATTTCTGAATTATGATTCATTATGCCTGTCCCAGAGTCTTCAATGTGGTTGAGTCTGAGTCTTGTGTTGGTTGCTGGTAATACAGGAAATGATTGTTGCCATTGTTTGATCCTGGATAATGAGTTTTTGTGTTATAAGGAGGTTCTCTTTCTGGTTATTATGCTGTAAATTTGGTTACCTTTAGGTGCTACGACCTGGGCTTCCGCTCACCACGAAAGCGTGGTAATTCTTGGTACCATGCTGGGGACTGACCGACCTAATGTAGAATGTAAGAACATGAATGTGAATAAAAAGATGATGCCACAACAAGAATGTTGAATAGGACAAAATGAAAGCATGTCTTGTGCAGTTTCTGTAACTTACATGGTCATGTAAGAGTATGTTCTTTGCTTTGCCACCCCAATTTAATGGATATCTTAATTACTGCATTTGGTGCAGTTTTCAGCTTCCTATGGAGTTTTTTTTTTCTTTGATACGTCAATGTTAACTGATATAGTTTCGAACAACTTCCACGATCCTCTGAAAGTTCCCTGGCAAAATATATCAGACGATCATCTTATAATCCTTGAATTGTGGAAGAGAAACCGTACGTTTCCTTAGAGCATAGTTTCACCTAGACCACCACCTAAGTTCAGATAAAAACTGTAATGTGGTGTTGAAACTCTGCATAAATCAAGTTCTAAAGGAACCTTCCATGGTGGGATAACTGATTCAAAAGAATCCTATTTTAAAGAGTGAGTCTTTGTTCTCAAGTCTCGAGTAAGTTGGAACTGGAAGTTCCGGAAGTGTATATCTCGTGACCATACTCAAACTTTTATCGAATTGACTTTGGAGTAACTGGGTCTTGTAATAGACCTTTGGTCATGCTCAGTCAGGTATGAGCAATTGAGTTTTTCTCATTCTTAGATGACCTATAATTGCAGATAGGTATCGGTGGAGAACCTGGGCTCAATTGTTTGAATTAAAATGATGCCTGCACTAATGTATTTCATTCCGTAAGCACTATAAAGGTCAACTTCTTTCTCTTCATCTTTGAACTAGACAATACCTCGTTTTAGTGAGATGCAATGTAGAGCTTAGTTCTACTTTTTGTTTGTTTCGACAAACTCAAGCATGTCGAGTTCTCGCTTGTTTACTCTATCAAACTTGGTTTATTGGATTAATGCAGTAATATCTGTACTTTCAAGCTATTATACCTTTATCCATGCCGACTTACTTTCAAAATATCATCATTAACCTAGAATGATGGTCGTTTAGTTGAAAAGTCTTTCAATTTCTCCCAAAACTTTTTGTGGTGTGATCCATTTTCGAGTTGCAAATATTTCTTTAAGAGAAGTAATTCATATGTATGCTGAATCTCAAATCTTTTGTTTCTCCAAAAGCACTCTTTTGTAGTCTTCTTTTGACAGAACTCATGATAATTGCTATTCTTGGATTTTTCTTGGAAGATTGACGTGTGTGGAAGAAGATAACAAAAGGGGTCGAGAGTCATGCTTTAACTTTTACCCTGCCAAAAACAAAGAACAAAGAATGCTTTATGACAGAAAAGTTCTCTTCAATGGAGGTGTTTTTCCAAGAAAAATAGTATCAAAGACCCAGCAGGACTAGGAGAAAGTCTAGGCATCAACAAATGCATCTGCATCATTTTGTTTGCTATGCTGAAATTAGAGAATTATAAGTAAAAATTTCATCAATTATCTGGCACTAAAAGTGCGAAGCTCTCCACTTGACGTGTGCAACTGTTGACTCAATTAAATCAGGTTCTTCACTCCCACCTCAATATATATGGCCGGCCATATGTTCATATTCCCACAAAGGTGCCAAGCTTGTCTAAAATACCCTTTTGATAGGCATTTTGCCAGTGAGTGAATGAGCAAGTGATGTACCAAACTAATCCTACATTAACATCCTCATCTTCTAAACGATTCATAGAAAGGTGTGCTCTGCAAACTGTTGTAGGTTGAGAAAAAGGTTTTTGAGCGGCATTCAAGTACCACATTCATCATCTAGAGAAGGGCATTGACCCTACTGGAAGAATCCATGAATCCCGACATCACTACTTTGAGTCTCAGCTTTCTCGCTCTGTAGTACCTAATGCTGTTATTGTGCTATAAGAACTGCTGGTTATGCCTCCTTCAGAATTATTCCAGATTTTTCTACTGATTTGACTGATAATTATTCAAATCTCAGAGTTTGTGAGATCTGTGGATCGACTGCACGTAACGTGACTGGTGCTAATGAGGCTGAGATGATGGAGCAGTGGAACGAGGCAAGTGACTCTGCCACCACCACAGCAGTGACTGCTCCACCGCCTGCGCAAACTGCAGAGACAAGGAACTTCTGGCAGGGCCACCGCTTTCTGAACTTTCTCCTTGCTTGTATGGTTTTTGCTTTTGTTATCTCCTGGCTATTCCACTTCAACATACCCTCTTAAGTAGGGACGAATGACACGATTCCAGTGTGATGGCGAAGAAGGTACACACTCCACCACTTGGAGCATTCATTCGGTTACATTCTTAGTACATGTTGTCGATGTGCTATATCATCTGCAGCGAGCTAGATATCTTCAGTTGCTGTGATAATATATACCCACTTACGTCTCATGTTCAATTTACTGCCATGTAAAGCAAGCTGTATTATTGACGCATTGATCTGCGCGAACGAAACTTGGTATATTTTTTGAAGTTCTATGTCATTTTCGCCCGTTTCATATCCTGATGTTTCTCTGCTTTTAGTTCACTCTCTCTGCTCGCAGAAACTCTGCATATATAGGAACTCCATAACAACAACAAAAAATTAGTATATCATAATTACTTAAATCGAAATGGGAAGGTGTTTGGCCCAAAGAGAGATTTTAGTCTCTCTTATCTGTGTCTGATATACAGTTTCGAAAATTCAGTCGATTGCTTCCCATGCTTATTGCTTGAGAGCAAGGCCCTCGAGCCATAGATTCAGCAAACTGAGACTGCAGCGAGTACCATAGATGGCCGTGATTCAGAATGATGTTGGTCTTCTGCTCCATTTCCTACTTGAGCACAGTTACTGTCGCCAGAAAATCCCGAGATGTTTGGAGTTAATATTTGATGCCTACTTGTAAATGAATGCAGGAGCAGGTGCATCCATACACTGTTAAACATCTCTCATCCTTGGGTCAATGATGTTAGCTTATTCATCACTGCATTTTTAAGTAGCATTCAGATTCTGTTCGATTGAACGCTCTTCATCATCACAGCACCGGTGGTAATACGATCTCGAGTCATTTCGTAAGTTTCCACAGAAAAGAGGCCACAATATCTCGCTATACGATCATGTTGCTGCTCGAGAGTACATTTGATTGCAGTCCCGTCAATTGTCTTAAGAGTTTGGACATTTTGTTCCTTCTGTATTTCCTGTTATTGTGCATGTATTTGCTACATCAAGGCCTGCTTGTCATCCTGACATTCCTGTGGTGTGGCCTATGTTATGTCATAACATTGAGCCTTGATGCTCTGTACTCATGTCAACGGTACACGATTGAGTCTATTCGTTCTTCCCTCGGCGAACGCTTCATCGAACGTCCTACAAATCCGCCACCTGTTGTGGACATAGGCGACTGTACGCGGGTTCAATCTACACCATCGATATCACTCCGTCAAAATGAGAACCAGCACAATGCAAGGTCACAAATTACAACTTGAGTCTAGTTACTACTTGAGATGCCTCTGCAGAAATCAGACTTCCAACCTTACGGGCTTCCTGTTTACAGTATAGCCAAACAAATCAGATGACCTGCTTTGATTTTTAAGTACAGTAGGCAACAGTAGTGTACCCATCGCGGCACGACACGTGTGGATATTCAAATAAACGGGACGTATCTCGACGTTTGATACAGTTTCGCCGTATCGCTTTGGTATATTCATTTTCGTAATTTTATTGATTGGCAAAATTGGGTTGTAGAGTCACACTAAAAATGGAATGACAATACGAAAAAGTTTACATTTTATTGTACCAGGAAGGGAAAAAAGAAAAGAAAGGAAAAGAAAATTAAATTCTTGTTTTGGCATTATTCGCTTTATTAATATCCTTCGCCATGCGCGGACGTGCATAGCTCGTGGGGCATATATAAACTGTGATATAGCATCTGATAATTCAATTTATGTGATAACATTTATTGCGATGAACGAATGATTGGTTCATTAAATTTTAAATTTTTTCCATATGCCTATCCACGTGTTGCTATCTCGACATTTCAGATGAAGTAGAAATATAATTTTTTTATCAGTGGCAAATTGGTACTTGAAAAAAATTCCATCTGAAGCATTATGGGACATTCGGACCAACCTAGTATATATTTGAAGAGCTAGATATATCGGTCCGTAGATCTATTTTATTTTTATAGAAAATTATAGAAATCATTCTCAACTTTTCTTTACATTGGGGTTTGAAATCTTACACTTTTTACTCTCATATTTTCGAAAAGAAAAACATACAGTATTCATTCTCGTCTTTGTAACATTTAGCTCCTCGATGATGCAAAATGTACTTGTGTTTTTTTTAATGTCATTTCAAAATATTATGTTTTAAAAATAGGATATACAAAAGATAGGTTTTGAAATTGGAAGAAGTAGAGCGTAATTTAAATAGGAAATCCGAAGATGATGCTTTTACTCTTACTTTTAAGTTGTAGAAAATGCATTTGAAGGGTTTAAGTCCTAGAAGTTAAATTTCGAAGCGTGCTTGTAAAATTTTTTATATAAATAATAAAGTCGATTTCCAAGAATTTTTTTGTTTTTCCATTTAATTTCTCGGGCGAGGAAAAAAAAACTTCGTTAAAAACTTAAAATTAGTTCCTTTATTACTTGGCCAAAAATAAAATAGAATTGGATACTTAATCATACTATGACTACATTCTGCACATGAAGGTAATTTATCTTATAATTCTTTTCTTTTTTGTGATTTGGATATGATCGGTTAATAAAGTCTCTGCACATGACGCTCATTGAGAACATGACCTTAGACTAGACACATGTCACGTGTGTCTCTCTGCCAACTGCAACTAAAGGACATGGAATTGGACATTGAATTTCAGTTGGAATTCATGTTGTATTCCCCTATAGAAAAAAAAAATTAAAAATGTTATTATACGCTAACCAATTTAGTTTAAATTTATTCTTAATTTTGGTCAATTTTAGTCCTGAACATTTTAACAATTTATCAATATAATCTTTCCGATCATAATCGTTGACTCGAATGCCGGCTTTCTTATGCGGTATGGTTGATGCTGATATTGATTATTTTTGCAATTTTAGTAATTATTTTTGAATTTTTTCTCACTTTCTTTTCTTTTCTTTTCTTTTTTTTCCTATTTCCCTTCATCGCTCTAGGGGCCTTGGCGTTTAGCCATTCACGTTAGTGCCAATTGTGTCGTGTAAGACAATCGGCATTTATGTCAATAATTTCCAATCAAAATTGGCAAAAATGACTATATTGACAAATCGTCGAAAGGTTTAAAACTAAATTAGTCAAATTAAAAAGTTTGAAACTGAATTGACCGCCCTACAATAGGCTTATGACTTTGCGTGCAATTTTCCCTCATTATTGCTATTCCACGACCCCAAGTCAATTGCCCTTCCAAGTCCAAATATATCTTAAGACTTAAGTGACATTTGAAGATTGTACTAATTAATGGTGAATGGATGTAACCTTACTCAATCTTGCGTGCCTACAAGTGTTGCTTCTAATGGTTAGCAACAACATGCGTCGAAGTAATCTGTTGATTGAACGAAAATCCAGGGCATTTGACGTCAGCTCCTCCATGATATACTTTGTTTAATCTTTATAAGAAAATTAATGTATGGGATGGACATACCTTAATTAGAAAAAATAAAAATAGAATGATATGTCCAATTCAAAGCTTCTGATCAGAGAATTATGTGGTGTAGGTGATTGGGTTGAGTTATGATGTAGGTGTCATGTGCTTGTACCTTTGAAGATCATGACCTAGAATGAACATTTTCCTCACTTCTCTCCTGGTTTCTTTATTTATTTTTTTAATAATGTTCTTAACTTGCTTGGAGAACATTCATCTTCGATTTCCATATGATTCCATCCAACCAAACGCGACTCGTGCACTTATGTGTTTTATGTGTCATAAAAAAGTAATCTTTTTCTTTTGGTCTAATCCGTTGATATTACCGTAGAAAATCGCATTATGTTGGTGTGGGGATAATTGTTAAAAAAAGGTTCTAAACTTATCATACGGTGACTAATTCAGTTTTAAACTTTTTTTTTTGTCTAAAAGTTTTAAATCTTTTAAGTGCGCCAATTTAGTCATAAACCTTTCAACAATTTGTCAATATAGTCCTTCCGGCTAATTTAGCCGAAAATCGCTAACGTGATCGTCCTGTTAGCATCAGCCGTCTTAAATGGATTTTTAAATTTTTCTTTTTTTCCTTTATTTTCTTTTCTTTTCTTGATTGGATTTTCGACCGGCAACAAGCAAGCAGGTTGTGGCCCTTGTTTGTCATGGGCGAGGGTTGCTGGCCGAAAATCCAATTAAGGAAAAAAAAAATAAGAAAAGGGAAATTTCATTTTTTTTAAAAAAAAATTATAAAAATTGTCAACTTTAACCTCGATAGTGCCATATAGGACAGCCAACATTTACGTCACTGATTTCCGGTAAAAATTTTCCGAAATGACTAAATTGACAAAACATTTAAAACTAAATTTGTAAAATTGAAAAGTTTAAAACTGAATTAGCCGCCATACAATAGATTTTAAACTTTTTAGACAATTTTTTTTTTCGTTATGCATTCATCTTGAGAACATAAGAAAGGACAAAAAAAAATCAACACAAAGCCTTATCCTCCATGTAAATTAGATTCTCGGGTCATTTTTTGATTAGTGACGGAGCACATCAATAGATTTACCTTCGCCTTGTACATATGGTGATCATCAATTCATGTCAACAAGAGCAAATTGTAGATTCACGAATTTTTCGCGAAAATCATATGCTTTGTTAGCACAGTTCAACCCACATAACCATTTCACTTACGAGATGAAACTATGGAGAAATCTAAAATTGGTGGGCTTTATTATTCATGACTACACTAATACCTTTGCTTATGCTTGCCATAAAAAATTAAATTGCGATTGAAAATATAACAGAAAGTGTGTAAACTAAGCTAACACCCAAAAAAAAAAAAAAGACGAATTGAATATAATCCCAACGTGCATCGCATGATTGGCGACATCAATCACTCAACACTCCTTTGTCGTCATTTCAATTAAAATTCGGTGGCGAAACCCCATTCTGCACTCTAATCAAACTCCTTTTGAAAACTTGGCAAAATTATTCTATTATTCTATTTTTTTTCCTAGTAAATGGCAAAATTAAACAATTAATTTATTGATAAGCCAACAAACGAGGCACCGCCATTGAGGGTGGCCCCAACCACTGAACCAGGTCGCACGCTCCGGCGACGGCCGTGGATGGCATCGCCGACATTTCGATTTGTCATCGAATTCGTTATTATTGGAAAAGGCAAAAGGCGAATGATGTTTTATTTAAATGTTTTTTGTTGTTATTTTGTGTTTTGTTCAATGTTTTTTTTTTTTCCTTTCTTTAATAAAGTAATTTGGTGGGGTTTGGATAAGATATGCCACTGTCGAAGGTAACATGCACCCACAGGCAGTGGGACATCCCCCCACCGCCACCACCCCCCACCTCATACTTTGTGCTTCCCCTTCATTCATTTCAATTCCAAATGCGATTTATGAATGGAACTCTATATCTTTAAGCTTTACTTGATGGTTGGAATTAAGACCAAAAAAAAAAAAAATTAAAATTATTTTTGGTGACTCATCCCTTTTTCTATGGGTGATTTGTAATATTTCCAAGGAGGATAAATTGAGTACTTCTATGCGTTCTTTTATTGCAGTGAAAGTTATATAGGCTCTTTTTTCAAATTGAGCTACTTTTATTTAAGCCTAATTCTTATAATAAAAAAAAAAACCCTCAACTTTATGTCCAATCCCAATTCTACCTCCAAACACTTTTTATCTAACAAAAAAAAATCAAACTTTCACTAAATTCCCAAATTTGCCCCGTGTCCAGAAAATCGTCATTAATTTCTTCAAAAGTATCGACATCGGGAGGTTGTTATTATTTCATACGAAGGCAAAGGTATTGGAGAAGAGGCAAGATGAGGGTTCTGATAATAATCCTCTAATTGGCCCTAATGTCAATAGTTTCGAGGAAAATAGCGGCAAGATTTTTGGACTCGAGGGAAGATTTAAGACTATAGAGAGAATTTGTGAATTTCTTTAGACTAAAGAAGTTCAGGGAAAATTTTGGATTATACTTTTATTTTTTATTTTTTGGTTGAAGGATTAGACTTATAGGGGTGTGTTCTAAAGGAATTATACCCTTTTATCTATGGTATTATCTTTATCCTTCCATATATGAACCCTGTCCTATGCATCAAGTCAAAGAAGAAGCATCTAATGTTGCTAAGTTGGTAAATAAATCAAACTTTGTAGGCACATGGTCGTGGGCAGACCAAAACTAAAATACAGAAACAAAACCCCTTCAATTTCGTAAGGCCTAGTAAGTCGACCCCAGCTAATTAAGGTTAGTCCACATTGACACACTCTCTAGAATGTGAGCGGTGTGTATGTACGCCTGACTTTTGACTAACTTTGAAATTAATTGTGTGTTTAATGCGCTCTCCTAATTATAGGAAAAGTCGATTGTGGTATGAATTTCTCTGTTAAGTCTCTCAGGTATAATAATGGGAATAATTAAGTACATTAACCACAATTAAAGCAATGGTAGTTGAGCCTAAGATAAGCGTTTCAAGTCACCATCCTAAATTAGCCGCTTGGTTTTCTTCTTCTCCTCTAACTTCACATGGTAAAAATGCTATCTTTTCCCCCAAAAAAGATATTTGTATTGCAAGTAGATAGGTCGGGTATAGATCACTAAATTTGTATCGCATATGAATGTGTCAAAATGGGTTTAACAAGTTGCTCTTAATCGGATCATTTATGACCCGATCCGATGCCGACCCACCAATTTGACGGCCCCGACTGTTTTTCCTATGAGATTGTCCTTATTTAAGATTGAAGGCTGTGACTAGAGTTATTGAATCATCTGTCTTCTAATTTGTTTTTTTCAGAGTCATGTTAATGAGAGCTTTAAGGTATTAATTAAGTACGTTTTGTGAGACAATATTCTATCTTAATGAGTTGATTACGCATATCACAAAGATAATTACTATTTAAAAAGTTGCAAAAAGTCCATTAGGAGAAAAAAAAAATTCGCCATCTCAAGACCCTCGTTTTGAGGAATATATCTTTGCTAAAAATTGCAAGTGGATTTCCAAATTTGGCAATTTGGTGTAAAAAAAGATCACCTGCCGACGAAGGTATAATTCCCCAAAATTTCATATTTTTGGTTAAGCCACATCTGTTTAAGTAAACTCAACATGTCCTCCACCACCCAAGTATTCACTGAAACATAAATAGACCTGCCTTTTATTTAACACACAATAAATGGCTGTTGGCCTAAATAAACAATAAAAAAAACACAAAAGCAAATAGAAGTACAATTTAGCACGAGAGAATCATACACACAAAAGAAAAAAAAAAAAAAGAAATTCATTGTTTCTAAACTTAGGTCGAGTAAGGGAATTAGAAAGGCAGGTTCAATAAAAAAAAATTTGCTACATAACCATGCTTATTAAAACTTACCTTTGGCTATATATAAATGTTTATTACATATTATGTTGGTCAGTTTACTTAAAACGATACGACAAAAAAGCTAATTAGAGAGCGAAAATATTCTCGTTGGAGCTTCAACCTCTCATCTAGAAGGTCTTTTGTTCAATCAGATTTTGTAAATTTCTACCAAATCCACTTCAGAATCCCCATCAATGTGAATACCCTAATTTGACTGGCCTGCCAAAACGGAAAACAATAATTTCGATTTTAGAAATTGAGGAAAGATACGTATGACTTTAAACTAAGGAAAGATATGAAAAGAGATACCTTCCATTTAATGTAATCTAATAGTCGGAAAAATAAAATTGTCTCCATCTTTCGGATAGATTAATCAATCCGAACGCAGAGGCATAGATTCTCGATTGGTTGCCGTAAACTCCCATCGATGGAAGATTGAATGCGATCCGTGATACCTCAACGCATAACCCCACTGACACGGGGGATTATGTTAATGTTAGTACTTGCTCAATGGAACCAAAGCCAGAGAGAATTGAAAGAATTTGTGAAGGAGCAGAATGGATTGGTAGAACATGATGGCCATCGTCGACCGACCGAGAGCATAACCTGACCTGAACCTTTTTAAGAGCTTCAGTTTCACGTGAACGTGAATTTATCTGGATTTTGAACTGAATTGAAGTCATATATCATTTAATAATCCATTAGTTAATTAATTTAATTAATTAGAGAGAGCGCCAATTAAGTCGCGCCTGCAAAGAGCGTGCCAACACGACAAAAACAAAAGCTCAGCACGTTCGGGGAGGGCCATGGTCGGTTGGTGCAAGTCCTCCCTCCTCTGCCTCACCATCCTCTCCCTCTAACCCCCCCAACTTTTTCCCTTCCCTTCCCTTCCCAGTCTCACTCCTCCATTTTCTCTCTCCTTTCACTCTGCAATTCCTCTCTCTCACTACCCACAAAGCCAACCTCTCCCCCCTCTCTCTCTCTCTCTGTGTCAGCAGTTTGAGTGTGTTGATGAGGAAGCTGTGTCCGAACTACGACCGGGAAGACGGGCTCGAGACCGTGCTCGAGGTCCCGATCCCGGAGGAGATGTTCGCTCCAGCGAGCAAGTCCTCGAACAGGCCGTGGGCGCACATGAAGTCCTGGATGCGACCGTCGAGCCACGGGACGTCCTCTCCGGCGCTGACCGCCTTCCTCGGCGGAGGACGGAGCGCGGAGGTCCAGCTCCTCCTCGGCGTCGTCGGAGCTCCGCTGGTCCTTCTCCCCATAAGTGGCCGCCGCCACCACGACACCCCGATCGCCGCGAGCATAAAAAATCACCCCATCGTGAGTGGAATCAATTTCCCCATTAAAGATCGAGTTTTTATTCAGAGGCTTAGCATTTCGCGTCAGCGTTCAAGCGAAGGAAAGGAATGTGTCGAATTATGAGATAGAAGTGTTTTTCGAAACCTTAATTTACAACCCAAGAACAGAAACTTGACGTGAAATTTCATATGACTTATAGTATAAGATTACTAAAAATCACGTTAGCGTGGTGTCTCATTTCAATTGTATGCCAGGTGAGCAATTTGTTTGACTTCCAAGTTTCTCCATGTCCAAATCGATCAGGAAGCATCCATGGCGAAGTACATAGTGCAACAGTACGTGGCGGCGTCGGGAGGCGAGCAGGCGCTGGCCGCGGTGGAGAGCATGTACGCCATGGGGAAAGTGAGGATGGCGGCGTCGGAGCTGTGCTCCGGCGAAGAGGGCAAGGCGAAGGCGTCGGCGGTGGCAACGGTGAAGAGCATGAGGCACGGGGTCGGGGAGGTGGGCGGGTTCGTGCTGTGGCAGAAGAGGCCGGAGCTGTGGTGCCTGGAGCTGGTGGTCTCCGGCTACAAGATCAGCGCCGGCAGCGACGGCAAGGTGGCGTGGCGGCAGACGCCGTGGCACCACTCCCACGCCTCCCGCGGGCCGCCCCGGCCTCTCCGCCGGTTCTTGCAGGTATCACCACCACCTGCTCCTCAATTTCCTTTCCCATTTTTCCTTAAACGACTTTTCACACGGCACTTAAAAAAAGAAGAAGAAGAAATTAACAAATGTTACTCTAATACGGTGAAAAAGAAATTTAATTTGTTTTCGAAAATCCAATTATCTGTTTTAATTGACAGTAAAATGTTTTGTTGTTTTGTCTTTCTTGATCAACTTGACATCGCGTCAAATATACTTCGTCAAATATACTTGGCAAGACGTAAAAAAAATATTTTACTGTTGGATTATATAAATTCAGAGATAAAACGATGAATTCTCTAAGATTTAGCTAAAAGGTAAGGCGGGGCAAATCAATTCGAAAATATGATCAACGATTCAAATGGTACTTTTGGATCAGATAAGATATTTGGGCAGATTTCATTTTCCTTAGATGCTTTAATGTTGAACTTGTACAAGACGAATCAAATCTTTTTCGTACCCTTAGGACTTTATTAATAGCGTCTAATTAGGTTTTGGGAAACACCCATCTTTCTTTTTGACTCGATTCGACTTTGGTGAAACTTGGAACTCTAGAAATGAACGGTGCATTGGTATAAGCTTTGACCATAGACTCTGCCAATTTACGCGTAATTTATGCAATTTTGTTTCATTCCATGGGAAAATGTGACACAGCCCAGCGTTGACTTTAGTTCTCCTTAACCAAAATAGAAGTCAATGTTCTTCACGATTGCATGACATAATCGCACAAATATTTTATGAAAAGGGCTACAATAAAGAAAAATCACCATAAGTCAAAGGCAAAATTTAGAAGAGGTCAAATCTTCTAGCGAGTCTTGCCTGAAAGCCACACAAAGTGGGAATTTCCGACCAACCACCTTCTTGGGTTCATATTAGGCTTTGGAAAATTGCACGTTTCAAAGCCTACAGCCTGTCCGATTGAGCCCAATGTAGGACCCAATTCCTGATTAGTGTTATTGTCTCCTGGTAAAACTACATTGAATTGAACAAGTTACTCAGAGGACATTTTTAATTATGAGCAGGGTCTCGATCCGAGGTCCACGTCGGACTTGTTCTCCAACTCGGTCTGCATCGGCGAAAAGGCCATCAATGGCGAAGACTGCTTCATCCTCAAGCTCGAAGCCGAGCCTTCCACGCTGAGGGCCAGAAGCAGCAGCAGCGTCGAAATAATCCGGCACACTCTGTGGGGCTACTTCAGCCAGAGGACCGGCCTCTTGGTCCAGTTGGAAGACTCTCACCTCCTAAGAATCAAGTCGTCGAGCTCTGAGAGCGTCTTCTGGGAGACGATCATGGAGTCTCTGATCCAGGACTACCGGACCATCGACGGTATAAACATTGCTCATGCCGGGAGGACGTCGGTCTCCCTGTTTAGGTTCGGCGAGAACTCAGAGAGCCATGCCAGGACGCGGATGGAAGAGGTTTGGGCCATTGAGGAGGTGGACTTCAACATCAAGGGGTTGTCAATGGACTGTTTCCTGCCTCCGGCTGATCTGAAGAAGGAGGAGGATGCGTGTGGGGTCATGCCGAGCTGTGCCCGAGTTCCATTCAACGTCCGGTCGAGCTCTACAAGGATGAGCACATCGAAAGTCGTCGCTCTGGACATCGACGACTCGTACGATGCCGAAGGAGATGAAGAGCTGTAAATTGAACTTCGTTCAATCCTCCAACATCTTTTTGTAAATACACGGACGATCGCCGCGCGTCGGCTCGCGCGCAGAGCAGAGTTATATAGGTCGAAAAGTACCAAGTTAAAAGGCTGTGAAATGGTGTATACCACGATTTTTATCCCGTTTCATTTGTTTCTTTGAATTCATTCTAGATATAGATACTCTCCGACTCTTGCGTCCTACAAAATGTTGAGCAGATAAGCCTTTGTACGTAAAGAGTATATATATATATAGATGATTGAACCTTTTCCTTGACACTATTGCTTGAATTTGTGACAATACATTACTTCGGTTACCAAAAAAGAACGAAAGAATACATTTCTTCAACCTCAACCCAATAGCAACTTACGTGCATTGCGCCCCGCCCCCCTCGTGGGTTCAGGCTTTCTTGGCATCCTGTAGAATCGAGATGAGCTGCTCCACTGTTTGCGCGACGAAACTAACATCTGGAAGATGGAAACCAGCAAGATATTCATCCTCGGAAAATTCCACTCTTTTCAATGTGCTCTTGTAGCTTTCGGTTGCTGATCTCGGGTGACCCCTTGCGACAGATATCTGCAATGGCAGAGTAGAGGGAAGGAATTTTTCTGAGTGACAAGGCACAAAGTACGCGCTCATACTTTTACCAAAAATCTGCGGGAAATCCGATTGACCCTCTCTTGCTACAACGAAACTCGATTAACACCAACCTTTTAAAAAATGCTAAGGGCTGCAGAACTACATTTGAAGTACAAGGGGTTTCAATCGATTTTACTAAAATACAAGAGGTGTCCGCAAAATTCTAACCAGAATATTCAGAACAAAGGGATAAAGAGTAATTCAATTGTCATAAAGCAGGACTTAAAAGAGTATTTAGACAACTTTCTATTTATCTACACAGCAAGAAGTAATGTCCCATTCGATATTTCAAGACAACACACAACTTGGAAGGCTTACAGTAAATTTTGGATGTTGGCATATCCAGAGGTAATATTCTTAGTTTCTATCAAACTGTGGGACTGAATCAAATATAAGCTAATGACAGAAAATTGTGTGTAAGAGAGAGAGAGAGAGAGAGAGAGAAGACTTACATAATGTTTTTCTCCCAAATCAAAGAGCCAAAACTTCCAGTGTGGTGAAAAGGTTCCATCAATTTTAACATTTATGTTCGTCCAACCGGTGTGGTGAAACTCAACTCTATCCAAGCCACATGCCAATCCACTGCCAATGGCTTTGACATATGCTTCCTTCAAGGACCAATATCTGTAGAAGTCACGAGCCAAATATTACCAGTAAAGTGAAGAAGCTGTTTGAAAATCCTGATGCCATGCCAAATGCAATGCAAATGAAAATCACTACATCCACAGGAAACTGTTACCAGCCTAGAGATCACCATAGATATTTCATTTGTTCTATTTCCTGGGTCTTTCCTCGAGTCATATCTGACAAATTCCTTCTTGAAGTTTGTTATCCATATAGGTTGACTTAAGTTGGTAGCAATGAACACAGAAGTTCTCTTATAGCTAAACTCCCACCCAACTTATCTTGTTATGGAAGCAAGAGACTCCATGATCTATTCCTCGCATCCCCCTCTTTATGAGTTGGGGTTTGAACTGCACATGTCACATAGGTTCACGTGTCTCAAGTTTTCTACGGTGAACTGCCCTGAGCATGAAGGGGAAGTTCAACAGATGAATGAGTTTCACAATATTCCGCAATAACTTCAGTCTTTTAAGTATTTGTGCAGTCATGTAATTTATCAATTCGAGTTCATATAAATAGTCTATTTATAAATTATCCGATACTTCTGAAAAATGTGAACCTAAAAAAGTTGCCATTTTCCTTCTGATTATGCAATCCCTAAGCTCCACTAACTCAACATGAAAGGAAAAGGTTTCCTCTAAGGGTGCTGGGCCAACTTGAGAGGCCTTAATCACACAGAGAGACAAAAGGGTTCACCTAGACCACGACAAAAACCACTGCAAGCAGTGCTATGGAATAGAGGACGTGAAGGATACATGCTCATCAACAGACGCAGAAATTAAAGAAGCCAAGAGCAGAATAAATGGTGTCCTCTAAATTCTGCAAATCTCCATTGTCACCACGCACAATCCACTTACAACCAATCCTCCTCAAAGTGTTACTATGAAAAAGTAACTGGATAATTCATCCATACAAATCTTACCTGGTATTGGCTATGAGAACAGATAGTAACCTTCATAGTCCATAATTTGAAGTTAAAGGAAGAGCAAAGCAACTGACTACTCGCTTTTCGATCAGTTGTTCCACACCAAATTAGCACACAAACTGATGATAATCGGACAACCAATTGACATTTTCTACTCGCTGTAAAAATATAAGCAGCAAATCCTGGATCTCTGATAGGGCACAGACATATTCAATCTCACTATCAGAAAACTAGTTGTCACATCATGTCCTATGCGCGTGCTATCAACTGCATCTATAAGGACATTATTCAAAGATACAATCGACACTGTGTATCCTCACTAAAGGGAAGACTAGGTCCAAAGGAAGGCCGTAAAAAGATGTAGTGTTTTACTGTTCTTATTTGTCAATAATAAGTTGCACAGACCATCATCCATGTCAATCCCATTTTATATTGTCTGAATTGTCTGACAGAGGCACAAGAATAGCACAAGGCCCAATTTTGAGCAATAAGTTTAAAGAAATTATGAGCAAACACCTTTGAACCACAGACGAAGAGGACGAATGAATAAGTTATCCTGATTTTTATAGGTAGAGGACAACGCTACCTGTAAAATTCAACCAAAATTTGTTCTTCATTGCCCGCACCTATTATAAAATCCCACTCCAATCTTGAGAAATATGATGAGAAGTTTTGGATGAATTCAGTAACTGTTTCTTTCCACGGAATAGTGCAAGAAACAATATCCAACCCCACAAGGCATAGTGATTCTGATGCTATTGCCACATAATCACCATGATGGGAGACATTAAAATTGAAATTGGGAAACTCCGTGACATCTTTATCACATTCCTTGAGAAGAAAAGGCAAAAAGGAAACAGCAGAGCATGTTAACATTTTGGAAGGAAACTGAAAAGATCACTGGAAAACCGTAACACTTCACACAGGATAAGCAGTAATAGAAAACATCAAAACAAAAGGGAGCTCATGACAAGAGAAAATCAACTACCCACAAATAATCATCGGCTTTCAGCACGCTCATGATTGCATTACAAAGAATCCCAACATATTAAGGCATCTATAATTCCAAATCCATTTCCGTTTTCCACATATGTAACTCTCACATTGCTAACTTATTAAAAGGAGGAAAAACCCATGTCCATCACTTGCTTAGCTATAGACAAGTTTCTCTAATCAACCCATGCTCTAAGTTGTTAGAAGCACCCAATCAAAAACATCTTGTGTGTAAGTCCACTCACATTAATCTATCCAGTATGGTAAACAAATAATCTGGACGAGAGTAGAACAACAGCAATGCAACTGCCCAAGCATGCAATGCATATCTCAAATAGTTGAAGTTTACGCCAGATGAATGAACATAATTCCAACCATCCCCCTTTCAACCATTTTTCCAAGGAATACTCCCCATTTGACCATGTTTTAGAAGCAACTAATGGATAAATACGAAAGATTGAAAAGCATAGACTGTTACCAAGCCCAGAAAGAAAAATCATCCTCAATCCTCAGCTGTTGAAGTAGCATGTCAACCAAAGTTTTTCTGTATCTTCTCCTTTTGTTCTTAAAAAGCACATTAATAGATAGGTCTTAACCATTACCAATACTCATGACTAGACATAGAGAGACATGAGAGAAGCTCACAATTAATTTTTTTCTCTATCTTACTATCTCCAGGATAGCAATTGAGGGACAATTTCACTAGACGCTGGTATGTGCTTTCTGTCAACAACATTGTACAAGCTTGCCGCGCTTATGACATTTGACAAAACAAAGCAAATCCTCGGCCTTTGACAAATTTTGGTCTTGCCTGGAAATCACCCTCCCAAATAAGTTTGCCCACACATAAACTGATCAAAATTACTGAAAGACAAAATCAAAACCACGCATAAATAACCAAAGAAAATAAAACTGAAGAACAGTCAGGAACAATTGCAATCACACCAGATATGGTTTGCCTTCCAAGGTGCGCTTGATGCTAATTTGCTCGTATGGGATTCCGAGCACTTGATGCAACAGAGCATACTGAAGCAGCCGACTCACCAATGCCCTCTTTCTATCCTCACTTTTAATGAACCTACCCACATAAAGAAAAAAGATAAAGACACCATTTTGATGTTGTCTTTTGATTCTGTATTTCTTTCCTTTTGGACTCAATAAACCACAGCAACCAAGAATGAAAAAATAGCAACATGAGAGAGTGAGAAAGAACCTGAGAATTGAGGAGTGTTGAGAAGAAGGGAAGAGAGAGAGGGCCGAAGAGAAGTCTTGGGGCGATGGGCACCACTTTGATATGTTCACCAACCATCTGCGAACTCCCTCCTCCATTGATGGACCTTCACTTTCTCATTCCTCGTCAACTGTCTGATTTGTTTTTCTTCACCTTTTCCTCGGATGAGTTCATTAATTCTTGCAATTGATCTTCTAATTTGGTTCTTCACTTTAAAATCCGTTTTTTCTACGGCTCCTTATATT
>BCNH02000010.1:1644766-1674812 GCA_001662345.2 Metrosideros polymorpha var. glaberrima
ATTAAACGTTTTACCTAATGATTGCAAGATTAAATTATTGTAATTATTTTATTTTATTATTGCATGTACTTCTTCTAAAGTAATAGGTTTATTCCATTATTCTTTTTTGCCAATCAATTTTTTTTTTTAGGTTACTTTTGCCACTCAACTTATATGGTTATGTTTTAGTATAAATGGTATAATGATCTTTCGTGTTTTTTTGTGTTTCCTTGTTTTAGTCTAGGTAGGAACCAAAAAAAAAAAAAAATTTCAGATTTACTTTTCTTTTCTTTATTTCTGCGTACCATTATTCTGAAAAACCTTTATGTCTTCTGGAGTGTATGTTTCTGCAAATTCCTTTTCTCTTATTCTTTTCTGAAAAAAAATAATCTTCTATATCCCCAATTCCATCACAAACTCTTCTTGCACGATTTGTATCTAGAATAGTTGAGAAGATGACTTACCTTATACGAAATTCTCATATGAATTTCTCCTTCATTCAATTTTGCAATATTCGATTTCATTGATCTGCTCTTGTTAAACTCAAATTCTGTTTCTCCATCTTCATAGTCGATAATCATTTCAACTTCCTTAAATTTTTACAAGTCTTTGGATTTTTTCTTATTGGAAAGTCCATCTTTTTGGAAATGGAATTTCAGCCCATCTAATTGTCTATTGTGCTACCACATTTGTTTTTGTTGCATTTGCACGTACCAAAATGGTTTCTCCTTGACCATATGACTTTGTAATCCATTCTATATTTTGATAAAAAAATTCTGAAATTCCTCAATCATATTAAATCCTATGGATTTTATATGTACTATTCATGTTCTCATGACATTTCGATCTATTAATGAAATGGTAAAATTTCGACAGCAATTCAAAAATGTAGGCCCATCACGTAATATGGATTCTATAATTCCTAATAAAGAGTCCGTGACCTTATTATACCTACAATTTCTTAAAATATAATTATAGAAATGTTTAATCCAATCCTAGTTAAAGGTTTTCAAGCAACTTGGACTCATCCTATATCTCTCTTCCTTTTTGTGATTGATAATTATCTAAAAAATCCTAAATTTATTGTACAACGGCTAATTCAGTATTTAGCTTTTCAATTTTGTCAATTTAATTCTAAATATTTTAATGATTTGCTAATGTAGTTCTTTCGATCAATTTTGTCCAAGAAAATGCTTATGTGGATACCCCATCAACGCTGACCATTTTACGTGGCATAACCGATATTGATGTGGGTGATTTTTGCAATTTTTAGGATGGGGTTAGATTGAAGAATCAAATTGAACAAATTAAAAATTTAATGACTAGATTAAATATTTAAAAATAATTCAAGAATCACATTGAACATATCTAAAAATTCAAAAATGGCATTACACAACGATCATTTTCCCATTTCTTTACAGCATCGTGAAGCTTTTTTCCGGCCGAACCATAGAGACTTCCGGCTTGTTTTAGACAAATTTCGGTTGAACCGGCGGTTCGGCTCGACTTGCCGAGTAGCTTCATATGAAAGAATGAATCCCAGACCGTCGATTGCATCGTTCTCAGAAGAACTCCCATCCCTCTTCCACTCGATTTCCTATGTTCTTCCGAAATTTTTCTCTCTTCATTTCTGCAAGCTCGATTCTTGTTATAAGACTTGCTATGGGAGTGGGCCTATCATTCTTGATTGGATTGAAGGCCGCAGCTTTATTCCTGTTCTTCGCATTCCTCAGAAGCTTCGACTTCGCGTTGCTGTCCCTACCTTTCTTGTACGCGTCTCTCGTGTCTTTGCTCGTCTCGCTCGCTTCGCACCCTTCGATCAACCTCCCTCTGCTCCTGGGCAAGAACCCAGATGGGTCTTTCCCCATCTGGTCGATCGTCATCTTCAGTCCTTACCTGTACTTCGTCAGGGCTTTCTCTGCAGTCAGGAGGCTGAGGAGTGGGGAGGCTCCGTACAGCGAGATCTGTGAGAGTGTGTATGTTGGTGGGTGGCCTTCCTCTCTCGATAAGCTGCCTCCCGGCGACCCCGCGATCGTTGACTGCACTTGCGAGCTCCCGCGGCGGCCGGAGTTGCGCGGGCACGCGTATTTCTGCGTCCCGACTTGGGATACGCGGTCGCCGGGGCCGGGGGAGATCGAGTCCGCTGTGAAGTGGGCTTGTAGGAAGAGGGCACAGAACAGGCCTGTGTTCATTCATTGTGCCTATGGTATGGAAGAAAAAGGATATATTTGTTAAGCATTTGCTGTTGATCATGATTTATATGCATGTTTAGGAATGGTTTCTGTTCAACTTTGTTAGAAAGCTTGTTGTGGATAGTGTAGGATGAATCATCTATCTTTTCATAACACAGGATCTAATTTCTAACACTAGGCACTATGCTGTTATAGAAGTCTTGCGACTGCCTGAAGCTTGACCAACGAGTAACAGTGTAGCACAGCTGATTTTCATATTCTCAATCAATCTCTTTGTTACTTACTCTCCTTGTGTGAATGGGATTATGAAACTAGTGTGACATGTATCGAACCTTCAAGCAATTATATGATATCGAGTGGCTATCTCCTTGGTTTATTCTCTTGATACATGACCGGTCTATTTCTATAATCGCATTAAGCACACTTAGGGTCCTATGTGTTAGATCAGATTATTTGAGGATGACACCTTTTCTTGTTAGCTGGGATTGTTAAACCAGCAGTTCTCCCAAGCTCAAGCTGTTCATTTTGTACAATTTAAGTCGATATAGATGTTTTGTTCAGAACCAGAAAAAAGTCAATACTTATGTTTAACATCCAGATATTGTGTAAAAACATAGTGGCATTATCTAAAGGAAGAAAAGAAAATGGAACAGTTAACCGTTGTTCTCTGTCCTATTCCTCTTATTAGTTCAGATTCAAACATTGTCATATTTCATGATATAGAATTCTTGGCAAAAAAATATGGACATAGAATTACTTGAGCAAAAGATGATATCTCCATGTTGAGATCTAATAACTTGTTAATAGAATTGCTTGCTTTCTGCAGTTCTGCATGTACTCTTGAGCAACTACTTGAGTCTAATTGATTACTTAGGGATGCATCAATTAGAATGACACGTACTAGTCTACGTGGTCAGACACAAGATAAAGAAATGCGAATGCATGATTTGAGTGTAGAGGAAAGTTATGGAAATTAGATTTGTACATGTCTTGTATCATAATGTCACCGGCGAAGTGATACGGGGATAAGTTTTCTTACTAGTGAGATGAGATGATATATATTCTAGTGGTGCTTGAATATTTGAGTCGACAAATTTAGTGATCTCAACTTGTAACCTGAGACCTTGATAAGGTGGTGGAATTAGTGACATTATGGTGTTAAGCATTACATACTGTTGTCAGTAGAGGAACATCGTAGATTTGCTATTAAGCAGTTGTTGAGAGTGTCCTTCGTGGGACATATGTCTTCCTTGAACTCAGAATTTTGGTGCTTGACATTACCGAAGAAGATGATTATCTAGATGTACATGTCTCGTGTGAAGTTTATGTTTGTGTTTTTTCCTCTGTCGGTTCTTATTAAGCTAAAACTATTTGCATCTATCCATGAAAAGTTTCTTTTTAAACTGATCTCCAGGTCATGGAAGGAGCGTGGCGGTATCATGTGCTCTGCTAGTGGCTCTTGGGGTTGCAGAAGACTGGAAAAATGCCGAGAGGATAATCAAGGAAAGGCGTCCTTATATTCGACTTAATAGGCTCCACAGGAAGGCATTGGAAGAATGGTCAAAGCACCGGTTGTCTACTCCCAAGAAGAATGGAGTCGCAGAAATAAGATCCTCGCTCTCCTCAGGTGAATCCAATCATTCTTGATCGGACACATCTGAAATCCTGTTTAGGAGCTTTTTCCAGTTAAATTCTTGCTATCGTAGTCTCGTTGTGACAGTTAGCATTTCTCCAACTCTCCTATTGTTGAAGAGGCTCTGCAACATTATCAACCGGCTCTGTGTTTTCATGAGTGTCGTATGGTGTTTACTGTTTTTAATGTATGCAATAACAGAGCTTTTGATTTAGCCAATTCGGACATGATAAGCAAGGGAAGCAGACGTGACTTGTAAGTGCCACAGGCATGGCAGCCTAGTGACACGGGGTTGAGGGCGGGAACGAGACCTCTGGTCAAACCACCGGAAGTCCCAAAGAAGAGAAACCTGCTTGTGAGCCGTACATTTGCTCAGGAGCAAGAAGGAACTGAATGCTGTAAAAATCTGTGAGTTGGAATCGCGGATTCTGAAATCCGTTCGGTAAATTTTTAGAGGTAATGGAAAATTTCCGAATGTGCCAGCAATCAATGCATGTAGATACAAATGGTCCAATGAGAGTAAGAATTTTCAAGAAAATTTGGAACATTCCGTTTCTAAGTAGATTAGCCATAGCTGCTATGAGAGGATGATCAGCCACACTAGGATCAAGACATGACCACGACTCCTACATGAGGCAGCAGTGGGAAATTTTCCTCAATGGACGAAAACTTGACGGAGCAATGCCGCATGGAGGTAGAGTAGCGTTTCCTTATGATAAAAATTTTAATCTTCCCATCACTTCCTAAACGTGCTACTTAAGTACTAAGTCCAGGATTTGTTCAATCGTCCAGACAAAAGATACGTATGCCAGTCACTTGTCGCTAGTTCACATGGTAAGGGGCAAAACCATCTGGCCATCTCTTGAATTGCACTCCACGCATCGCATTACTTTCCCAGACACTATATGTAGACTTTAGGCTCTATAGATTCTTAATTGCATCGCAGTTTTTACGCATTGAAGCAAATCCCGTTCTCGATTTTGTGTCAGAAGGCAAAGCGGAGTGGAGACTTCACAAGCAACACTGATCGTCAAAGCCTACCAAATATACGCGTGGACATTGTCTCTCCAATAACAAATCTGCATACTCAAATCATGTTCTCACTGTTTTTTATGAACGAAGTGTTTGTATCTACCTACGAGATTCTGAATCCCAAAGCTCATAATGCTGAAAAGAACCTGCTTGAATTAAAACACATTTCTCTGATCCGTGAAAATGGACCCATGTTCAGGATGCCCTATTTACCAAGCTAAATATTGAGAGACAAACAATCATAGGAAGGAATATATACAAGGTCATGTTAATTACATTAAGAAAACAACCCTGCCTGTTATTTACGCTGTGGGAAATACACATCTGTTCATGAAGCCGAATATACACAGAAGTTGCCCCAAGACAAAAGATCTTCAAACAAACAAAAGATTTTGCAACCTTCCCCAAGAATAAAAGGGAGAAAAGAGGAAGCAATGCTATTTATTTCAGCCATGATCTAACAAACAGTGGTTAGCTGAACACTTTCCGTTTACAGGGACAATAGGTTTTCTCCATGTCCTAGTATATGCTTCGGTCATGTCATTCATTCGCGACATCCTCAACTGCCTCCGTGTTTAGCAGCCTCTGAACTACTTGTCGTCATGAAGGACTCTCCACAACCGCATTGCCCTTTAGAATTTGGATTGATGAAGATGAATTCAGACCTGTGGAGCAGCTAGTCAACACTGGGAGGTGAAATACAGGTGTGTATGTGATCCAAAAGATCATTACAGACAGAAATGTAACCAAAATTTTCTCTTAAAAACTAAACTATCATATCATCAGTCAACCTAAGGACTAAAGCCCTGCAATGAAGGGCATTTTGCAAGCCCTCTATAACTTAACCAACTACACAATACAGTTAGACTTTTGCACGAGTATCTGGATACACATTGACTAAGACTTGTTCAATGTTTCTTCCACCAAACATATAAATTAATGTTCGGACTAGAACCTAGAAACAACTTCGACAGACATAATTTGAAAATATAGTTGCTGCTAAAGTAATTTCCTTTTTGCCAGTTAATGTCGAAGCTAGTCTGGAATACAAGTAGTAAATTACGGTGAGTTGTAGAAATTTTGGATGCTCAATTCATATATGGACTATAGAGAAAAAATGATTCTTGTACATGATATGGGAATAGATGAGATGCACAGCAGTTACCTGAGCTTGTCATCTACAAAGTCCATCTTGGTTCCAATAACATGCATCAGAGCCTTTGGTTCAACCAAAATCTTAACGCCCTTGTCTTCAACCAACTCATCGAACTTCCCTTTTGATTCTGAAAATTAGTAAATAAATTTCCTCCATCAGATGAGTAATCAATATATCACAAAAGAAAAGACAATAAGAGCATCAATCACTAGCTTGAAACTCGCAAGGTATGTTTTATCTACTTATCTCCGTGTTTTGGGGTCCAAGTATACATGGATAAGCAGGTCTCAATCTGCACTTGTTTTTCCTATTGATGATTGTTCTATCTCATTACACTTCAGGAAAGATGGTTAACCTTTACATTTTTTCAGTATAAACATAAACTAGCATCCTATACAGAAAATTTAAATTATTAAAAACTTCAGAAGACAATTCTCTGACAGCCCTCTTGCCGTATGAGACAGTAAGTCTTCAAACCCTCTCAGATATGAACATAGGCATGTGGTAATGGCCAGAAATGACTTGCCTAATAGACGTGACTGAAAAAAGATATCTTTGTTAGAATCTAGTCCCTGCTTTTGCATGCTATCACAGAACAGGAGCATAACAAAATAGACAGATGCAGATGCCTTCAATCTGGAAAAAATTGTAGATTTGGACACTTGTATCTTAACCACACAACCAACACAAAGCAAAGTTACACCAAAACATTCTGATTCCTGAAAATATTTCGTGATTACCTTAAGCGTAAAATATTTGTTTTCCACACTGAGCAACATTAATTAGGCACTTCCAGCTTTTGACCCAGATAACAAGACTGGTCACCGAATTTGCTAAAAAATTTCACAAGTCAAAGCCAAACCCAAACTTAATACCCATCAAACCTAAAACAACATTAACTGTTTAAATTAATAACCAAAGAATTGACCTTTTGTATTTTCTTCAAACTGGACAAACCATTTCTCTTTTCTTTTCTCATATTTTAGACATAGCCAAAACCCTTTATGTCACACTTAAAATCTCAAGGACTTGCTTCTGGAACAGCATTATAAGAAATTCAAAAAAGTGAGTAGGAAATGCAGTTGCTCCCGGAGGATTTATTTTACCACAAAATACCCACAAGTGATGCACTCAAATCCAAGCAAGGGCAAAAACCAGGCAAAAATATCACAAAAGAGCATTTACGAAGCACAACCTTGGGTGTAAAATCGAATGGTAAAACCATACCGACAATTATATCAGCAATTTGACATTTTCTAGACAATCAAGTAAGTTTTGACCACTTCAAATGAGGTCAAGTGATTACTCTATGTTTTAGCAAAAAAAAAAAGAGTGATTACTCTATGAAGTTGCAATCTATCAAGTAAAATATCTTAGCAGCATGCCTCATCATCTCATGAAAGCTTAATGCACTTTGTTTATTTCTTTTTTATGAGTTAGTAATCCGATGAGGAAATTTAGTACTCTAATGATGGTTTTCCCATGAGAGCTTTATCATGTGACACCGTATTACAGAACAATGTAAACAACTAACAATAATAGTCATAATAACTTGCTGGATATGTCATTTCAAATTTTGATAGACTTCACTTGAAAACTATGAAAATACTACTACTCAGGATTGATGGGTAGATACCTCATCAGTGCCATCAACTGACTTCTATTAAAACAAATTACATGGTGCAGATACACATTAGAAGCATGCTTTGGAGAATGCTAGTTGTTGGATCAGTATGCAAATGTCATCAGTTTTACCACGTAATTTAGCAAATCAAAACTTCATGCCATTTAACATATACAATTTCACACTACCCGACCAACCCACTCAACATACAGTTGCACCTCAACACACACCACATTCCCAAACGTAAATACACTATCTTATGGTGATTTCAAATTAACTCGATCTCGAGACAAACATCTAATGACCATGTCTACCATTTTTCAACAGCAGACCCTGCAGATGCATTCTTTCCGATACATTGTACTGTCGTGACCCATTCCTAAAATTTGTTCTGCCCGTGTCTTTATGCCACAAGTACACACGACCGCAGGGATCAACAACCCTAGAATTGGTTCGGGCCTCTTCTTTCAACCAATTTGATAGACTTCAACATCCACGAAAATTGCAAACTCTTAAAGTCATCCCCGAAATGCGTAACTCAATCCACAAAAAGAAAAGTTCGAGCAAAGAATTGCAGTACAAGCAGACACAAAACTCGTCCTTCGTCGAAACCCAACCTTATCCAGATACCAACATAAGCAGATCCAAATCGGTAGAAACAAACAAAAAAAAGAAGAAGATGAATACGGAATTTCGGGAAGTACTGAATCGCCGAACGGCTACCTGCGTAATTGAGGGTGTAGGACAAGCCGTTGCAGCCGCGAGCCTTGACGCCGAGCCGGAGGAAAGGGCGCTGGCGCTGCTGCAGGAGGTGGCGGATCCTGGAGGCGGCGGCGTCCGTCAGGGTGAGGACCTGGCGGCGCGCGGCGGAGCCGACCCTATCCGCAGCCGCGGCCAGCTTCGAGGCCGAAGGAGCTGCCATTTCCCTGATGATCGCTCGCTGATGAGAATTTGAGGCAGAGTTACGTTACGACGAGAAAGTCACCGTCTGAATTAACTCCGGACCGGGGAAAATAGATTCCAGAAGGTGATCAAATCGCACACGAGAACGATCACGTGATTGACACGTGCCACTCTCCTCCACTTCTTCTTCTTCTTCTTTTTTCGTGAAAACCTGTTTTTGCTTCACGTTGAAGAGCCACGACCAATTTTCTTGTTTTGTTTTGATGAGTTCTAAATTAGGAGACTAATTCACATGCAATCAATATTTCACAAAATTAAGTTTTTTTCTTATAAAATATGTTTACTATACAAAAGGCAATTTTTTCTTACTCGATTTGTTTTGTCAAAATAATAATTTAAAAAATATTTTTCTAGAATGATCCTTAAAATAAGGAAAAATTTTAATTAAGAATCCGAAATGTCATCATTTTCTTAAATAAGAACCTAAAGTGCCATCATTATCTCAAAAAGAGCCCAACCAAAAACATTTTAGTCATTTGCCTTTTTTCTGATTTTTTTCATTTTTTATTTTTCATTTTTCCCTTTCTTTGTTTTGGCTGGTGAGGGTGCGACGACCCTCACCTGGGGCTGACGAGGGCAGCCCTCACCAAATCAAGCGAGGGCTCGCCCTACCAAGGCGAGGCAAGCCCTCGCCGGCCAGAACAAAGAAAGGGAAAAAAAGAAAAGAAAAAAGCAAAAAAAATCACAAAAAAGGTAAATAACTAAAATGTCATTGGTCAAGCTCTTTTTTTAAAACGATGAGAACATTTCAAGCTCTTATTTGAAACAAAATCTATTTGATGCCCTTATTTAAGAAAATGAATGCATTTCGAGCTCTAAATTGAAATTTTCCCAAAATCTAATCCACCACTAGTTAACATTTATAAATTGTGGAAGATAAGATGCTTTGTGTTAAATAAGAGTCAAATTCCAAACAACTACTTGAAAAGGAAAAACAAAATAAAAAGCTAAAAATGAAAGATATCTGAACGTGTGCTAAGCCTAATGATATTTGCTTCGAGATAAAACTCGATAAAAACAAGATTTCCCTTTCAAATGTCGCAGCACGGCCTGTTCATGATAATATACACCGGTTGATCTCAAGTAAAATCCCTCTAAAGAGAGTTAACTGAGCTAGTTACATGAGAATAATTTAATTGGATAGTACAAGTACTTCCACCGAATTAATGTCACTATATTATCCCATAAGCAGTGGTGGATTGGTATATCAGCACAAGTCAAACAATCTGAACAAACATAAGATCAGACCATCGATGCAGATGTTGTATTGCCAGATCGAGATTATTCAAAGAGGACCAATGATATCAAGTGTTTCTCCCCAAGTAGCGCTGCAACATTAAGCTTTCTTAGCCAGATGAACGACTAACAGCAGACATGCATACCTCCGCCTGCGATAGATCAGTGTTGACAATATTAGATCCTGGACACTAGATTCGTTTACAGAGGTAAACAGTTGCATCATTTACATTCGCAGAGATAATGAAGTGTGCAGTGATACTGATACCACAGTAAGTTTAGCTACGATTACCAATGGGAGAGGCATTGAGCATTGATACCATACCATGGTATGAAATTTGCACTAATTTGCATTCAGTTCTAACTTTTCGTCACTTCCCCCTAATAAGAAGTGAAATTTTTTAAAACAAACCCCAATGTCATCTTCCCACACCATTCCGAGAGAGAGATTCATAAACCAGAAGTCCTATCTGGAAGTGAAACGGATTTCTGCTCGCTTTAGAAGGACTACATTGCAGAGATTGTTACGTACGAGAGACCTGAATCACTTCCATTCACTCCTCGATCAATTAGAGCTCATTGGGAAAGAAGAAAAGGCAAGAGAATGTTGCACTCTAGAGATCAACCTGTAATTTGTTATGTCTTCATAAAAAAAAAAGGGTAAAAGATTGAACATTACCTTACCAAGAACCTCACCTTTTGAAGAGCCACGTGCACTGTTCCAGGTAAATGGAGCCAACCCTCAGTTATGCTGATGAATGGTCCAGAATAGACACCACAGCCAGATTAAGACAGCAATAAACAGTTGCTGTTACCGCCCTGCTTGCTTGCAAATATACAAGTATGATTATAGGCAGCTCACGCTGTTTCCTCAGCAGAAGAGTCTTAGCTAATGAGACCACAGAGACTGTCTCCTCAATCTGTCTTTTTATTGTCCAAGTCATGAACCATAGAAGATTCAGCAAATAAGAAATCTTGAAATCTCTTAAGTGATCAGCATTCCAAGAAGATAGATGTCCTTTCAAAAAGGTTGACCAAGACATACAACAGTAAAGGACTCAAAATTACTCCAAAATTTCTCAACGAATGGTATAAATTTTCTACATATCAACTGCTACCTCATGGCTCATATTACCCTTCTTTCAGGCCTTCCTCTCTTTCTAAATGTCCTTTTATTTACTCATCTTTCAGGAAATCAAGATTCGTGTTCTCTCATAGGCCATGTAGCCTCTATAAGAACAGGATCCTTTTAGAGGACAAAGCATAGGGACAACATGCGTGTGTCAGCTCCTCATTCAACATGGCAGGAGTCGAGTCTAGAGGGGGCAGGGGATGATCTGTTGTTCTTTTCTGGTTTTAAGTTTTTAACGGCTTGGGTTCAAGTGATAACAAAGTAAGAATAAAAAATAGAGATGCAACGTAAGGCCCACAACAGAAGCCAACCCTATATACTCCCCATCGAGTATTCTAGGTATCCCAATGTCAAAGAGCTTGAATCCTAGTAGTGTCAACCAATTCACTTTACCTTGCTTTACTTTGAAAAACTGCCTCGTTCATTCGACATTGATTGTAATACCCGTTTTAATCTTAAGATATAAGGGGTACTAGGATGAAGCTATAAACTCAAATAAAGAAGGCACCGTTTATGGTGGGACAGCATTTGGTTCGATAACCACTGCCTTCATTGACTCAAAAATAATCAAAGCCTCCTTTAAAAGTCCGTGCCTTGCATAACCAGCAACCATGGTATTCAACGAGACAGAATCCTTGTCTGCTATACCATGAAATACATCGTAAGCATCTTCAATATTTCCACACTTACAGTACATTGCAAGAAGTGCATTTGCCACAAAACATCCAGATTCGCATCCTGCCTTTATCAGGTATCCGTGCAATTGCTTTCCCAATTCCAAGGCTCCGATTTCAGCACATGAACTAAAAGAACAAGTCAAAGCTGATCTGTTTGGCCATTCTCCATATCTGTTCATGTCTAGAAGCAGCTGCAAAGCCTCTTCAAAATGCCCAGTTTGAGCATACCCAGAAATAATAGTAGCCCAAGAGATGCAATCACGCTGAGGCATCTGATCAAACATGCATCTAGCTTTGGAAATGTCACCTCCCTGAGCATAGCCCGCGATCATTGTATTACGAGAAGTGATGTCTCGACAAGGCATCACCTCAAACAACTGTCTCGCTTTGTCCATTTCCTTTGATTGCACATACCCCGCAATCATTGCATTCCAAGAGACACTATTCTTTTCCGGCATCGCATCAAAAATAAGTTTTGCTTCATCTATCATTCCCTTTTGCACATATCCAGACATCAAAGCTGTCCATGCAAATACATCCCGAGCTGGTGAGGCATCAAACAATCTTCTTGCTTCTGACAACTCGTCATTCTGTGCGTAACCTGCAATCATAGTGTTCCAGGAAACTTCATCTTTGAAAGGCATCCGATCAAAAAGCTGTCTTGCATCAACCAACATCCTCCTCTTGACATACCCAGCCATCAGATAATTCGAAGGAATCACCTCCCAATCCATCTTCAACTCAAAAAGCTTACACGCTTCGTCCATCCTACCATTCTCTACAAATGCAGTAAGCAACGAGTTCCAAGATATATTATTCTTGCAAGGCATCTCGTCAAAGACCTCTCTCGCCTCATCCACTAGTCCATTTCGCGCATAACCCGACATCATAGCATTCCAAGAAGCAACATCCCTCGCAGGCATTTGATGAAACAACGAGAGAGCAGCAGAAACATCTCCATTCCTCATGTACCCACTAATCATAGTATTCCAAGAAACCATATCCCTCTCCGGCATTTTATCAAACATCTCTCTAGCAAGACCGAACTGGCCATTCTGCCAGTACCCTGTTATCATCGCATTGAACGAGACGATACTCCGATGGCGCATCGAGTTAAAGATGCGAAGAGCCAGCTCGCACTGGCCGTCCCGCATGTGGGCAGTGATAGTCATGTTCCATTTTCTCACATCCGCGTCTTCTGATAAAGTTCTTGGACGTCGCTTCCACTCGTTCTTTCTCGGTGGTGAAGTTTCCTTCGAGTAACACGACTTGGGTTCGCTGCTTCTTCTCACTGGGAGTTGACGATGAGAGCAGAAATGTCTGTGCCAGCAACGCCCGAGCATAACTCGACCAATCAAAGTTTCGAAGAGACTCGAAGTGGTGGGACATGGGTTCCAAAACTAAACAGCATACCAGCAGATTTGAGAGTATATCCGCGAGCTGAAGAGCAGCTAGAGAAAAAATGATGTCTCAAGACATCACATCGCAACTTGATCGGTCATCTTCGTCCTGAGCAAACCAACAGTACCTCATTACAATTTGAACTGCGCTCCGACCGATTGCCATTACAGTGAAAAGGTAGCAGCAGGATCGAACCGACATTCATCAGTTTGTTTGAGTAACCTGCGACTTCACGATGGCCACCAGCAGCTTCTCAGTCCTCGAGCACGCAACAATCAATATAGGCTCTTGCCTGGCGAAAGAGTGATCTCGTCATCTTATCTGCCTTTACAAGGACAATGCAAAACACATCATTTCCACCGTTTGATAGGATTAAGGTACCATTGTTCCGCACTAAATAAATTATTCGAAAAATATATTTTTTTAAAACGATCATTTATATTAAGGAAATTTTTAATTAAAGACTTGAAATGCTCTTATCTCAAATAAGAGCTTGAAATACCATCATTATTTTAAAAAAGGACTTGATCCAAAGTTATTTTGTAATTTTATTTTTTATATTTTTTTCTTTTTTCACATTTTTTTTTATCTTTGTTCTGTCTGACGAGGGTCGTGACCTTTGCCCAGGCCCTCGTCAGCCACAGTCCCTCGACCGCCGTCTCACAGCCTCACCTGGGCAAGGCAATTCTCCTAGCAAGGTGAGCCCTCACCCACAGTCTTGCCAGCTAGCACAAAAAAAAAAAAAAGAACAGAAAAAATAGAAAAAAGAAAATGACAAATATATCATTGGTTATGTCATTTTTTGAAACAATAAGTGCATTTCAAATTCTGATTGGAGATAAAGTTCAGTTCAATTCTTTATTTGAGAAAATGGAGAGCTCTTCAGGATTCTTAATTAAATTTATCTCCTAGATTTTTACTCAAATTTTAAAGTTAAATTAGAATTTTTTTTTCTTCTCAATAAATCTTTAAAGCAAAACAATAATTGGCATCTATAGCCTCTCGGGTACCTTAGATGTACGAGAAAATATTAGGTGGTCCGGGGACACCACGCTGGCATAGTCTCCGGCCAATCAGAGATAGACACGTGGCCATCTGTCAGTCGAGTGGAGCCCTGACAAAGAAAACAGCCCATTCCTTTTGTCATTTAAAAAAAGCAAATTGTTTTAGGCCCGTAGACATTAATTACTCCACAAACTTACTTTTCTCTCTCCTCTCTATTCTCCACAAGGAAGACCAGCGACTTCCTCTCTCCTCCCGCTCGACTCTCTGCTCACTCCTCTCTCCCTGATTTCAAAATTTCAGTTCCCTCTTCGCTCTCTGCTCCATCCCTCGCTTGGCGCTCGTTGGTCTCGCTCGACGCTCCTTGTTTCGGCGCTCGCAAAAGGTTTGGGTCCTCGTCGCTCTCTGCTCCGGCCCTTGCTCGGCTCTCCTTGCTCCGGGGCTCGCTAGACCAAAAGCAAATTGTCACTCGTTCTCTACTCTGGTGCTCGTGAAGGCTAAGGTTGGGTCTCGACGCCGTTCGGGGGTGGCGGCGAGTTGGTGGCTGAGGTCAAGCTCGGGAATTACAGGGGCATCACGATGAACTCGATGAGGAGTTCGACTAGTTCCCGATGAGCCATAGCTTGGAGGTAGTGAGGATGAGGTACGATCGGCTTAGGAGCGTGGCTGGGAGGACAGACCTTGGTCGGTGACATGGCCACTCAGGCGAGCGATTCCTGGCTCTCCTGAGCTGGCGCAACCCAAGGGCGACATTCTTGTTCATTATCTCCTGCCTCTTTGCTTCGGTCGGGTTTTATGCAGCGCCGTTCAGCGTGGTGGTGGCTTTGTGGGGGTTGTACATGTTGCAGCCACCGAAGTTTCGAAGCAAGTTGCCCAGCCGAGCTCTGAGCTTCTTCGGGAGATTGCCCACAAAGGCTGATAGCTTGTTGTATTAAAGCATATAATCTAATGGAACTATTAGGTAATTTGGGGATGAAGTCTGAGTATAATAAGGTTGGTTCTTTTTGTGATAGTCATTGATGTCTAGATGGTAAAAATGGTGGTATTGTTTGGTTAGTGGGGGATTTAATGTGGTTTTCATGGGAGCGTTTTGTATGTAATCTGGAGATAAACTCAAGATTTTTGCCTCCTGTGGAATTTAAGCAGTTTCCTTTAAATGATATGTTGGTGTTATTGTTCTTCTCTTTTCAAGTCTAGGGTAGTTATTTCCATTAAACATTTCTGAGAGACCAACCCTCGATTCTCATTTTATTACGATTTTTTTGTAACTCTTCCACAAAATGTCGGAAGTTTTATTCCGGAGAGATCCTTGGAAACAACCTTCTTAGTTTGCCTTATATTGTTGTTCTAATCCTGAGAGCTACATTGTCCATGCTACACAACACAATTGTTTTCCTTTTTCTTTTTGGCTCAAATTGGCAGATGTTACCCATTGATGGGTGTGAAATATAGTGATTATAGTTAATAACCAATTTGCAATTGAATCCCCATCCAAAAGAAGGTGGAACAAATGCTCGATTTTACAAGTGATGAGAAAAAATGACTCGATTTCCATTGATTTCCAGCTTACATCGGATCGTTTTCTTTTTGCTATGCAGGAATTACCTTCAATTTTGAGGACTCAATGTTCAATGATGTTAAGAACTTGATCTGTTCCACTTATTCACCATCAGACTCCAATAATTGGACGTGCAAAGAATGTGAAACCAATGTATGGATTATCACAAAACATGAGGACAATTACAACAAGGGCCTATGGCCATGGTGATCTAACACATTCAGATGTTCAGGAATAGTCTTTCCAACTGCGGATACATACAAGCACTCCCACACGTAAGCTTGCAGAGAGAGAGAGAGAGAGAGAGAGAGAGATCACATTTTCTTTTTGCAAGAGAAATAGTAAGAGGCAAGGTGTGGATTTGTGCGGTGAGGAAGACCAGTTCGAGCTCCCAAAGCTTGGCAGTTGACTCAGTCATGCCATTGCCCTGCCAACTAGCATAATCAATGGCAGGACATGCCTCAACAGCTGAAATCCTTGTGATCATTCGACATACAAACATGGCTCATCAAGTGATGCCATAACAAGTTCAAATTCAATCAACTCAGTTTAATTTTTCCATCTTAAAAGTGATTGGAAAAAGGGTAAAATAAATCAAGACTTCCAACATATTTCAGTGTTTGATTGGGCATGGCAGAGACGTAGAACCAAGAAAACAATTACAATAATGCATATTTCAATGCTCTTCCTGCTAAGAGCAGCAGCCCCACAAGAAACTTGCTTCAAGCTCCACAACTCACTTTCATTGGCACACTTCACAGTCCTAATCAGAACAATCAATATCGGCGGAACCACAGGGAAATGGGAAACTCCATTCCTATCAATGACCTTGACCACCTCGTTGATATCGAACCTCCTCATCACAACCATAGTAGACCCCAACGACAACAGTCCCAAGACAAAGAGCGACATGCCACAGTAACAGCAAGAACAGCAAGGAAAGACTGAAATCTCAAAAAATAAGAACTGCTATGTCAGTGTTAACGAACTTCTCACTCAGCCAGTGAAATAAACTTGTAATCACAAATTTGGAATTACACAATCCTTTGCTTTTGCTATAGTAAGCGCCAGAGCAAGGAGCACCGAGCGAGACCCAACCTTAGCCTTCACGAGCACTGGAGTAGAGAGCGAGTGACGATTTGCTTTTGGTCTAGCGAGCGCCGGAGCAAGGAGAGCCGAGCGAGGGCCGGAGCAGAGCGCAGAGTGAGGAGGGACCCAGCCGAAGCAAGGAGGGCCGAGCGAGGGCCAGAGCAGAGAGCGAAGAGGGAACTGAAATTTTGAAATCAGGGAGAAAGGAGTGAGCAGAGAGTCGAGCGGAGGAGAGAGGGAGTCGTTGGTCTTCCTTGTGGAGAATAGGGAGGAGAGAGAAAAGTAAGTCTATAGAGTAATTAATGTCTATGGGCCTAAAACAATTTGCTTTTTTTAAATGAAAAAAGCAATGAGCTATTTTCTTTTGTCAGGGCTTCACTCGGCTGACAGATGGCCACATGTCTATCTCTGATTGGCCGGGGACCACGCCAGCGTGGTGTCCCCGGACCACCTAATATTTTCTCTGGATGTACCATGCAACATTACGGCCTGCTCGAGGGATGCGCGGGAGTTACTGGTACAGACAGCTTCACATCAGCTGCTCCCTTCGCTCACGTCAGGCAACTGCGAAGACGAGCTTGAAGCCTTCTTGTTTGGAGCCAACATCACCGTCGTCGTCATCTTCATCGCCGGAAAAGATCAGACCAAAACGAAAGTCTCCGGCCGTCTCGGGAGTCCCCGCTGTCATCAAATGGAACATGGCCATAACTTCCCATATGCGCAGTGGGCAATGCGAGGCCGCTCTGAGGATCTTCAACTCGATGCCCTGTCGGAGCACCATCTCTTACAATGCCATGATCTCTGGGTACTTGCAGAATGACAAGTTCAATCTCGCCAGGCAAGTGTTTGACGGAATGCCCGAGACCGCGAGAGATTTGGTTTCGTGGAATCTGATGATCTCTGGGTATGTGAAGAATAGGGACCTTTTTGCTGCTCGGGCGCTGTTTGAGCGAATGCCCGTGAGGGATGTAGTCTCTTGGAATGCGATGTTGTCAGGTTATGCCCAGTATGGGTACGTTGATGAGGCACGGGAGATATTTAATGAGAACCCGACTAAGGATGTGGTGTCGTGGAACGGGTTGCTCGCGGCATACGTACAGAACGGAAGGCTGGAGGAGGCGCAGAGGTTGTTTGAGTCGAAGACAGATTGGGAGGTGGTACCTTGGAATTGTTTGATGGCTGGGTATGTGAAGAAGAAGCGGTTTGTTGATGCAAGAAATCTTTTTGATAGGATGCCGGTTAAAGATGAAGTTTCATGGAATACCATGATTACCGGTTATGCACAGAATGGTGAGTTGTCTGAAGCAAGGAGACTGTTTGAGGAGTCACCGACTAAGGATGTTTTTGCATGGACAGCAATCTTGTCTGGTTATGTGCAGAATGGATTGTTGGATGAAGCAAGAAGGATTTTCGATGAGATGCCAGAAAAGAATACAGTTTCTTGGAATGCAATGATTGCTGGTTATGTTCATTATAAGAAAATAGACATTGCAAAGGAGTTATTCGAGGCAATGCCTTGTCGAAATATTGGTTCATGGAATACAATGATCACATGCTATTCGCAAAGCGGCAATATTTCTCAAGCTAGAAGTTTGTTTGATGAGATGCCTCAGCGTGACTGCATCTCCTGGGCAGCCATTATTGCTGGTTATGCTCAAACTGGTCTTTGCGAGGAGGCTTTACATCAATTTGTAGAGATGAACAGAGCTGGAGAAACATTAAATAGGTCGGCTTTTACGTGTTCATTGAGTGCATGTGCTGATATTGCTGCCTTGGAGTTGGGAAAGCAAATGCATAACCGAATAGTTAAGGCGGGATATGCGTCTCGGTGGTTTGTGGGGAATGCACTTTTGTCAATGTATTGCAAGTGTGGAAGCATAGAAGAGGCTTATGATGCATTTCAAGATATAAGAGACAAGGATGTTGTCTCGTGGAATACCATGATTGCTGGTTATGCAAGGCATGGATTTGGAAAAGAAGCTTTGGTGATCTTTGAGTCAATGCAGGCAGCGGGCATCAAACCAGACGATGTGACGATGGTAAATGTCTACTTGCCCTTTTCTTTCAGCTTAGTTGAGTTGCTTTCTTGTGTAAAAATGATCATTTGTTGGGAGTTATGGAAAGCAATTTGCCAATGGAGAGAGAAGAAAAACGCTGCGAGTTCTGTAGTTAGCCTCTCCAGTGCTACTGCTTATTGGAAGTTAGTTCCACTGAGATAATTATCATATATCAGTAACCATATGCTTTCTTGATCCCAAATTGATTTGCTTGGTAAGTTTTATATCAACGACGGACTTTGGAGGCAAAAGAGAGAGCAAGCAGAAAGGATTCAATATTAGTGTTCTCCGTAGTTAGGTTCACCTTCACGATGATGATTCTATATTCAGAGTGAGACTTGTTGAAAACGTACGTTCAGTCGTAATGATAAAGTTAAAAGTAAAGTTTCTTTTATTTTGCTACTTTGGTTCTGCATGCACTGTGTATCTTCCCTTATATACACCTTCAAATCCATGATGAAGGTGGGTTTCACAATGAACTTCTTACACGTTCTTTCTTGAGTACATTCACTGAAGATTTTCTAATGGTCAATTGGCACCTTCAAATGAGCTTTTACCTAGAGTTATTTACGTCTTTAAATTGTAGGCATAGTAACTTTAGGTTTGATGGTTATTAGCCTCATGTTACATTTGAAGCCTGTAACGTCTCTACCTAATATCCTAGTGGTGTCTTTCAGGTTGGTGTGTTGTCTGCTTGTGCCCATAATGGCTTAGTCAAGAGAGGGATGAAATACTTCCATACGATGTATGAGGATTACGGTATAACAGCAAATGACAAGCATTACACTTGCATGATTGATCTTCTTGGTCGATCTGGACAGCTGGTTGAGGCGGTTAAGTTGATGAAAAAAATGCCTTTTGAGCCTGATGCTGCAACATGGGGTGCTCTACTAGGTGCAAGCAGGATTCATGGCAACACTAAATTAGGTGAGAAAGCTGCAGAGATGATTTTTGAGAAGCAACCTGAGAATTCTGGCATGTACGTGCTCCTCTCAAACTTATATGCAGCGTCTGGCAGATGGGATGATGTGGGTAGATTGAGATTGAAGATGAGGAACAACGGTGTAAAGAAAGTACCTGGTTATAGTTGGATTGAAGTCCAGAACAAGATCCATACATTTTCTGTTGGTGACCCTTTCCACCCGGAAAAGGATAGAATATATGCCTTTCTAGAAGAGTTAGATTTGAAAATAAAGCTTGCAGGGTATGTTTCATCAACCAAGTTGGTTTTGCACGACGTGGAAGAAGAGGAGAAGGAGCAGATGCTAAAGTATCATAGCGAAAGGTTGGCAGTAGCATTTGGCATCTTGTCGGTTCCTGCTGGTAGACCAATCCGAGTGATCAAGAACCTAAGAGTTTGTGGGGACTGCCACAATGCAATAAAATGCATCTCGAAAATTGTAGACAGATTGATAATCTTAAGAGATAATCACCGTTTTCACCACTTTAGTGGGGGTTCATGTTCTTGTGGGGATTATTGGTGAGATCAAGGAGAAATTTGGTGGAAAGTTAAATATGCCATTAGACATTTTTATAAGTCGAAACAGATTTGGCTACACTGTTGGGAACTTTGTAGGCTGGAAAAGGGAAAAATAGAGAGACATGGGCTATTTTTTCCAGCAACACTGGGTCTAACTTGCAGTTATAATTGATCTCTGTGGGCTTTTTCAGCAGTTGATGGGAAGAAGGATATCCTTAAGTATATTGCGTGCTTCCATTCCTCGGGACTCATCTTCCCGGCAATTGCTTGGCCATCAGTTTTGAGAGGAAGAGGCAAGCCTTTGCACTCTTTAATCATTTCAACAAGCTCTGGGATATCATCTGCAGCTTCTATAGTTTCTCCACCTACATGCTGCTTAAACAATTCAAGTGCCTTTTCTAGGGGCAAAGGTGGCACCTTCTGTCTCTTGTTTGCTTTCGTCTAAAAGCACACTTAGTCAGATCTGGTCATGCAGACGAGCTTTGATTCTTTCTCATTCAGTGGAGGAATCCCTATATTCTTACAAGCATACATCATCTAAAAAGAGCAAGAACTTTTTAGTTTGAACAGCTCTTGGGTTTGAATCCGTCGTTTCCCATACACCACTGGCAATCTAAAACTTTTTCCAGATAGCTTTCTGGATTTTCTCCGCCGTGGCACCTTCCTCGGACATGACGGTCCAAACAATGGGACCATAGTTGTGGTTGGACTGCAGGAACTGGTTATGGATCCTCATCAGCAGGGTGGACTTTCTGACTCCACCCATTGCATGTATCCCAGTCACTCTCATGCTCCCGCTCTCATCTTCCACCCAACTCAAGATCTCCTTGAACATTGCTTCGGTCCCCACGTACTTCTCCATTTGGTATATCCTCCAATGGAGGATGAGCAGACAAGTCTGGGACGACATTGAAGCTGGGACCCTTATCCACGAGTTCTTTCACTTCATTCTGCTTTGTCTCAACCAACTTGCCAAGCTTGTAGCTGGACACACGGTTCTTTGGACAGTGACTTCCCATACACTACTTCCTAATCTCTCCATCACCTTTTGACAGAATGTCATTTACTTTCTTCATGATAGCCTCCGCGCTTTTGATCCACCGATTCTCATCATCTCTGATTCTCTGCTGTTGCTGCTCGGTGACCTCAGCTTTGTCTTCACATCACTGTAGAGATTACCGAGTTGGTCCTTGTCTCTCCCCAAGATCTTGAGAGTCTCTTGAAGGTCCATGCAGTAGGAGAGGCATGCTTGGAACTGCAATCCCATAAATTTGGGAGTATCTCCAAGTGTACTCACTAAATCTACGGTGAAACAGGAGAGTTACGCACTTAATTACACAGTACATGAAGTTTATTACAATGAAAGGATAAAGAAGCTGGGTTTTTGTGTTTGTGTTTGTGGCATCAACTCCGAATACTTGTTGCCTGAATAATGGAACCCCGAGGTCCTATAGTCTTCATGTGGTGTGGGCTGAATTATTGCACAGCTCGACTAATATCTCTGTAAGACAGCTGATCAATCAATGCTGTTTTTCTCCTTGAACGTCAATCATGGGGACCCCCTGTTTTTTCTCCATTGTAAGATTAGGCGAGAAACTAGAGCAAATTGTAGGTGCTTTTGGAAGCAACCATCACATGTTAAGTGATGCAAATTTTGGAAAAATTGTCAAAAACAGTCCTAAACATATTGCACTTTTACCGATTTAATTCTAAACTTTTCAATTTTTGCCGATTCAGTCCTAAACCTTTTTATGATTTGCGAAAGATTTAGGACTAAATCGGCAAATCATAAAAATATTTAGGATTAAATCGGTAAAATTGCAATAAATTTAAGATTTTTTTGACAATTTTTCCCGCAAATTTTCATATTTTCTTCTGATGGATGGGAAAGTCCTACTCTCTAAGCACCTAGAAGCTTTCTCGAGAGTAGAGAGTAGAATTGTTTGCAGATTTCAGTAAAATACGAGTAGACATCTACATTAAACCTAATGAATGATAACTACGGATAAAGTACAATGCAATACCTTATTTTCTTTCAAAATGACGATACTTTACATGAAATGTTGGTTTGGATGGACGAAAACGCCACATCCCAAGAGATAAAGAGTCTCTCATACTAAGTGATCCATAGTTACACGAAAATTACTTGCCAACATTATCAATTGTTTGAATGTTGGATCACACATCAAATTTTTTTTTATATGTGATCAGTGCTAAAATGTGTAAAAGAATTGCAATAAAATAATACGAAAAAAGAGAACGCCAGGGAAGGAGGGAGGGAAGGAAGGGGAGGAAGGGAGGGAGGAAGAGAGAGTAAGTAAAATTCTTTATAGGTTGTCAAGGCTTGATGTTCACAACAGTCACTTGTTTTGATGCTCAAATTGGAGTGGAACAACAGAAAATTGCCTGGACAGTTTTGCTTAAAATGGAAACTAATATGCTTTTGCCGCAAGACGCAATCAAGCTACAAGTTTAATAAGCAGTATGGCACGTGACAAAACAACATTAGTATAATGCAAGCAAATGGTGTTCTCACCTCTCAAGTATAAGCATATTTTCCAAAGATAAAATATATAAAACAAAATGATTCACAGCGAAAATTCATTATTTGCCAATGAATTATATGACATGATTCGAAACTGAATCGAAGTACTATCATACAGGATGATAATGAGCTTTGATAATACGTAACACCTAATCTTCAACTGTGGACAGATCACACCACCAGAGAAGCTAAAATCAAGTTCATGTTGGCTTGCACTATAAATGGGAAAAAATGTAGGTGTGAGAGTAGAATCCAAATCCACCAATCTCCTCAGTACTTCGACATAATTTTCCTGAACAGTTCTTTTGGTGCTGCAGACAAATAGCAAACACATAATGAAGAAAGAAAGCAGAAAATAAGATGGAAGTCCAAGCTCATGCAATAAGCTACATATTGATATGCTTATAGTGGATAGCTTACCAGGTAGCCCCGTATACCTCTCATATTGCCCATACGCCTGTCCAATGAACATCTCCATGCCCGAAACAATGGTCGCTCCACATTCTTCAGCTTCCCTCAAAAGTCTGGTCATTTTGGGGGTGTACACAGCATCAAAGACTAGTGAATAATGCTTCAGAGCATGCTGCAGAGAGACAGAAACCAACTTCAATTTGTTTGACAATATGGAATCGCAGTGCAAAAGGAAATCTGACAAGGCAGAACTATTCCAGGGCAAAGACCGGACAATCCAAAGTTAAGGGTTACAAACACATTCAAAGGGTAAAGTACATCAGCTTGTTCTTCTTAGATACCTAAACAAAATATTGAAATTGAAGAAGGCAGATAAGTTGTAGGGGTGAATGAGCACTTAAAAAGAGGCCAACCTTGGGAATTGGAGTTTCATCAATTTTAGGTTGCATCCCAATGGATGTTGTGTTTGCAAGAACCATCCCATCTTCTGGATGGAAATTCTCTAAATCAGCAAGAGATAAGGCATCTCCTCCAATAGTCTCCGCAAGCTCTCTGGCTCGATCTTCAAAAAAGAGAAAAGGGTATAAATCATCATTGTACTGTGTAGAGGATCTATAATGTTCATCTATTCCTTCTCTTCCATGTTGTGGTTTGAGAGGATACTTCCATCATGCACGCAAATTGAAACCATAATATGGCGTCAACACATTGCACCCCGCAATTTCAATGTACTGTGAATGTGGTATGGGATAACCAAGAAATCAGCATACAGAAGCATAGTAGTCAACAGACAACAGAATTAAAAGAGAAAACCAACGAGAACAGGAACCCGTAGAAGTAAAAAGTAGAACACATGCTTCTGACATCAGAGCTTAGCATTCTTCTCTATCCAGTCAGGTCTCTCTCATATTTCGTCAGAAGAAAACAGTGGATATCATATATAATACATATAGGCGATACATTCCTCCAAAGGTTTTGCAGATATGCTGACAAGAAATTGAGTGCCGACAAAAATAAGACATATCTAAAATTGTGGACCTTTACCAAGAAATGTGATGACTCAACAATATAATAGTATATAATGTTGGGTTATAGAATGCTTATGAGCACATGAACCAGAAGGTTTCAGATTCTAATCCTATCCAGTAACATAAGCAGATTGCTGAATTATCCATCAGTGTATAATTCAAGAAGTCATATTGCCATAAGACTTGATTCCTCAAAGTCATGTGAACCAATCGAATAAGAAAATACATTTACCCTAGCTCTACATTTACCCCTTGCAAAAGTAACTCACCGTAGGTGCGGTTGGCAATTGCTACTCTCGCTCCCTTTTCTTTAGCACCATAAGCGAGTGCCTTCCCAGCACCACCAGCACCAATCACGACAAACAACTTGCCATTTAAAGGTGAAGCACCTGCACTGCTCCCATTATGTGAACCTGTCATAGTTAGGGCAATGTCCAATTATGTCAAGAGAACTTGTCATAAGAATACCCTCAACTCATAAATAGAAATTAAACCTCGCAGTCCATCCTCAATTGCAGAAATGGCTCCAACATAATCTGTATTATAACCAAATAACTTGGCATCACTCTGCCTCCTTATTATGCAATTTACAGCCCCAATTGACTGTGAAGTTAGAAGAAGACAGAGTCAATAACGGCATGAAGCTTGAAACCTAGTCATTTTCATATGTAAATAACTCTTCCGACTCATAACGAATTATGCAGCCTGGTTGACTGGGAAAATCGAAGAATTCAAATTTCGAGCCAGGGTTTCATATGATATTATAGTTATGACAACTCGAATACTTTGGCTACGGAACATACATAAATCACTGGTAGCAACTTAGAATCAATACCTTAGCAACTGGATCAACTTCATCACAGCACTTCACTGCAGCCTCCTTGTGAGGAATTGTGCAGCTGTTCATTTTTGCCAGGAAACATCATTGTCTCATCGCAACATTGGACTATCATAGTTACTAATCTCGCATGGGAACCTCATGAAGGAAAGAGTATGACTGTTACTCCATGCACATGCTAGAAACAGCATATAAGATCGACAACATGTTTTAATGTAATTATGCGGGAAAAGAAGAAAAATTCATCCTTTTATATACCTAATAACAAACAGCAATCAAAAAGACTTTTCCGCTAAGGTGGTCGAAGAAGGTTACTTTCTAAAAGGCTAACAACAGACGCAACGACGCCACAACAGACATACAGAGGACAAACCTGAATCCAGCAAAATCAGTGGATGAGTACGTTTGGAGAAAGCTAGCGACATCATCCACCAATAGATGCAAATAAACGCCATTAAAACCAGCTGATTTGAATGCTTGATTATATAAAAGAGGTGATTTGCTGTGGCCAACTGGCTTCCCGATGATACCAAACACTTTGGTATCAGGCCCTATGCTTCTGAAGTTGTACAAATCCAACAGATCCTTGATTGTTGGTTGACCAGGAGCTGATACTTCTCCTGACTCAAGCGTACCAAAGGTGAGAAAACCACCAAACTTTGCACAAAGAACTCGTGAAATCAAACCCCTTTCGCCCATTACAAGACCTATTACTGGAACCTGAAATTTTACAATATCACTTGGAGGGTCTTGGTATTTAAAACAGAAACTTGCCCAGTTACTGTTCAAAGCGAACAAGAATGATTCTTGAATAAAAAATAGGACAAGGATGCAATCAGGTGATAATTTAGAAGATGCAGGAGGTTATGGAACCTATGAGCTTCGCAAAAATAAAGGATATTGGCAGTTACAAATATCGTGACCAAGTTGTCATGTCCATGTCATGAACCAGACAAGTTTATTCATAACATCTGTTGAAGATACTTTACAGATTCAAGGAAGCAAAAGATCTTCTAGTTTCTGCAATTAAGTAAGAATTCTCAATTTCTGACAATTACTTTCAAGATTGTCGCAGATTCTTAGGTACTAGGGAGGGTAATAATATAAGATGGAAAATGTTTAATCCAAGATATTCTACAGACATGAGTAAGAGAACGTCAATATGTTACTGAAGCCAGTGGACATAGTAAGATAGAAAAATTAAAACTGCAACGGATGGTGTCGACACATTATTACCGAAAGATTGAGGTTTGACAACCCATCTGCAATTTATGTGATCTTTTGGACGCATAACATATAAGACTACACTAACATTTGATTAAACTATCCAAAATATGATGTTAACCAGGATTTAAAGTTCTCAGATTCTTGATTTCCTTTGCCATAATTATGATAGCCGACTTTCAAGGCGTGGATATGGTTTCCGTATTCCATGGTCAACAGAACTTGTTTAAGGAAAAGATTAAAAAAAGACTATTCCACTCTGTTTATAAGCCCCACATGTACATGTAATTAGTCATGAACAATGACCTCTATCATGCTACCTGAAACAGCTATTTTATCTACTACATTTTACTGATGATCAGCTTGAGAGTACAGAAGTGTTCTTGATTCTGTGTTGTATTCTTGACCTTTCTAACAGTGGTGAAGGTTTTTCTCTCTTTGTTTCTTAGGCTAAAACTTGATAAGCAAGGTAGCCTCAAATATAGTTAGTTCTGCTTTTGTCAGAGAACATGTGCAAATACAAAGTAATGTTCTGTGATGGCAGCAGACATTGAAACTTGCATCGACATGACTCAGAAAAAAGTCAAGATCTACAGGCGTTGGCAGGCCACATACGCTGCTTACTTGGGAATGCACGGTTATGTGGAACATCCGTGCAACATCAGTAATATCCAAGGCAGTTGTAGCAATCTTCACTATGTCTGCACCTGCTGCTTGGATTCTTGCCACAAGGTTGCCGAGGTCCTCAATAGATGGAGTGTTCTCATAGTTGTGAGAAGAGACTATGACTTTGCACTTCTCCGGCTTTCTTCCTTGTATAGATGCGTTGAACTCACATGCAACCTTCACAAAGTGATTATGTTAGCCCTATAAGGTAGAGTTATATAGATGGAACTCTGATATAACTTGGAAGTGGGTGAATCGACGCAAACTTTCGGTGCTTCTTTCCAATTGGATATTTCTTTCGAAGCAAAATATAAACATTCAACAAAGACCCAAACTCTAGTTATTTCTTGTGTTCTTTTTTAAGGTAGCTACTATAGCAATTTTTTTATTGAAAGTAATGCCATGATTTCAATAATTCTAGAGCATAAGCCAAATTTATAAGACTAACATAAAATTTATCAAACTGGGCAGTAATCTTCAAAGTGTTAACGGCCTCATGACCATATAAGCTTTTATTAACATATTAATCAGAAGAATACCTGAAGCTCGACATCAACATAATCAGCCCCCAACTCCATTGCTAATCGAAGGGTATCCAGTCGAGACTTGTCATCACCATCATACTGGCCACCTTCCCATTTTGGTCTAAGAAAGTACAGAAAAAGCATCAAAAGGCTTCAATATTCTACACAAAGTCACACTGCTCAAATCACACAAAATGTAGAGTATACAGAATCTTCATGAAAAATCCATTCAGAAGGAGTTAATGGCGGACCTGTAAGTGAATAAAATGGGCAAAGCAGAGGCTTTGATCAGGGTTTTCAAATCTTCATGCGGACTGAAATTCTTCAAACTATCCAACCTGATCTCCACAAGGTCAGCCCCACTAGACTTTGCCTTATCCAATTGGGTTACCATCTCTTCAACCGACCCCGCCATTACAGGAGCACATATCAAAGTTGAATTCTTCCTCACGGCTCCACTCTCCATTTCGAGCGGAGCAGAAGAAGTCGCAAGCTGAACCACAATAACCAGAACCAAAAATGGGCAAGAAATATAAAAGCTTTACACTCAGAAAACAAAGTCTACTAACAGGGAATATCCACTAGCCTCTATTCAAATTCAATTTGTTTAAGATGATACAAAATAATGAATAGAAGCAGAACTCAAGAAAGGCGCAGATAAATCAATCAATTGAACACCACGCGCCGTCAGCAACAAATAAATGCAAAAGCACCCCAAGAAACAAGAATTGCACGTAGAGAACCCCTTTGCAATTAGAATTACGCCAATCAGCCAGCTGAAGAAACCGCGAAGTTCGAGACGATGAACAAATCCCAAGACTGGCAAAAGCCCAAAAGGGAAAACCGCAAACTTTATTTTCCCCTTCTGGAGTTAGAAAACCAAAAGATTCATCATGGGTAAGACGGGATAATATCTGTTCATTGCTTCATTGTAGTGGGTAGGGAGATGATGATTACCAGGACGTTGCTGGTGGAGGCCATGGAGGTTGGTGAAGTGTCGACGAGCGGGTAATTAGCAGAAGAACAAGCGATGACAAGTGTGGTGGTCGGTTGGTGAGGGAGAGAGACGGAGACGATCAATGGCCGCTTCCTTGTCGGGACATGGCGTGGATCGGTAGTCAACCCCTTTGGGTCATGGCTTGCTTTCCAATTTGGCAAGCCCAACATACTCTCTCGCTCTCTCTCAAATACAGTGTAGAGACTGGAGTAGGTTACGACAAGAATACAGGATGAACAAGGATGTTGCTACACTAAATTTCCCAAATGTTGGCAAATACTTGCGCAGCGATGCATATAAGACTCATATGTTATTCAAAAGAAGAAGAAGAAGAAGAAGTGAATTCCACATAAATTCGAAGGAGCTGTGATTAATTTGTACCTATTTTTTTCTTGTTAAGTTAAGTAAAATGGGAAATAGATTATGAAAAAAGTCAAAATGAAAAGGAAGGAAAATAGGCGAATTAAAACTGTAATGTGCTTTTCTTCTTTGGGCGTGAGTTTTTTTTTTTTTTTTGGTTCGAATTTGGGTGTGAGTTGAGAAGGAACAAAATAAACTAGTAGAAGAAAATAACCTTTGACTTATTCATGCTGCATACAGAAAGCAAGGTCATTGGGGAGGCTAATTGAGATTATGCCAACTAAGCAAATTGCTAATAGGATAGCTTAAGCTTCTATCTGTATGGGTGCAACAACAAAGTAAACACACATACAAAAAAAAAAAAAAATAGAGTGAGAATCAAATTAATGAATTAGTGGACTTTTGCTCTTCCAACAGGTACCTAAGTTTATTACGGACATCTAATATTTTTTGGTCTTGTAAACAAAGTAAATGGCAGTTTTTTGCCTAAGTTTTTTTTTTTTTTTTGGCCCAAAAAAAGGTGTTCAATGGTAGAATTTTTGGCATTTATGACACACCAATTAAGATTACTGACATAAGCAACAGCCAAAGACAGTTCTTTTCTTGCAGAGCTTTATTTATTTTTTTACATTTTCGCAATTCATAACACACTATGTTGCTACAAAAGTCAACATTTTTTGGAGGTTGAAAGAACAGTATAATCATATGTCAGCATCAAAACTATTATATGGTTTCTCTCGCAGGCTCTAGGAAGGCAAGAATGGCTTTGAGCGTTAATAGGGTGAATGGTAACTATTATGGAGTAAGATTTCTATTTCAAAATCATTTTTGGAGTAGAATTGTGTTTGTTAACGTAATTTCACTATTCTATTTCTGTAGCACTTTTTTCACTTTTAAAGTAAAAATGCATTTGTTAAAACTTCTTCTTTTTACTTTAGAACTCATTTTCTCTTTCAAAATAAGTTTTGAGCAAAAAAAAAAAAAAATTTTACTTTTCCCTGCATAATAAGTTTTGCCAATTGAATCTTAAATATTTTACATTTGTACTAATTTAGTCCATTTAGCCGATCGGCACTAACGTGACGTGGCGCGCCGATCGATAAAAATAATAATTTTATTTTTTTTATTTTTTCCTTCTTGCTTATAAGTGTGGCCGACGAGGGTCGCGAAGCCCTTGCCGGCCACCCGCGATCTACCAAAAAAATAATATTTTTTTATTTTTTTCTTCTTACTTAGAAGTGT
>BCNH02000010.1:1674829-1698538 GCA_001662345.2 Metrosideros polymorpha var. glaberrima
ATATATATATAACAGAAATAAAAGAGACAGTCCAACGCACGAGGTAGGTCTGGCACTGTCTTCCTCGGACTTTCCGCTCTCAAGTCGCCCTCCCAGTCCGATCAGATCACCTTCTCAAGCCGTAAGATTTCCTCTCTCATTTGATTACTTTTCACTTGATTTTCCATAGCTTTTGACCACATCTTTTACCCTTTTCTTGTGGGTGGATTTCGCTTTTTGCGAATCTCTTCGGGGTTGGTTTTTTACGTCACTTTTTGGACACCATCCTGAGGGAAAGGAAGGAGAAGGGAAAAGGGAAAAATCTTAACTTGATTGATATGAACTGATCGATGAGTTATGACAGCTGATCGTTTTGTTTTCTTGAGCTGATGTGACTTGAAGCATTGCATCATCAGACGGTGGTTTTCTGGGCGCTCTGTTTAAGCTTGTTGTTCTGGGTGTTGAGGAACTATGCTGTGTTTTTTTGGTGGTGATCTTGTTAAAACATAAGAAAATATTGCCTTTGGAAATGTAATTAATTGATAGTCTGTCAACTACTTGCAATGGTCTCGTAATTGATTGACAATCTGGGCACCGTCGGCAATTCATTTTCCCCAGTGGAAATACTTGGTTTTCTTCTTGTTGGTTCACGTTTAAAGCTCGAGTTTTTCTTTGTTGAATGTATTTTCTGTCCATACGGTGACAGTAAGCATCGCAGGTGCGCGATTGAGGCGTGATGCTCGTGCAATTTGTGGTTGGCTTGATGACCAATTGTTGTGGTCATTTGGGTTGACAAGTTGATCATTGACTGCACCGGCAAGGATTCTGATATCTTTATGTGCATTATATCTGCCTGAAGGATGAAGTTATTATATTTCGATTACAAACACTACTTGGTTAATTTTTGAGCTTGACTTGCTTTTGAACTTCAAGTTTTATTAGAATGCTAGTGGGGCAGAGTTGACGTAGCTACTTGAATTGAACTCATGAGTCATGACTGCCTGTTTGTTTGTCTACGTCTTTGTCCATACTTGTCATGCTTTCATTTGCAAATTTAGGCAATCTTATTGGAAACTAGAGAAGCCCATTCACTTTAGTTGCTTTCTTCTTTGATATTTGAAATTTGCGAGACAAGACTGATGTTGTGAAATGGTGATGTGGTTTTCCTAAAGAACTCTTCAACTCATTTCTCTTGCAGGAAAAGATGTGCTTGTCGTTGCTTCTACATAGAAAGAAGTATTTGAGTGTCGAAGTGTATTGAACATCAACCTGTAGAGTAACGCATTGTCCTACCCAGTATGGTTTTCTTAAAATTTGAATTCCTGCTATTAGCTGAAGCTTGGTCGGGAATTTGATTTAAACATTCTAAAAGTTCCTTGCTTGAACTACGAAGGAACTGCTATTATTCTGTTCTTTTTCCTGTTCATTGGTAATTATTTGAAGCTCCTGAGCGAACCTGACAGCCATGAAGGCATGTTCTTTACATTATAATGCTCACTTTGTACCTTTTATCACTTGGTCTGTCCTCAGGACCAGATATGTCAACTGTGAGGCTTCCCACATATTGCACACTCAAATGCGCACTCCCAGACAGACCCTCTACCTTCCTTAAAAGCCCAAGCTCCTTAGCTTCCACAAGGAGTGTCATGAAAGCCTTTGGCTTGAAGTCTTCTGCCTCCTTCAGAGTATCCGCAATGGCCGTGCACAAAGTGAAGCTGATCGGACCAAATGGGGAAGAGAACGAGTTCGACGCCCCAGATGACCAGTACATCCTGGACTCCGCTGAGAATGCCGGGCTCGAGCTTCCTTATTCATGCAGAGCCGGGGCGTGCTCGACCTGCGCGGGCCAGATGGTCTCAGGAGAGGTGGACCAATCGGACGGCTCCTTTCTCGATGAGAAGCAGATGGAGAAGGGCTATGTGCTGACCTGCATCTCGTACCCAAGAGCCGATTGCATGATCCATACCCACAAGGAAGGTGATCTTTATTGATCAAGTTCAAGAACTGCAATGCTTGTCATTGTTGTCTTTTGGAATGAGAATTTGTGCCTGAATAGGGTTCTGGTCACAACCTGAGCTTTATTTTTTTGAACCACAACCTGAGCTTTATTGACTCGGCGCTTTCTTAGTGTTTTTGCAGTGACAGCTCTTGTTCCAAATTAGTCTTTTAGCCTGTGTTAGACTTGAAATCAGACATTAGTTTTAAGGGTTCAGCCCATGAGTATTGTTCTTAGATAGTAATTTTTCTTGATGGTTCTCATGATTTCGTGATAATTCTGTCTTTGCAAGAAGTGGGAAATTGCAATACAAACAACAGGAGGGTTACCAACAGATGAACAAAAGAGTATAAAACGGATAGCCTTAGACAATATTGGACGTAACATCACTACTGATCAGAAAGTCACCCGAGTGCTTGCCCATCTCATTATCAACATTCCACAGACAAGCACTCTCTCACTAAGTTTCATATACGTATCATTACACCACATATCTTTTACGTATAGGCCATATTTTCGCAACACGATGGGTTTATGACTAATGGTATATAAAATTGAACAGCTACCTCAAAACGTAATGCCACGTTAATCAGAATGGGCAAAGAATGGATTAGGATGAGACCCAAAGGCCTCTGGGGAAAAGGCGGCCTTTGTGTATAAGTCATTTGCCTAACATTATCTCGATCAGATTCTCTGAAGGTAGTTGTTGACGAGTGGTCCCTGACGAGTGTTCCAAGGGTACTAGCCAAGCAACCAATTTCAAAGAACTTTACAGTTTTCAATGCACTGTCCTCATATCACTGTAAAATCAATACCTTGAAATTGAATAATTTCAAATAAATTATACTTTGCGTGCCCCAGAGGCGCACCATAGCAATATTCTACCTTGAAAAGTGGAAGCACTTATTTGAAAAGGCACATTTTTGTGGCCCATAGAAAAGAATTTCCAAGTGCTCACCTTCTAGTTGCCAACGGGGGAAGGCCAGCCACTTCCAAATATTCTGGTCCCATAAAATCATGGACGTGTGTTCTTCTTTTCTCAATTCTGATAAGATATTCGAAGACAAAAGTTGCACTTAAAGTCATGTTTCTCTTGTTTCGCAAAACTTCTTTGCTTTTCGATTACCGTGTACGAGGTGTGCTTGTTTACATGAGTCTAGACTAGGTGGAAGAGGGACATCCTTAGGAGGACATTGGACGACAAGAAGCAGCCTTTGTGGAAAAGGATCATAAGAAAGAGAAAAAAAATGACAGGATGGCTTCTCATTTTCCTCTCCTTCCTATATATTTTGGCATCTTTCTCTCCTTCAGTGACATCTGCAGCAGGTAATCCTTTTCTTACTCCTGTGTTTGTCTTGGTACTGTTCTTTTTCTTGCGAAAAAGGCCTTCTATTTCGGGTCCTTTTGAACCTTGAACTATGACTTTCAGGAGTTATTGTTTTGATGAACTCCGTGATTACATATCGACAATAACACACAAAAGGAGGTATAGGATACATTTTGATTTGTAGCTGGGCTACTTCTGATGAGTTTCTTGTCTTCCATTTATAGGGACATCTAGGATTTTAAGAACCCCAAGAAAAAATGAAACAGTCGTTAAGAAACCTTATCCAGAGTGTCATAAATGCCCATTGCCAATTGCATATGTTGCTTAAGAGATAGGCTGGTGTTTCGATTGTACGGAAACTTCTTAAGTCGACCCCTCTGTTGTTCGCTTGAAGGCCAAAAGCATGTCAGAATTTTATCTGCTTTGAAGCTTCTAATTGTTATAATCTGTCGATTAGTAATGCCTGCGTAAGATTAGGCACTACCAGTCATGCATTGGCAACTCTTATTGGCATTTTCTCACTCAGAAATGCGGTTGTATTTAATAGTGATCTCTGGTTGGATAAATGTCCTTTGTCTTGCCACAGAATAAGAGCATTTAGGAAACCGGCAAATTTAGAAGGATGATAATCGTGCCCATGTTATCTTCTTCAGAACAACAATTTTCAAGGGTTAATTGACGCCCGAAACATCGGAAACTGCTGATAAGAGCATTGAAGAAATACCAACAAATTGAGCGCAGTTATGATCTATCTTGTTCAGACCCTTCTTCTGTTTACTTTGACATTGCTATTGCTTCCTTCATCTTGTTCCTTTCTTGTAGCTTCAGCTACCCTACAGTTAGCTTTGTTTATCAAATTCTTGGTAAAGCTTTAAAACTTGACATTAGCAACAAGTCTTTTACCATTTGGAAAGAGAATTTATTCTGACATATCCGTTGTCTCCCACCTGAAAGGGCATAGGTTCTTGTGATGATCTTTTTTGGTGTGTATACGATGATATCCGAATCGTTCGCACTAAAAAGATTCTCGCAAGATTGACGTATTAAAGCTTGAAAACAATTGGCTTCACCAACAAGACAGGTTGCTTACGACTTCATGGATCCTAATCCTTTCCTTGAATCCCTTCAAATAAATGACCCAAGATCGTTTCTATTTCAGCTCAATGAATTAGCAGGACCAAGGAGTTTAGATAAAGAAATCGATCATGTTGTAGGATAGTTCAAGCTTGACATTTTTCCTTAATGCACTCAACCATTTTAATGATCAGAGAGCAACTGCACTTTCTTTCTTCTTTTTTTGGTTACTCAGTTTGCTCAATAACTTGAAAGTGATGACCAGTTGACAATAGCTAAGTCAGACAATGGTTGCTTGAATGCATGTTCGATGCTCACTGCTTTTCATCTTTAATGACCCTCATAGTCTCTTGCAGACTTGTTGCAGAAACCCGACTCACCAGACAGACGACTGAATGGAAAAGGGAGGAACGACATAAAGCACAGCACCAACTTCGCCCGTGGCATTCCGCATAGTGGCTCTGCTAGAGGCAGCACACATGGAGGGGGCGAGGGCGGGACTAACGGCGAATCAGGATCATCATCTCCCAAAGGCGGTGCAGCTGTGATCCCCATATATGCTGGTGCCGGTGCTGCTGCTAACAATAACCACCACCAGGGCGTCCACCATGGTTCCGGCGCCTGCATCCAGAGCGGTGTGCGAGTCCACGCTCTCATTGCAGCCGTAGTGGCCCTCTGCTGTGTGTACACACAGAATGTTTGCATTTGATCGCGCGAACTTTACTATATATCTTGTGTACATTGAAATAGTAACTTAATAATCTGCAATAAATGCAAATGTGTAGCCTCTTCCCACTTTGATTGGCCTCTTATTTTGTTGATGGATGATTGCTTCATGGAGAATGACAAGAACGAAGAAATGTGTGGTGTAGCTTTTAATGGAGGTATTTTCATGGATTATGGCAGTGATGAAGTTGAAAAGAAACCATTATTCTGATGTAAAAATATGTAGGCGACGTCCCTGATTATAGTATTCAACGATTCAAAAGTCAACAAGGAGAGAGAGGCGCAAGCTTTGCGTGTCCAAGTTTTGCCATCTGTCTTTCCTGTTCTTCTTCTTTGCGGGTCCGAGTTTGCCATCTCTGTCTCTCCTGCTGCTCTTCTTCTTCTTCTTCTTCTTCTTCTCTCTTATTTAAACAGCAAGAAGTGAGAGACCCAACAACGTTCAAGAATCCATACAGCTCGAGTGAGTCGATCGAAGGGGGACTGTGCGTGTCGTGATCGTGTTGCGTGCTGTTTGTGTCGTAGGAGCGGCAATGCAAGGTCCGTACGACCAGGAAACCAAGAGATACGTCGACGTGCGGCCTCAGTATCCCGACCAGTGGTTCTCCAAGCTCTCTGCTTTGACCTCCCGCCACGCCTTGGCTTGGGACGTCGGCACCGGCAACGGCCAAGCCGCCGTCAGGGTCTCTCTCTCTCTCTCTCTCTCTCTCTCTCTCTCATGTGATCGTGCTTCTATCCTTCGATGTCAGTCATGATGTCCAAGGGATTTCGATTGATTTCTTCAAATTAGACTGAGGTTGATTCTGTGATTCTGACGTTCCCGACGAGGCGAGAGTTCTTTGGGTGAGGACGATACCGGCCTCTCGATCGATTCGTTGAGTCTGAATTCATGGTGAGCTCTAGCAGGAGACACATGTTGGGAATTCCGACACTCTCGTGGCTGTTTCCTTCAATCAGTACTGGAAGTAATAGTGGCAGATTGGGTACAAATGCAATTGCTGCTGGGATCAACAATTGCAGATGCAGTGTGCTCATTATCTGCCTGATGCTAACAGCTGAGTTCACTAGCTCTCTGAATGAGTCTTCCCTGGAAGATCCAAAAAAAAAGAGAAGAAAGATTTTCATGAGTCCATAGATGGAAGAGGTTTCCCAAATAAGGAATTTCGCATGAACTGGGTTGTTCGTTTTGGATTCAACATTGGGAATGCTCAGTAGCTTCATTAGCGCGATATGCCATGAGTAGTTCCTGTGACTGAAAATAAGAAATTTTGGGTAAATTGGGCGGTTCCCTTAAGGTTTTTTTGACGTTGAGGTTACTCGGTAGTTCATACGTGCAATAGGCCATGTTCTGTGTTGTCAACTTCTGATGAAGTATCTGTGCTCTAGGCTGCTCTTTCATCGCACTTACCGCGTGAAGGTGGTCACGATTTGTAGTACGAAGGATCATTATTAAGGAGGATGCATTTCCTGACTGGTTAGCATCGACGAACGGTTTGTCAAACGATCATGAACTCGTGAGATGGCCAAATTGACTTAGCAATGAGGCGCGCCTCTCGATTTGTTCGGACCTTGCTGCCTGTTTTCAATGTCTGGCTGTCTGCATGGAGTCTCCAGACCAATGTCTTTGCTTTGTGTCTACCCTAAGCTCTGGACAGCTCTTTGTTCAGTCCTTTGCATCCTCGATTACAATTTTTGTCTCGATATATACGAACTGTTGTGAAGAGTTAAACAGAAGTTTCTGTCTTTTGCAGGTCGCAGAGCATTATGAGCGAGTGGTTGCAACTGACATAAGTGAACCCATGCTGAAGCAGGGGATCCCACACCCTCGAGTTCAGTACCTATACACACCGTCATCCTTGTCCATAGATGAAACGGTGGCAATGCTCGGAGGCGAGGACTCGGTCGATTTGATCACAGTGGCTACTGCCATCCATTGGTTCGACATCCCAAGGTTCTACTCCATTGCCAAACGGGTCCTCCGCAAGCCCGGGGGTGTCATCACTGTTTGGACCTACACCGACATAATTGGAGTCAATCCTGAAGTCGAACAGGTGTCAAGACGTCTGCGCGAAGCCTGTAAGTCGTATTGGAAGCCAGGAGTGCAGTACGTGTTCGAAGAGTATCGGAACCTTCCGTTTCCGTTTGAGAGCGTGGGCTTAGGTTGCGAAGGACAGCCCGTTCAGATAGATATGCCAAGGGAAATGAGTTTCGAGACATTTCTGAGTGTGCAGAGGACCTCGTCGGCAGTAGCGACGGCCAAGCAGAATGGTGTGGACCTGTTGACTGATGATGTTGTGAAAGAGTTTGAGACTGCTTGGGGCGGATCTGATGTGGTCAGAACTGTCAATTACAAGGTTTTCATGCTCGCCGGAACCATGAAAGCTTGAACGATCTTTGTTTTTTGGTGCTCTGGGGAGCTCGTTACCGATAAAATCTGCCTAGATTACAGCTCCATTTAGCAACATTTTGGTGAGAATAATGTTCCAGAGTCGGGGAATATGCATCAGCAGCAGCATTTACTTGTAGATGCTCCTCCTCAGAACAAACTTGTCGTAATGTCAATTTCTCCTGCAATTGCAATGACTTTATGTTTGGATTAATAACATATGCAGTTTACTGCCTAAGTGCCAAGTTGTCTTTTAAGTGATCTTCGGGCATAAGTTCTCATGAAGTTCAGCTTCTCATGTGTATGTAGAGTTCATCATTTAGTAGTCTCAGAAAATAATGTACAAGCCAGGGGAAGATGATTACAGCCACAACCGTTCCAGTAACCCATGAACAAGTAATGGTCACAGAAAACCAGGTACTTGTCGTAGGATGGAATTGAAAATTTCTTGAATTTTTGCACAAAATTGCAGAAAATCCAATAAGTAATGGTCTTTGATAGGATTGCACATTGGCCAAGTGGTTCGGCCCCAGGACTTGAACTTGAAATTTCCCTGTAGAGCTTGATTTCGAAAAGTCGGAATCGAGTATTAAATCGGCATGTTCAAGAATGATCCTCTTTTACTCTACGATCTTGTGACTTTTAAATTTCATTAGTTTGAACCCTACATTAATGAAGTCCAAATAGGTTGAAAGGCAAACTTACAGGCAAACAACCAGTTGGTGCCATATGTAGAAGAAACAAGAAGCAAAAACTCTAATAATTTGCCTGAGCGTGTCCAAGTTAAGAGTCAGCTTCATATTTGTTGAAACTGAAAGGTGATCGAGAGAGTTTTCACAAAAAAGAGTTGTTCATATTAAATTGTCTTAACAAATTTGGTTCAATAAAATCGGTTGGAATCACCCTTGGAATCGGTTTCAAGTGAATCTAATGATTCCAAAGTTTGGATAAGGAAACCAACCTTCCCTAAAGCCGTTCCAAAGTTCCCAATTCCCTGAAACCGGTTTACTTGGTTTACTTGAATCAGACCAGATCGACGGGGTCGAAACCTGTCTAGTTGCGAGTAGAATCAGCTCCGAATACTCGCCCTAGTTCTAAGGTCAAGGAATTTTGGGTCATAACCAGTAATTTGCTTCCATATGAAGCTCATATCCTGAATTCGTTTCATTATCTCCTGGGTCAAAAATATTTAAGTTCTTTTCGATGTGCCTGCGAAGCTGGAATCGTGCGATCGATCTCACCTTCATTGGCATGATTTTCAAGTTTACCTGACTACCCAAATGTCAAAAGAAACACAAGAAGTACTTGGGGTTCAAAATTGCAAGACAATAGACAAGCACAGAGGCATGAAAAGAGGACTATCCGATAACACAAAAATCTGTTCCTGCAGCGATCGCCAAACTTCCAAACTCCTAGTCAAAGGATGGACACAAAGCAAGACTGCTTAAGAGAAATCCTGGCCAACTTATCTTCACAGCAGAATAAAAAGGGTCGATAAATTGGGTATGAGATTCATAAATCCTAAGTGGTAGGCCAGCTCCACATACCAACAAACATATCCAGATACAAAATTATATTGTACGTTGTTCTTTTTACATCCTGAGAACGCCAAAGTTTATTTACTTCCCCATTTTGCTATAAGCCACAGCAAGAATATTACTATGACAACCGCTCCGGCCACCATAACCTTCATTTGGAGATTCTGAAACCACATTTTCCTACGCAGTTGCCTTCCTTGCCTTTGGAAAATGTCAGCCTGAAACAAGGCACATTTTTGTTCAGTGAAATGGAAACTACTTGATACCTCTCAATCATCTCATTAATAACTCCAAGAAAAGCAAGTTTACCTGGAACTGTAGGTTCTCTGTTTTGTCAACCAGAAGTTCAATTCTCTCCCCACGGTCCAACACCTAAAGTCCACAACGAAAGAAGAAATAGCATGAAAGCATGAAAATATGGCCCAACGGTCCAATGAAGACGCATAATCTTAGAGACACGTGCTATATCTTGCATGTGTATTTTGACAAGTAAGAATTCAAGCGTCCATACATCAAGACAGTTCCTGCTCAAGGATCATCTGAGCCATCACCCATGGGATGTAAGTTTGCTTTCCTCGTAACATGAGGAGAAATGATTACCATATTTGAGAGTCTACGACATCAATATACCTCACCAGTCACCACCCAACTTGATTCCTTTAATTATACCCGAATCCCTTTATAATTTGCAATAAACCAAAATCTATAAGACTTCTTTTCTTACAATAACCACCACACTCGTACTGTTTCGCACTTAATATGTTCAGGGAAGGGCTGCACAAAAAAATTAAGCCCTCCCCTTTCCCAAGGCCGAAACTTGCCATGATTATTATCCTCCCAGAGTCTCTCTATGTGAAAATAGTAATGTCAATGTGGCCAAAAGCAGCTCATATCCATGGAGCCAGTGCCCCGTCAAAGGATCGAGTTAATGCATACCAAGGGAAATGTTTAATCACCATAACGTGTTATGCCCCCAGAACAAGGACGGCCACTCTCCAGACAAATCATAAACGAAACTAAGTACCAAGCAGATCTGTCTGCATTTAGCACATTTAATACTCCCTAATATCCAACCATTTATTGGGTCAGAAGCAAGTAAATGTATACACCAAGATTCCAACACTAAGCACGTTTCTTTTTCAAAAACTCATCATCCAACTACTCTGTATCAACATTTTCATCAGTTGATTCAAGAATTTGATGCAACGATTACATATCCTCAAGATCATAATGGTTCATAACATTCTTTGATCATATATAAAAAAAAATTCTTCAACTACCAATGGCACCATTTGCACTCTCACATTAATTAACCCAGCAGACTTGCTTTGTCATGTTCTCAATGATATGAAGCCACTAGAATCGCCGAAAAGGCAACATCAAAATCCAACAATAACAAGTATCTTTCTCCAAAACTCTTTCTACTCTCATCTGCTTCCCCGAAGAAGAGTTGGCAACTAATACTCAAAGACATGATGTTTAACTCTAAAAAGAATCAGAAATTTCACGCACAGCATCATGCCACTACCAGTTGTTATGGAATTATCCAACAACATCAACAGGTCTGTCTACATTTTCAGTTTGACTATGCTCTTCTTTGGAGCTTCCAGTACTTTTTCATTAAAAGAACGTACCTTTTCAATATTGTCAACCATAATCCCTTTGACCTCTGTTATCTGAGCCTTCAATTTGGATAACTTACTCATCTCCTCTGGATGGCTCATGCAGTACTGCATATGCTCCTTAAGTCTTGGCCTATTAAGCAAAGTAACATGTTAGAGAATAATACGAGATGAAGCAGAGAAGACAAAAAAGCAACATAAGAATAGTGAGTTCATTGTATAATCACCCAAACTCTCGGTCAAGGTTGTATGCGATGCTAAAACGATCTTCAAACAAATCGTCATCCTCGTCATCATCTGCAAGTGGATGTGGGTCCCCACTTGCAATACTGGCACCATAACGCTGCTTAAAATCATCCTTCACTCGCTCAAGAAACACGAAAGGTACACTCCTTCCGACAGACTCATCAGCAACAACAAGGAAAACTGCATGCATGACAAACATCAGTCAACCACACTACACACGAATCAATCACATGCAAAGATAAGTTAACTAGTAAAGAAAGTATCCATACCAAATCCGCTGTCTAACAGGAAGTTAAACGTGTGCCCATCACAGGAGTACGTGTACTTGCTGCTATTAGAAGGCAGCTTCTGCAAGCACTGCACAGCAATAGTACTAAAGTTTCCAGAAAACTGCGTGTGCTCCGCCAGAACAACATTTCCTTTTGCCACGAAGCTATATATGAGGCCTTTCTGACTCATTTATTAACCAAAATCTGCAGGTCCAGCAACCCACAAGAAGCTTCAACCAATTTGGTGATAACAAGCTGCGGAAGTAAATAACTTCTCGAAATTAGTAGAACCAATCAAATGGGACTTCAATAAAATTTCTGCTTTCTTTCCCTATTGGAAAAACGAAGGCAACTTATCAAACTAGTCGGGCAGCAATAAACTCAATAAGTAAGGCTAACGCGTATCAAATAACGCCACTGACCGCGAGATTCAAAAAGAAACGCGGCTAACAACGACTTTTAATTATTTCCCCTGCAAAACCCACTCCACTGAACAAGGCAAATGGAAGAGGGATTCGCGCTATCAACTTCGCATCATCAGCTTACATACAAATCTCTTCCATCCAAGCTACGATCTTTGCCTAGCGCATGCAATCATAACACCGACAAAAACGACATCATCAGAAACCAACAAAAGATGACATCATGACAACACTTCAAGCAATCTAAAGTCGGGTTTGATAGCCGAGAAAAAATGCAAGAATTCTGCGGCACCCCCAAGAGCCCTATTTTCCCAACCGTACATAATTCCCTAAACACCGAAGCAAATTGGGTATGCCGGAGATCACTGCCCAGAAATTGAAATTCACTAGATTTCCAAGAATCCATCATCTTCTTCAAGGACGGAACTTCCCAAGGCAGCGAAATAAAGGGCAATCAGATTCAGACGACAGCCATAAAACTCGAGAGCGAGAGAGAGAGTACCAAGAATCTACGGTGAGCTGCGCAGCATGTGGAATACAGATTAGCAGAGAGAACCTGGTGCTGCTTCGTGGAGAAGACGAGGGAGAGAGAGAGAGAGATGGAGTTCCAACGACTTGTGCGAAGGCGATGGGGATCGTGCTGAAATTTCTGTATTTCTTATTTAATTTCTTCTTTTCGCTTCCACTTCCCATTTTCTCCTTGCCTTTTTCTTTTTTCCCATTTTTGCCCTCCATCTCTTGTGATGGAATCGAGATCCATTAGCTCGACGTAAACGTTGGGAGGGCCGTACAGACTTTTGTCCGCTCCGGCCCCAGCCAGCATCGAAAACTCCATCCAATCTTCTCTTTTTATTATTATTATTATTATTATTATTATTAAATGCACTGAAAATTGTCACAAAAGTGCAATCAACTTCTTAAAAAACTTATAAATAGTGCAATCAATTTCTAAAAATTATGAAATTAATGCAATGAAGTCCTTCTGTTAATTCTGTCCAATTTAGCTAAAGAAAATTGCTGATGTGGTTTTTTTAATCATTTTCTCTCTCCTACGTAACTCTGACATGTCCAAAACATGAAGGAAAATGCTAAAATGACATCATTTTAGTCTAAGTATAATTTTTTAATATCATTTAAATTAGGTTTAAAAATTAAATTAAATTTTAAAAAAGAACAAAAAAAGAGAAAGAATGCAAAACGGCAAGGGCCCACTGGCAATGGTGAGTGATGGCCAACAAAGGTTAGCGAAGGTCGTCGTGCCTCAACCAGTGGCTAGCAACTTGGCCAACTATAAGCAAGGGTCGCCAATGGTAGCTAACCCTCACTTGGCGACCCTTGTCCGATCTAAGGGAGGGCCACGACCATCACCCAAATATGGATGAGGGTCTACAAGCCCTCGCCTACGGTTGGCCAGGGTCGTTGGCCGCAAGCCAAGGCCCAACGACCCTTGCAAACCCTTAGTTGGCCATCACCCTCTCGCGAAATCGCGGTTTTGCTTTCCTTTCCCTTTTTCTTTTCTTCTTTTTTCTAATTTAATTATTTTTTGTCTAATTTAAATTATATTAACATTAGAAAATTATATTTAGAACAAACCGACGTCATTTTAACCTTTTCCTTCATGTTTTAGCCAAATTGGATAGAGTTAATAGAAAGAATTGATTGCACCAATTTGACAAGTTTGAAGACTTGATTGCACTTTTTGTAAGTTTTACAATTCAATTCCACTTTCCCCTTATTATCATCATCATCATCATCATCATCATCATCGTGGGAAATCACTGCGATTTCACGTCACAAGAGCATGAGACAGGACGTCCTCCACCGGGACGGATGCGAGCCAAGGGTCCTCGAACTCTCACCCGAAAGGTGAGATTGAAGCAACACTACCGATCGCAGATCGACCCGTGGGGTGAGCCTGGGAGGTGAGAGGTATCGCACCCCTCATTTCCACTTCCACTTCGTTTCCTGGCCAAATTTCAAAGTGATCGACTTGCTTTCTTCCTTACATAAAACGAGAGGGCTGGAGATGTTGGTCTGTATTTCGGAAGCATCGCCGGCCTTTTCTCACCAAGGCAACTTCGAGCAACTCTTCACGGTACCTATGTCCGCAGATTTCGCGCTCCATATCATCGGTATTCGCCAATCAACTTAGTAAAGAAGGTTGAAAGGATTGCTTTTGCTCATTATGTTTCATGAAAAGTTGGAAAGACATGCTCTTGGGAATACAAATGTGAGAAACTTCAAAGCATGATGATTGAAAATGGCAAAAACAAGAAAAATGGCGTCTACAAAAAAACTATGCGAAAAGAACTCCACACCCTCACTCAAAACTCGTTTCGAGGGACAACGACATAGGAAAGAAAGCTCCCAGAATACCTTGACAAGTGAAGTTACTACAGAACAATGCAAATCTTGGAGCAAACAAGACCCGCTGGAGACTCACAGTTCACAAAACCGCCCTGCTCGGCGACCCGACACGATACTGCGACACAGCTTTCATATGAACGACACACTCCAAATGCACGTGCACGGTAAATCATCAAAGTCCACAAGCAAGCACATATTGGCAAAACGAAATGAGACCCTTTTAAAGTTACAGGAAAGTCAATGATACACCGGCACACTTCCCTTAGGAACGGCCAAAATGAGAATTGTCTGACCCCCGGGATCAGAGTCCCTCGGTTTATCGAACAAGTTCTTCCTGTTTCTTTCTTCAAAATCAGATGAATTTGAAGAATCATATAAAACAGGTCACAACGTCTTATAGAGGGGGAGTTGGAACGCAAACAACTTCGTACCATCCCAAGTTGTTCCTTCTTAAATAATCTTCAGATTGCACCGAAAGAGCCCTGCTAAATCTGCGGAGCCATTCGGTAATCAATAATTAGCGGGCTTAGCCCCACTAATAGACAGGGCCAAACCTCTGTTCGCCCTCACGTACGTGACATAATCGCTGTAATGCATAGTAAATAGGGTGCTCTGGTAACGGGTTAGTCGAATGCGCTTTCTCAGCGACTCAGTGATGGTGCCATTATAGCCAGCTTTCCGCATCAGGGAATCTATAGCCTCTATTTTTGTCCAACCTGAAAACCAAATCACAACCATGCAAGGAAAAGTCAGTCCACTAAACAAAGAAAATATATATATTGGACCCATCTTGGTTGTAGCTTACCGACGTCAAGTTCATGGTTGTCGTGTATATATCTTAATTAAGATCCGAAACCAAAAAGAAACTCTGATTGTTGAAACATTTTTCAGTCACAGAAAATGGACTGAAAACTGTGAAGAAAAACCATGCCAAAAAGATTAAAAGACCGAAAAAAAAAAAAGAGGCAGCAGAAGAGAATAGCAGGAATGAGAGAGGCAACATAACAAAATCTTCTCATTATCGAGCTTCATGTAAAACTCGGACAAATAAGAGAGCGAGTTCCATCGCTGTTGTATTGCGAAGTGAAATATTCAAAAGCAATTAAAAACTATCGGTTTATAATGAGGTACTTTACTTCTACTTGAAAACAAATGAGGGATTATGAGAATGAATCCTTAAATTTTTGTATTAAACCGTGCAAAAATAGTTCCAAACAATGAACTTTTAGTCCATTAAGATGACCTAACACAGGTTCCATAAAAGAACCTTGGGTCATCTCTCCCACCAAAGTGAGATTAGGATAACCTGTGTAGTGTAAGTCAAAAGAAAAGGGTATTAATATCGATAATCCAACATGAGAAAGGAAAAGACACAAGGCTTAACATTTCTCACACCTTGTCCATCTCACTGAAAGTTCTCAATTTCTCAAAAGGACTCTAGCATCTACCTCAACCTAGCTTATCCAAGACTAAAACCCTAACCATTTTTATATCGAATATAACAGCAACTATATGATAAGTGCATGACATCTAATCGGCTAAAACTCTTCACAGATGTTAAAATCAGTATAGATATAGCAATGAGCCGATTAGATGGGGTTTGGGGTATACTATCTACTTTCACCGTACAACTGAAAAAATTAGCAGCAGACAACTTCAAAAAGAATGTCCTTTCATCTTATTCAATCTAGAAAACGATGCAAAGAATCTTAAGATCCCCTATCATCAGCTGGCTGCATACATCAAAGCCATTATTTTGTCCGTGGGACAGTAAATCTACAAGGGATCAGTGATTACCTTCATGGGCAGCCACCTCAGGCAAATAGGTAGCACTTCGGCGTGTATTATAATCAGGATCGGTGAATTCAATAATTATACCATGCTCCCCTACCTGCAAAAGAACTGAAAAACTTCATAAAATGAATATACCACAATCCATTACACCGAGAGACTTATCCAAGAGAGCTTGCAATATTTTTGGCTGTTCAGAGATATCTACACATCAATATGCACTGGGAGAGAGAATAATCCTGCATTGTACCCTTTTAGAAAGCTCACTTAAAACTACAAGAAAGTCCGACACTTTAAACAGTCCAGTCTCAATAAACCTTTCAAATAAACCAGGCAATGAGACACCATCTGCTAATTTAACAAAAGCAAGAACTACTTAACACTCTGAAGCTGAGGGGGGAAGACAAAGGCATCAGTCTTTTTTGTTAGTGGACATATCTAATAGTGCTCAACCACTCCACTGAAATTACCAAAATTCAGAAACAATTAATCACTTCTACATACAGAAGGTCCAGCAAGTATGCTTATTATGACTAGTAACTAGAAATAGAAAATATAAAGTCCCTCAAAACCCATTTCTATTTACAATAGATGATATCTACTTACCTCCCAATCAAGATAGTTGTTAGCATTTTCATAATCAGTGAGGATTGAAACAGTACATTCGAGAAAAGGCAATTCTTTAGCCTGTATGGGAGGAAACCTTCGGTCCCTTAAAGCACTGCAAAAACAGAGAAACACAGGATTTTTTATCTGATAAAAGCGAATTCTTACAGGACTAAGATAAACCCAAATCAAAGAAAATGACAATTGGTTGGTCACATCTTTTTAAAAGGGGAAGGCATTCAACTGCACAAATACCCTAGTTAAATACTAGCCATGAACTGGGAAAAGAAAAATGTTTCTTCTAGATTTGTTCAGCATACGGCGCCTGCTGGGACCACATAAGCATTAAAGCCTCTATTGGTAACTTGGCGCCCGAATCCACCAGCCTCCTCTCTAGTCAGTAAGTGAAAAACAACAAAAACCTAAACACACTCTGGAAATAACACCATAATGAAATCAGCAGTGACAGAGATCAAGAAAATGATAATTGTTATGGTTTAAGATTGTATGTGACACTAAAAGAAGTAGGATCCTACCAAATCCTAGGATCTATCAGTGTAGTAGAAGCATCCTCACAGCAAGTCAGCCAAATTGCAAATTAACTACCTAACCTACATTCGAACCAACAGCCAATAAGAATGCAAATGTGCAGTAGCCTCATCAATTTGAGTCAATCAACATCAAAACTACCCTTTGGAGTAAAGCTGCCATATTAAACTTTAGCAAATTGATCAAGAACGATTTATGAATCCCTTGAGTAGAACTTACATTGATGAATTGCTCATGGGAAAAAAATTATGTTTACACCATGCCTTTTGCAGGGAAGAAAATTGCAAGTAATGTACTTGGAGTACCTTAACAGGACAACTGAGATATCACTGTGACATCTGCTACTCAGAATAATCAATTAGATGCAAGTCCAATGTAATCAAAATTTACTTGAACCTAAAAGTTTCTGTCTCTACATAAAATGAATAAAATATAGACTTATCCAAGAAATGTCCTACTGCCTAGACCAAAGAGAGGCACTTTCTATGAGTCACAAATAAGCTACACAGTGCTCACGTGTGCCTGCAGATAATACGCATAAGGATCAACTAGCAGTCATCACATTTGAGCACCTTCAGACAAGCATGAAAGGGAAAGTGATTCCAGCTATCAAAATAAGTTTAACGAGAAGAAATGTGGCAATTACAAAGATGGACAGTCAACAGTCAGTGTACCTGGTTAAGGCATAGTCCTTAAAACCATTGATCAAGCAACGGGCTTCTAGAGTTCCAATACATCCACGAAGACGAGGCTCGCCGCCATTGACCACTTTCTTCCAAGTCACAAACAATGGGCTGCATTTATGATGAGAACAATTATAACACTAAAACTGGCTTGAGAAAAACTTATGCTCTAAGAAGAAGACCACACGAAACTTTTGGTATATCATTGTCAAGATTGAGCGAACAAAAGCACCTTCTCTACACAGCCGAATTCACAATATTAAAGATCAGGACAAATAATGCTAAGAGCCCCCATACTTCTCGTCTAATGCAATTTACAAAAGTTACATCTTCCAGGGCCGTGTCTAGCGCACCATGTTTCATGTTTTTTTTCTCCCAAGGCACCATGAGGACCAGCTAAAAGGGACGTATTTCATTTTTCGATAAAATTTACTAAGCCACCACAAGTAAATTCACCCAAGAACCATGTAAAGGCTGGTGCTTTGGCAGGTTCCTTGCCTAAGACCCTTGATAGCTTGCGGGGGAAGTGTAAAGAGAACAACGCCATGGTCATGCTTTTATGTCCATAATTTCTCTTTAAATTAACTCGCACAAAAGCACCAAAATTACATATGTCCAGAGAGTATAAGATGCGTTCATGCCACACAAAATTTAGAGGAAAAGTGAATGCAATGATCAAATGCGCAAGCATGCAAGGGTGTCCATGAGAAGGTCATCTGATCATTCCAAAAACACAAAAGAGACACAACTAATTAAAGCAATGTAACATTAGCAAACTAAATCGCCGTTGAAAAAACACACAAACAAGAATGCTCAACAAAACCAAGACAGTCATAATTGCCCGCTTAGAAAGGCGGAGAAAGGAACAATCAGACAACAGAAATAAGCAATCGAAGTAGCACTAAAAGACCCTTCTGCTAATTTTGATAATTCGCTTATCACATCTCACGCAACACCAAAAGGTACAAGCTTTCGCAAGCTCCGCATGTTCCGATTAAAGTTTCAACCTTTGACCACCAACCACACAACACAAACATAGGCAGAGAGACAGAGAAAGAGAGAGAGACTGTTGTCCAGCATCGAAGGCAGGAGGAGGAGCTTCCTCGCTGTTGTAATGAGCGACGAGAGTGTCGAAGCAATAGACCACCATTTCCCTGTTCGCCGACACCATCTTCTTCTACTTCTTCTTCTTCTTCTCTCACCGCTCGAGAAATCAAGGATGCCTCTGCACCGGCGACAACAACCACCCACCACCACCCACCACCGCCACGACCAGCACAGCCACCGACGATCGCAGTGACGATACGAATTCGCCAAAGATCGGAACCGGCCTGCTTCACCGATTCAATATGAGAAATTGGCGTAGGAAACAGCAAAGAAAGCGACTTGCTTTTTCGGTGGAGTAGGGGAGATAAATTGAGGTTCCGTGCACAATGTAATAAAGACAAAAGAAGCTCTTCTCAGATAAAATTTTAAAAGAAAAAAAGAACATTTATAATAATGCTTAAAACATTTTTTAAATGACGACATAAGAAGGAAAGAAATTGATAGCCTAACCCAGATATTGATAAGATTTAATTAATGTTATATAGCATCCTCAAGTGCTACCAACATATGTTCTAAAATTTAGAGCAAAATGAAAATATTTTAGAGATTATGGACTTGAAATCCCTTTTAAAAAAAACCTCATTTGATTATCCCATAAAAGCTTACGGATAAAAAAAATCAGAGTGATTTCAATGGGGATGTTTATCTATCTTCAAAGATTTTGAGTATTCTATCGCTAAAGAGAATTTATATTTATTTTTAATGTTTAAGATGAAAACGTGAAGGTGAAGGAACAACAACAACAAAAATTGAATTACGTCACAAATATTAACGTCGCGGATGGTACTCTCTCGCTGGGAAGGCGACTTGCGGGGTCAATGATTGCCATTTATGTAGATTATCAAATCACTTTTTCTTTTCTTTTTGGCTCTTCCTTTATTGGGTCGTTTTATAATCACAAAAGGTACTAAAACTCTCACAATCATTTACCTTTTGATTAAAATGTAACAAATCACAGCGTTCATTAAATTTCAATTTGAACGATTATAATTTTTTTTTTACTTTTCGATCCCAAAGATGGTGCGTCGGACCAGAGACTCGCCCTTTCTTTATCAACACAAAATAGAAAAAGCTGCTTTAGGGTGACGAATTTGTCTTTTCGTCTGTCGTCTTTCGGCTTGGCGCTGCTTTAGGAGGGGGTGTTCCTCCACTCTGTCTCATGTTGTCAAGATAAAAATGCAACTCTTGGCGAAGGGAATCCGTCTTTTAGCTCAAAAGCTTTTAATGGAGGGTCCAAGCAATGACATATAGGTAGAAAAGGAATGTTTGTGGAACCACGCTAAGGATGGATTTGATTCAGCATTTAGAAGGAGCTTTCAACTTGAATGCTCCTTTACGAATGCTAATCCCTCCAACATTAAGCATTTCAATCTTTTCAAGACCAGCATTTGACCGAATGCTCTCTTGAAAAAAACTTATCAAACAGTTCAGCATTTCGCAAAGGAGCATTCAGACTGAAAGCTCCTTCCAAATGTTGAACCAAACCCACCCTAAAAGCATCAAGTTTCTTTTATGGAAACTTATGGACAGTTTCGCATCTAAGACATTTTCGAACGTCGGAACCTGTCAACCAGCATCAAACATCTTACACCAAGCAGTACCTCGGGGTCGAAAGGCCTAGCATGAGACTTACCATACATGCGCCCCAAGAAGGGAACCGATGACCATGCACGAGGCAGCAAATCCCGACACCGAGGCCCAAGTGCAGGAGACTGGTTAAGATGGGTTAGTGCATCCGAATCACATCCCAGATCCATGCAACTTTCAGGCCTCAAACCCCTCCAATCCTCGAAAAATTTCGTGACTGTGAGACTAAATATAGGGTTCACTCGGTGTTCTTCTCCATCCGCTTGCTCCACCAATAAATAGTAGTCTCCAACAAAGGTACAACTTTTACAGTGCCTTAACGAAAACAAGGAGTAGAATCTATCGTTATTGCAATGACAATAGTTGAAAAGAGGGACTTAGTCCGACTCTGAATCATGTCTCTTCTTCCCCTTGTGCTTACGGTGCTTCTTGTCTTCAGAATCGCGAGCGTGTCTTTTCTCGCGCTTCTCATGCTTTTCACGCTTCTTCTCCTCCCGCCTCCTCTTCTTCCTACTACGTTCGTCCTCAGACTCCTCACTGGAATCTGCTTTCTTGACTGATGAGTCGGGAGCAGGCGCGACAACCTTCTCTATGCCAGCTGAAACTTCCGGTTGACTGGGTTGAACAGAACTTGATTCTTCCCAGGGACGAGGCAGTCTGCAGATGGGCACACCGATGGAACTAAGGTTAACCAATTATAAAACAAATCGAGCAAAAGGTTGTGATGAACATATTTACATGATGGTAACTCCCAACTTCACAGGATAAGTATAAATATTAGGTCGTTGTGCGTCTTCATAACAGGCAAAAAGGACATTAATCAGACAAAATTACAAAGTTTCCACCTAAATGCTATATCATGTTGTTTGGGTTCTTTGGCAAAAGAAACTGCGTTATCTGAATTCAGACTCTGACATCCTGTCTACGGGCAAAAGCAGGAATCCGGTCCAAACTCCGATCATATCTTTGATCATTATGTTTGCCAAAATCTAGAGTATCAATTGAAAAGAGAATTTTAATGGCAAATTATCCATGGTTTTAGAAGGAAGAAATCGAAGTATCTATCCCCCAAATTTGCTGCATCACACAGATCAGATTCCTTTCACTCCCAAATGACTCTAGATGATTAGGAAGAGACTAGGCTAAGTAAAAGGCTTCTTGAAAACTGAATGAAAGTTTACTCAGGCCTCAGATTAGCCAACTTTTTTCTTTTATAGGGAAAGACAGGTGGGGTTGGGATCGGCACAATTCAGGAATCCTAATGGACACCAATCTCTGAGCCTATGTGAATTTGCATAAAATTGACTGGCCAAAGAAATTATTGAAGTACCGACTTTATCTTTGCTTCAAATTACTGGAACCAGCAGATAAAAAAAAAATACATCAATCTTGGAGCACTTATAATAATGAGGACCACCACTGTCATGAATTTTGACCTTTGACAGTTCTATGGTATCATCTGCAGTTTTCCATTGCCATGAGTGTATTATAATAACAATTCATGATTGTTTAGTTTAATAAACATGTACCTTGAGAAACCCAGACCATCTACACGTGCTGCTTCAGCATGACCTCCACCCAAATCCTCTGCCGTGGAGCTTCGCTTCACCAGTTCTTTCAGCTCATGCTTATCAAGTCGACTGGCTAGATTCGTGTTAGCGCGCTTAGGAGCTAATCCAAGCGCCTCCCTCATTGCCTGCTCCTCTTGTTCTTTGATTCTTTTTATCTCTTCCTTAGCAGCCTCCATATCTGCAGCCTCAGATTTTTTATCCCTGGCATACCAGTGCAGATCCTTTCCTGTTCAAATTAGTAAAATAAAAGGTAGCGTTATTAAAGGCAGCTTAACTTAATCCAACCCAAAGAAAATCCTCTCTTAGCAACAGCATCACTTCGACAGTTGTGAGTTCTTTCATGCTATCTGGATATAGCCCGAAGCTTTTGAGTAATGAATATATGGAAGGACAAGAAGCATAGAGTGAGTCCTAAAGATAAACTTTCTCAATCAGACAGGAGTCCGGCCAGATAAGAGCACATCGTATTTACTGAACGGCATGCCATGTTCTCCATAATTTAATAGGTTTCTGCTAAAAACATGTCTGACAGCACAAACAAAAACTAACATAGCCAATTGAGGCAACCCCCAAAATAGAGCGTCCAATACAACGAGAAAAAAAAACATCTGCATGGAAGTCTACACAGACCAAACTCAAACAAGTTACTCCAGTATTGCAATGAAAAATGAGATGACATGCAATCGGAAGTAATGAAACAATCAGCACGTGGAGATAGCATCCTCTTTATCTCACTCTCAACTGCAAATTAATTGCCGATGGCGTAATTTTTTTCCAAATAGAAGAGAAGCCAAAATCTTGATTTCTTCGGTTATGTAAACCTAAGTTGAACCGACACGAGATGCTTTCCTATTTGGTTCGGAAGGGTTGTGCTAAAGGGGAATGAAACCACCAAAACACCACCTCGACTTTACCTTTTTGCCATCTCCCCACAGGTGCCTTTAAACTGTGACCGATATAGTTCTCTCGATGTTTGTCGGCCTTAACATCTTCCCAGCTGAATTCTGCAGATCATACACAAAAACACATCATCAAAAAGAAGCATCGAAACCATCGTCTTAAAAGACGAACACGCTCATTCTGCACAAAATTCTCACCGTCGAGGGCAACGAGAATGTAATGAGCAAATTTGCAAGCATCTATACCACCAATTGGTGCGACCGTGTCTAAGTTATTAGCCAAAAGAAAGGAGCATCGATTCAAACAATTAGGGTTTGTACAAATCACCGGCCATCGCGTTCGCATCCCACGAGACGGAACCAAAACAAATCGAAAAACCTAATAATTCTATGGTTAGGTCACCGCGGGCAGCCAAAAGCAAGCACTCAATCGAGATAGGTTTTCACGCCCGTGGAAAATTCTAGCGTTCATCGTCTCATAAATTATCCAATTCAAGCTTCGAGCTCGCGATTTTGAACCAGGCAAAGAGAATAGAAATGCTCAAAAGCTGAAGAAATGATGCAGAGAGAGAGAGAGAGAGCTTACGATCTCGGCCACCGCGAACGCCGCCTCTGGTGGGATGATACATGGCTCAAACGAGGTCGTCCGAGTCGATGAAGATGGGATGCGGCCGTGTTCTTCGCCGCTTCTCGTCGACGAGTTTTGAAGAAGTCGGAGGTACAGAGCTCGGAACTCGATTGGCCTCTGCCTCGCCGAGCAACCGCGAGACAAAACGAAGGGCAAGAGAGAGAATAAGACGAACGTGAAAGATTAAACGATAATAAGGACGAGTGCACTGAATATTTTAAAGGAAAATTTTATCGTTTTTACGACATCAAAAATCTCAAACTTATATTTGTATAATACATTTATTCTACCTAAAATAAAAAGACACATATACCTCAAAAAAAAATTATTTTCACTTTT